>CM040428.1:78381278-78442833 GCA_022702705.1 Papilionanthe hookeriana x Papilionanthe teres | reverse complement strand
ACTGACTTGCTTAAGCTTTTGATTTGGTTTGGATGTAAATTTAATTAATAATTAATATACTAGATCTAATTTTAATCATTGTTATTTCATCTGTGCTCCCTAACACGCCCCTCAATGTTATGAGGCTGCTTTTAACATTGAAGTTGGTATGGAGTAAAATAGATTATTATTTTACAAGATTATTTATTTGTAGTTTCTTCAATGTAGTGTTTGGTAAAATAACTCGTGTACTTTATGATGAAGTAAGCTTAAATATTTCATAACTAATATAAAATAAATTTATTTAGTAAATATAATACATAAAATTTGTAATTTTTTAAACCATTTAACAGTTAGAGCGGATGCAGCTATATTTGTACATGAATACAAAAAGAAGTTGAAGGAAAATAACATCTTTTAAAGTTGTTGCGGGTACAAGTACTTATGACATGTAGAGAAATCTTTTTTCTAAGTTGCTATTGGTATTATAATTTCTTTTGTTTTGTTTTAAAATGTTGAACAATAGTAATTTAAAAACAAAATAACGAAGAACTTTTCCTAAGGGTCTGTTTAGGACAGCTTTCTGGCTACTTCGCTTTTTACACCGCCACTAAAGCTTTGTTTGGTGAACTGCTTTCTAGAAATTTCTGTGATAGAAAGTTGGTGACTGCCAGATAGCTCAATTCTAATTTTTTGAAATTAAAATAAATTTATAATAGTTATCACGGTTTTTTGAACAACGTCTTCTACAGTAACTTTATAGCTGCTTCTTCAAACCGCCGTCCCAATTATCACCTTCGAAAAAGCTCTTTTAAGAATTGCTGATTTTTTTTTCTTTGAACAAGTAAACAATATATCTTTATTTATTTATTTATTTATTTATTTATTTATATTTGTTCTGAAAGTAAAAGTAGACAACCAAAAAGCATTATCAAGATGACCCTTATAATTTCATATAGCATAAAACAAAGGTAGCACTGAGTATTGCCACTTAAAATCTCTTGACTACCATTACATATGCATCGCAGGTATTGATAGGTTGTGATGGAGTAAATTCCGCTGTGGCCAGATGGTTAGGACTCAGACCACCATCATTCTCTGGTCGATCAGCATGTAGAGGCCTCGTAAACCCTCCTCAATCTTCCATCTTAAACCGCCGCCTCATAGAATTTTTTTTTGGACAAGGCTTTCGAGCTGGTTTGTCTCACTGTGATGAGAACACTCTCTATTGGTTCTTCACTTGGTCTCCTTCCAATCAAGGTAACCCCATTATTTCATAGTACTCTTAACACACAACAGAGGCTTTGTTTGGCAAGACATATGTCCTCTTTATTTTATTTTTTTCAATCAAAATTGGAAAATTTGCATATGTAGCAGACAATTCATATTGATTTACATATCTGACATCTAAACTTTGATATTTACATTGTGTTTTAAACCTACATTTAGAAAGTGATAATAGTGCTTTTTTATGTGATAGTAAAGATTTGAGTGCTGTGCGGAAAAATATGAACGTTGTGAGTTATGTAAATACACAGGAATTGTTTGCTGTGTTTGTAAATGCCCCATCAAAATTCTATGCAAACAGTGTTCTGGGATGTACTTTTGATTCTTCTGTTATAAAGTATATTTTTTTGGTACCTTTACCCAACATCTCTATTTTCTTAATCAAAACAACCTCTTTTTGATAGCTGTTTAAAAATTGACCAAAAGGAAGCCTAACGCTCATGTCAAACTCTAATAGAAGATCTCCTCATTGTCATCTCAGCTGAGAAAGAAGCAGAAGAAAACGCACAGAAGATGAAAGAACTGATGCTAAACAGGCTCAAGAGCTCAAAGACGCCCAAAGAAGTGATTGAAGTGATTGAGAACAGTGATCTGAGCAATGGATTGGTCTCTGCTCCTCTGAAGTTCCGCTGGCCCTTTGATTTGCTGTGGGGTAATATCTGCAAGAATAATGTTTGTGTTGCAGGCGACGCTCTTCATCCAATGACTCCTGACATTGGCCAAGGTGCTTGCTCTGCTCTTGAGGATGCTGTTCTGCTTGCTCGATGCTTTGGCGAAGCACTTGCAGGTTCGGTTAATTATATGGACTTATTCATTGATCATCAGTATTTTTTACTCTTGCCTTGACTTTAATATTACTTGAAGAAATGAAAGTAATTCCAGTCCAGCCGATCACATGCACTCACACACAAATTTTTTATATATTTACTAATTTTAAGTCAAATCCAAGCTGAATGAATTTGTTTTTAGGCGATTTTCAAAAACAAAATTTCATTATTTCTTAGGTGGAGATGGAAAGATGACCGAGGAAGAAGAGTATGAGAAGGTTGAGAAAGGATTGAAGAAATACGTTCAAGAGAGGAAATGGAGGAGCTTTACTTTGATTTCTACTTCTTATTTGATGGGTCAGCTAGAAGAAAGGAACGACTTTGTCACCAGATTCATGAGGGAAAAGATTCTTTCTGGATTCATAGGTTGGTTACAGCTCAAAATCACTGAGTTTGATTGTGGTATGCTCTAGGAATTAGTGAAAATGTATGATTTAAGTATATATGGGCTTCTCAATTTCATTAGGAAATAACTAAAGTTATGGAGTATGTATGAACTATGAATATTATTCAAATGGGCAATAAGTTTCCTAGGGATGTTTTTCCTTTTAGGATGGGTCTTGTATGCGCTGTGTTGTTTCAAATAAATTTATTTTCCTTGAGTGTTGTATGCGTGAGAAAAATATTGCGTTTTAGCTTTCTTCTACTTTTCTTCTTTTGCCTCTTGTTTCCTACTTTACAGTATAGGAGAATAATTTGTTGCCATCAATTGTTCTTTTTAGAAATTGTTGTCTGGAATAGATAAAATTGAACACATTAATTGATTTCTTCTGAGATTTTAAGTGTTTTTAGTATATTTGGGTTATTAAAATTTTTTAGTTTTGATTTTGTTTATGTTTTATATAAAATGAATCCTACCGAGAAATATATAGGGTCTATTTGGTGTGCTAAAAAAACAATAATGTTAAAATACAGTGTTAAATTAATAATGTTCGTGTTGCAGTACAATAGTAGTTTGAATTTCAAAATCTTACTATTGTCTATATTTTCACATGGATTTTAAATTTTGCACATATTTAGCGTCTGAAAGTGGCTGTAACTTCAAATTTAAATTTAAATTTTCAGTTTAAATTAATCTATGTTTTTATGGTAAGAAAAAAAATTTTCATTTCTCAAGTTAGGTTCAACTTTATAATGTTTAATGAGATAAAATGAGTTATATTTTATTTAGTTGTATTGGTGAATCCAAAATTATGCGGGAGACGCCATAGGATAATAGCACGAGAAAGAGAGAGGGGAATAAAAAAAAGCAATAGCACAGTATATAGAATAGTTAAATTGTGCAACTCTTATTCATGAAATGAGGCCTTATTTATAAAAATTGGCAAAGGGGTGGAGGATGTATAATTATATTTTGTAAACGTAGAATACATAGAAACGGAGGAGGTAGATTAGCCAATACATGAATTTAGTGTAGGGAGCTTGAAATAGCAACCATCTGGATGGCATCGAAAGCCAATGAAGGTTTCGGCAGGATGAAGTTGGGAGCATTAAATGGTCGGATGTGCCTGGAAGCCTAAGACGATGCCTGACTGGATAGGACTAAGAGCTTAAAACGTCACCTAGCCAGATGGGATAGGGAGCCTATGATGGCTCCCACCTAACCTTTTTTGGTCGGAGGTCTATATATTGAATTACCGAGACAATGAATGGTTGACTCCAGGAGAGCAGTTGAGTCTGGTTCGTTTGAGGTTATCTTCTTTCTGTCATGTTGGTGCCGGCTGGCTAGGTATGAGATTTCTGATCGTCTTTGACAGGTCTCTGAGCGCCAGCTCGTATGTTCTGCCCGTCGTACGATCTCTTTAAGATTTGTGCTGACACATTTTTTTATGAACATATTTATGTTTTATTATTCATCTACTCCGTGATAGCGACAACTACGATAAGGACAAGAGATTTTGATTTTTAAAAACATTTAACTGTATTCATTACATTTAAATGTGCAATAATTGGCTATTTCAGAATTTCCATGTCAGGCCCCCTATAAATAAAGAAAAAGGGAATAG
The DNA here is from genome assembly GCA_022702705.1 of Papilionanthe hookeriana x Papilionanthe teres. Taxonomy (NCBI): domain Eukaryota; kingdom Viridiplantae; phylum Streptophyta; class Magnoliopsida; order Asparagales; family Orchidaceae; genus Papilionanthe; species Papilionanthe hookeriana x Papilionanthe teres. The sequence continues at coordinate 78,438,734 of CM040428.1, read as the reverse complement.
AGACTCATCTTTCACGTGTATCCTTGGGCTAATCTTTCATTTTCTTTGATGCTTCAGTTATGGAGGGTGGATAGCTTTCCAAGGCAGTCAAGTTCAATGAAGAAGCTCGAGCTATGGGGTTTCAGGTGATGAAGAAGAGGGTCAAATCGAATTTTTTTGGAGAACGACTCGATAAATGTGTGGTGCCCGAGGCGAAGACTTCCTAACCAGTGATCGAGGTGGAGAAATCAGATTTACTTAATGATCATCATGTAGGTGGATCTCTAAAGACAGAGGGAGGTTTTCCTATGAAGAAGCGTCCTACGGTGGGAAAAATCTATGTAGATGCTGTGCAGGTGGAACAGTCACTTCGCTCTTCAATTTTTCCTGATCTAGTGCAAGGACGGAATCAAGGGTCTGCCTTTATGCTGATCACGTCGGAGGCACCGACCACAAACAATAAAGGGGTGTCCTCAACCTTACCCTGACTGATGCTTCTAACTTGTTTATGATCCTCTGTTAATGAGGTAGCGGACTAGGGAAGAAGCTTGTTCCTTCACCACTTCAGATATCAACAAAATTATGGGCCCTTCTTCGGGCGACGAGAAGAAGACTCAAACTCTCGCTAATCGAGATGCTGCTCAGGCTAGTGTTGCATCATGCCTGAGGTTCACTGAAGGCTCCAGGAATTCTGGAGGAATGCACAGGGATGAATCGATGTGTCTGGCAGTTGACCCGGCAAGAGTGGTCGGTGCATCAGATCTATTTGGCTTGGTTGAGCTTCATCCTCGCAAGCTTGAGATTCTGTCGGCTTAAGAAATTGATCACCTTTAGCTCTGGGATAAGCGGCTTGAAAGATTGAAGGAGAAATTTGCAATGGTCCAGGCTCATGATGTTATTCTTCAAAAGTTGTTGTGTCTGTTCTGTGTGAGTTGACAGTCGTTCAGGAGGAGCTTTCAGTTTCCCTTCTCTACCCTGAAATGAATGGAGTAGACACAGTTAGAATAGGAGGGGATATGATGTATAAGTTTTTGTTTCAATTGGGATGTCTCGGCTAAGCCAGCAATCAACAATTTTGTGAAGTTTTTTTTTCTTTTTGACTAAGTTGTTATCATCAGTCAAAAAGATGCAAGTATTTGTTTTTCGTTAATACATATATATATATATATATATATATATATATATATATATATATATATATATTTCTGTGTGTGTGTGTTAATTCATGATTTATCAATGTGTGTTGGATTTGACCTTTTCCCGCATTTTGATGTAGCAAAAATACCCTAATGCCCTTATGTTACTTCAACTTCTATCATACACTATATGTTTTTTAATTGGGCGATTAGCTTCTCAGTTTATTTTCCTTCTTTTTCGAGTTACTTTTTCTCTTCCTTGCTGCTCATGACCCCCAAGTATTCCTTGAAGCTCTTCAGCACGAACTAATCCTGAGCTTAGTCAGTCATTGATGCACCAAAATATGTTAGATTTTTTATATATATTTTGTACTCAGTTTTAGCGATATTACATTTTAAAGGAAATGTATTTTTTATGTTTTGTTGCAGGTACGATGATTTTAGGCAATTGGAGCAAAAAGAAGCAAAAATGAACGAATTTGGAGCGAAAATAGGCAAAAACAAAAGTTCTGCATTATGGAGCCGGCGACGCCTTTTTATAGAGAGCCCAATTAAACTAAGCGCACTGGGCACCGACGACGCCCAATGTCGGCGGAGGCCAGATTCAATGTATTTGGACGACTTTTGGAGGGTTTCTTGAGGTGTCTCTTAGAGAATTCATCCCTAGGCTCTTTCAAAGCGAATTTGGCACCAAAAAATGTGGTGTGAGAGTGGAGAACTCAGACTTTTGTAATTATAGAGAGTTTAGAGTCTAAAGTTTGGTGTAAAAGTGTTGTTTTGTGAGGGATTCTTCTCAAAGAGTTGTAGGAGGAGAGGGAAAGTGAGAGATTGCTTCTTCTTTACTATTCTAAGAGAGAAATGTGTGTTGTTGTGAAGAGAAAATGTGATTCAAAGGAACTTTAAGGGATTTGCTTGGGGAAGAATTGAGATAAGTTCTGTTTACTTATTATTGTTTGTATGACTTTGCTTTTATATAAAATCCTTATTTTGTCGTATTTTCCTCATGAATTCTAAGTTAATTTCTTCGTCTTTCTCCTTACAATGATAAATGGTGAAGTGATGATTTAGATAGGATGTGTCATATGAATGTTAAGAAATTGTAATGATTTTTCACTCCGTACTTCATTTACTTTTCGATCTGACGAATTTAATTGTTAAAATATATTGTGAAATACGATCCGAAAGGACATGTGTTCTATAACAAAAGTGAAGATTACATTTGATGTCCATGAATGAGTGATGTATTTCATGGGGATTTGGTGGAAATAAATAGGGAATATGGTTTATTGGGCGTAGAATTGGAGATTTTAGGGTGACAAACTAAAATCCCCAATTTGGTCCTAGTGTTTGAAAACTAAAGCGAGAGTTAGCCTTTAGGCGAAGGGAAGTAGGAGCTATGGAGTGAGAGACAGTATCCTCCCAGCCTAACCACGGATTTAGGGACTAAACCTAGGATTAGCCAATGTTCTTTATAGCACTCGGAAGAGGGTAAGGAATATGTATGCTTCTATTTGGCACAATACAAGATTTTTATTAATCTTCATTATTCACTCATCATAACATCATTGTAAGGGGAAACTCCGATGGATTCCAACTCCGCAGAAACTCTAAGATTTAGAGTTTCAACCGAAGAAAGTTCATCAATTTTAAGGTACAGCGATTGTTCAACAAAGTGATGATGAAGAGAAGGATTATCAAGGAAAGAGGCTTTGTAAATCGAGGTATGAATTCTCCAAGTACTCACATAGAAGAGATTACTGTGCAGAGGTGTTAGGAAGTGTTATGCTACACTAACGCCGTTGTAGTCGTTCCTGTTGTGAAAGAGTTTTATGCAAATCTTCATGGGATCAACCAAGGATTTGTCTATGTGCGAGGTAGGATTGTACCATTCACTCCTTCAAAGATTAATGACTTGTTTATGATTGAAAATATGTCTATCTGCCATTATAAAATTTTGATGCGATGAAAGACAACATGAATGAGATTTATCGTTATCTGACGGATGAAAGTGATGATTGGGAGATAAGAGACAACGGATATGTAAGCTTCTCTACTACATTTTTAAATCTGGTGTCGAGGCAATGACATTTCTTTATATCTGTGAAGTTATTCCCAACTATGAAAATAAGTAAAGTGACAAAGGAAAGTGCAATATTGAATTATTGTATTCAAACGGTATCGATATCGGCACTATAATTGTGAAATCTGTATTGGGATTGATTTTTCATGGATCTAAATATGGGCTTGGATACCCTTCCACCATATTTCTTCTTTGCAGCAAGCCACAAGTGTCATATGAAAGCGGGGAAAAAGTGCTTCTTATTTGGAAGCCCCTGGACCCAACTAACATATTTTACTGTCAGGCAATTGGAGATGAGAATGATATGAGCTTTATTGCAGATCAACCATCTCAGACTTCACAACCTATTCAACCTTATTTTCCTGAAAGTTCACAGGTGATTTGGAAGAAGATGAAGAAATTGAAGAAAGAGGTACAAAATTTGATGAATGCTATTAATAATATTTCTGATTTATTTGATCACTTGGATGGGAGGATGAAAGAGCAATTTGATCACACTATGCGAATTAAAGATAGTCTTGTAAATTTGATGAAGAAGAAAGCTGTGATTGCAGAGGATTAAATTGATGAATTCCCTTATCGTCTCTTTTATAATTTTTTCGTGCATCATCAATCCATGGGAGATATCAGAGGAGATGATAGTTCTGAGACTGATGATGAGTAGTTACTATATATATTTAGTATTTGGTGTCTATATTTTATTACGCCTTGATATATTTATTAGTTGGTTTGATTGACTATGTAATTTGTGTTTAGACTTATTATGCTTGGAATTTGTGTTTATATTTAGTTTTCAGTGTTAGATTATTGTAGTGCATTTATGACGATGAATCTCTTTGTTAGTTGGCTTGAAGAACTTTTTTAGTGAGTTCTTAAATATGTATGTTGTAATGTGGATTTTATATATTAAAGTAATGTTTTGAGTTGTTTGTGTGAAATTGATGTTAGTTACTTGCTTAATTGATGAAATAGATGCTTAAAAAGGCTAGTTATATGATGGGGTAACTTAGAAACGATCAAAAAAAAAAAAAAAATTACGGACCCAGAATTTGAACTTGCGCCGACAACACCCAAATACAGAGTTTGGGCATTATATTTAAATAAAGCGCTGACGACGCCCTATCCAGCGTCGACGGCGCCCGAACCCAGAAACTGCTTAGATTCACCTAAAATCGTGATTTTTGCCTTAGGACCCGCTATTTCCATCGTCTTCAACCTTAAGCCAAAGCCAAATAGAGATCTAGGGCTTAGTAGATTGCGGATTTGAAGCAATTTCAAAGCTTATAAATTGTAGATCTTGTCTTCTCTTGGTAAGAGCTCTAACTAAATATTTTTTATTTTCACCATGGAAATCTCTCACATAATGCAGATCCGAAATTTAGAATTTTTTTGATGATTCTTTGAGATTATCCATGGTGATAGAAGTTCTTACTTACTAAGATTTGCTTTTGGAGTCTCTACATTGTGATTTGAAATTTATTTGATTTTTCTTGCATATTTTTAGAAAATTTTGATATGGCTCTAAAGACAAGTAAAGGGAAGAGGAAATTAGATTTCGATGAGGATAGATTTGTGAATGTAAAAGCACAATTTCGTTTTAATTTAACCTTTCACAATAAGAAGAGTATTCAAGATCGAGCTTTTAAAAATCCGGGCAGAATGGTAGAAAAATTAATTGCTGATAGAAAATGGGAGATATTTTGTTATTTTGCTGCTGATGCGATCATGGGTATTCGAGAATTTTATGCAAATCTACCACGGACTGAGAGTGAATATATGCTTGTGCGAGGGAAAATGGTAGAATTTAATCCTGATTGTATTAACAATTTTTACTAATTAGGAAGAACGTCATACTGTGAATATGAGAATTTTGGAACTATGGATGCTAGACTGAATGAAGTGATTTCTTTTCTTACTGATGGAAAAGAGAAATGGAAGATAAAGCAAAGACAAAGGATTAACTTCCTTGCTTCCATGTTGAATGTAGCATCTAAGGCCTGACATTATTTCATCTCAGCAAGATCATTGCCTTCTTACCTCACAGCGAAGTTAATAGAGACAGAGCTATCTTGAACTACTACATTCAAAACATGAAAAAAGTAGATGTTGTGGCTATTATCTATAAGAGCATCCAGTTGTTGCAAGAGGGGAAACCACTGGTGGATTAGGACATCTTGCATTGTGAACCACTCCGCGCACTTTGCGTAAGCTTAATATTGCAAGAATTTAATATCATTACTAAAAGGGTCGAATCTCTAGTAATGACACCAAAAACTTGACCATTATTATAAATTTGATAACAAAGTGTATAAAATATTTAATAATCGCAGAGTTACTCTTATCAACACAAGTATACGTATCGCTCAAGTAATACAAGACTCTAATGGAGTTCTGATTATCGATCCCACAGGGAATATATCAGAGGCTACGAACTACGATTTTAAAAACCAATACAGAATCACAACCTTGTAGTTCAAATTGCCGATTTGTCACTAATATGTAATCGTAAATAAGATCTAATTTTAATAAACTAATTCTACTAATAATTAACTACTAATAAAAATTGTAATGTGAGGTTTAATATATAAGCAAGCATCCTTCTCCTTGTTAAGAAATTTAAGTAAATGGATAAATTAAATTAGTTTAAAACTGTGTTGTGCCTAATAGGAGCATACCTATTCTTTACCCTTTGGTCTAGGTATAAAGAACATTGACTAATTCTATGCTTGGTTACTGAATCTGCGGCTAGACTGAGAGGATACAAGCTCTCACTTCGAAGCTCCCACGTTCCCCTTGCCTGAGGGCTAACATCTACACTTCAGCACCAAAACGATAAGACCGAATTGAGGATTTTAGTCTGTCACACTAAAATCTCCAATTCTACACTCAATAAATAATATTTTCCTATTTATTTTCACCCTACTTTCAAGGACTTTGACCTCCCTGAATCTTGGATGTAATCTTCACTTTGGTTGTAAAGATCAACAAATTTTAACAAATCAATTGGCCAAATTGAAAGTAAATTAAGATTGAAGTGAAAAGATTATCACAACTTCTTTAACATTCTCTTGGAACAACTAATTCAAATCACCATTTCACAAAATCTCAAAACGAGGAGAAAGAAAGAGAAACTACTCAGATCTCATGAAGAAGATACGACAAAACTTGGATTTTATATATAATAGCAAAGTTATACAAACTATAATAAGTAAGTACAACTTATCTCAATTTCCTCCCCAAGCAAACTCCTTGATGTTCCTCTGAATCTCTTCCTTTCTTTACAACACACAAAATTCTCCTTCGAAGCGCCAAGGAGGAAGACATCTCTCACTTTCCTTCCACTCTTACAATCTCTCGAAGAATTCCTCACAATCTCACTAATTTAACTCACTCTATATAACTCTTAGGATACCCAAGACACTAACAGGCACTCACGGACACCCCCTTTTTCGGCCTTAAATTGTCTCTTTTAAGGTTGTAGAAGAGTTTCCAAGAGTTGCCCAAGCATCCCTTCACAAAATCATCCACATTCAATGCACCTTGTGAGAGAACCAACATACTAGTCATCGACAACCTCAATCTCACCGTCGGTGGCCTTCTAGAATACTATGTTTTGGCATTTATCATTTTAATTTCTGAACTCTCGGGAAAAATCCGTCGTCGGCCCCGTCGATCTCGCTGTCGGCGCCGTCAATCTCGTTGTCGGCGCCCAAGGTCAAATCTTTTTGCTCCGAATTCACTCATTTTTGCATCTTTTTGCTCCAATGTCTATAAATCAACATACATGCAACAAAAGATTAAAAATATCTTTCTTTAAAGTGCAATATCATCAAAATCAATATAAAATAGGCATGAAAATCTTAACATATTTTCAGTTGGTCAAAATCCCCCAAACTTAACTATTACTTATCCTCAAGTAATTTTTAGTACTACATAAAAGTTATGATTTATTGTGGTAAAGTTTTAATTCATAAATATTATAATTTTGATTTAAATAAATATCATAGTGAGATTTCTTAGAAAGATTTTCAAGTAATTAGATTAACTCTGTAGATGTAAGGCTATCTAGTTATCAAGTCTAAGAGTTCTAGTCTTCTATTCATTTCAAGAATGACTATATGTTGCAATATCAGTTCACTTAGAATATTCAGATGATAAGAAATTCATGAGGACACTACTAGTAAAAATACTACTCCATAAATATAAGTTCAGAAATGTATTTAGTTTTATCATTAGGTTAATCCAAGTGAAGCCAATTTTTGATAAGGCATCTCCTTAAGCTTCTCCTCACTTACTTTTTCTTTTCTTTTCATTTGTATTGCTTTTCAATATTTTTATTTTCTTTTTCGGGATTATTTTTCAATCCTTCATTTTCTTTTTCAAGTGAGGATTACTATATCTGGATAGTCTGTTAATAATTTTGAACTTCACTCTTCTTTTCCTAAATTTGAAACTTAAAGCATTCCTTTACCTTATATTTAATTCATAGTCTTTACATCATTGAGCCTCAATCTTTTCTTTCTCAACTAAATTCCTAAGATTCTTAATATTTCAAAATATAGTTTTCTTTACTTTAAATACGTCTTATCCCCTTATATTAAATATCTTAACCTAAAAAATTAATTTTCATTACCAAAAATATTTCTTTGAATCTTTCACAATATTTAATTAAAATCTAAGTATAATTAACTGAATTAAATTTTATCACAAAAATCATATTTATAATTTTGAAAATATTTTAATTGAGAACACATAACAGTTAATATTTTTCTCCCCCCTCAAACTTAAAATTTTCAATATATAGAAATAATATAGGTGGAAAGAAAAATTCTAAATATAAATCATACCTTTGCACTTTAGGCATTCTCATCTTTCTAGAATTTTGCAGGTTCTTCTCAAAACTTTTAACTTTAACTGGCCTGTAATATTAGGAGTTTTTCTACACTTATAACAGATTAGATAATTTACTGAGGTAATGAAATTTTTAAATAATTACATAAATTAAAATATTTAACAACCACAATTGATTACACTACACAGTACAATACCAAATAGCATTTGCATTTCACCGCACAATAACAAACAATATACTATTTTATCTTAGAGTTCACAATTACAACTATAATCTACGCATCACAATCCATCCAGAAATGAAATAATGCAATACACAAAATTCAAATAATAGAATAAAAATACTACAACAAAACACACACATACATCACAATCATCAAATTTTAAGATCAAACATCGAAATCCCATACTATGTCCTCATCTCCCTGATCAGCAGGTGAATTGGGCTGATAACGAGTATATCGAGGGCATTCTAGAAAAGTAACATCCGACTCACCTCTATAATGTCTGGCCTGAGCATCATAATAGGCAATCTCGAAATCAGAATGTCGTTGAAGATACTCACTATCATGATCGTGTCTTCGCTCTAATCCTTTAATCCTCTGATCTATTTTCTCAAGTCTTTCATCTAACTTTTCAAAAATCTTCTGCTGTAAGGTCATCGCATTCATCAAATCATAAATGATAGGGGAGCTAGAGGCATGAGGGTCATAACTAGTAGAGGGGACATCTCTACTAGTAGAAGGTGCTTTACTCAAAGTCCCAGATCTCCATTCTTCATGGGATTCATATGTTTTTAAGTTAGCTTTACTAATGGGTTTCATAGGGTAAACCCATTCTTCATCATCTCTAGCTTCCACTACAGATAATTGGCAAAGTACATAAATGAGGCCAGGATGTTCTAGTCCTCCACTTGATTCACTCTTTGTCGTGGCCAAAATATTCTTATAAATTATATTCCCAATATTAATGCTTCTATTGTTCTAAATACAAAAATTCAGAACCGCTCTATCTTTTGACACTTCATTGTGGTGGTAAGTAGGTAGCAGAGTAGATCAAAAGAAATAATGCCATATTTTAGCTGTGGCATTCATCATGGAAAGAGGAAAATTTATCTGTTCACGTTGCTTGATTTTCCATGTCCCTTTCCCATCAGTGAGAAAGTTGATGACATCGTTCAACGGACCCTCCATGGTTCCAAATGTCTCGTAATTGCTAGAGTAAAAACCATGAAGTTTGTAAAAAAAAATTATGCGGGCAGCATTAAAATCAATAGAAAACCCTCTCACTCTAACAGGCTCGTCCTCAATATGAGTTAGATTGGTATAAAATTCTTTCACAACTTCTACAGCAGCCTTGTTTGTAAAGTAACATAAGTTTTCCCACTTCCTCTCTCTAATAACTAGTTCAACTTCTCCTCCAGGATTATCAAAAATTCCATCTTATTTGCATTTCTTCCCTTGGAAGATAGAAGTGTACCTTGACTGGGCTTTTGCATTTACAAATCGAGCCTCGTCAAACTTAAGTCGCCTCTTTTGTTAGGGAGCCATTTTTCGATCTATCAAATTTACAAAAGTCTAAACTAAACTCCAAAATAATGATAAAATGGCTTCCAAATGTGACTTTAAGGATTCTAAATTAAGCTCCATGGATTTCTTCCAAGTATTTTCTCCACATTTTCAATTTTTTCAGAATTCCTAAATGTGGAAGAAATTCATGGTGAAAATAAAAAAATTTTTACATAGGAGGGAAGCTCTTACCGAGGGAAGATGAAATTTGGTGTCAAAATGAGTTGAAATCACCCCAAATCCAAGATCTCTCAAGCCCTAGGTTGAAATTTTTGGTGTTTGGAGGTTAGGGATGAATAATAGTGGCGTTTGATTGGTCAAAATCGCGGTTAAAAAGTAATTTTCCAAATATCACCGTCGGCGGGGTCGCTGACGCCGTCGGCGAGCTTTATTAAATTAAATAGCAGTAGTCTCAGAAAAACCGTTGTCGGCGGCCTTGAGGGCGCTGTCGGCGAGATTCTATTCATTTTTTCAGATTTTTGCGATTTCGATCAATTTCAAGCCTCGTCGACATCCGTTCAATCATTTTAAACATAAATCTTTAGTGAATAAGTAATGTATTAACAAAAATAAACATTCACAACACAAAACATCATAAATATATATAAAATCCAAGGTTTACAATACACATTACACAACACACTTAAGTTAGGTATTTTCTCAACCTCAATTCATGAATTCAGTGTCGCAATCCAAACCACAATACTTTAAATGCTGAAAACAAACATTCCAATCTTAATATCAACTATACTGAGATCTAAAAGCAAACTTCGAAAGCAAGCAAACAAATAAATTCAAATCAAGTCTAAACATATAGAAACATACATAGTAAAGCAAATCTACTACTCCTCCGATTCTGTGCTTATATCACCTCTGATATCACCCATCGATTGAACGTGAAGGTAAAGATTATAGAAGGGTCGGTAAGGGAATTCTTCAGTAGAGACTTCTTCTATCCATCCCATCTTTCTCATTAAGCGTATCAAACTTCCTTCGAAATGTCCAGAGTGATCAAAGTGCTCTTTCATCCTCCAATCAATGTGATCAAAAAAATCAAAGATATTGTTAATTGCATTCATCACATTTGTTACCTCTTTTTCTAGTTTCTTAATTCTGTGTAAGATCACCAGTGTCTTGTCCGATACTAGAGGTTGAATTGGTATTGAGCTCTGTGATGATTGATCCATAATAATGCCCATATCATTCTCATCTTCATTTGCTGGGAAAATTTTGGTTGGGTCTAAAGGCTTCCAAGGTAGAAGTACCTTTTCCCAAATCTCATATGAAACTTGGAACAGACTGCAGAGTGAGAAAATTATAGAAGGATGTCCAAGCCCAAGAGTTGATCCTTGAACGATTTGGCCCAAAACAGACTTCACAATTATCGATCCAATGTGAATTGGCAGTCCCACTTAAATACAGTAATTTAAAATAGCACTTTCTTTAGTAACTTTACCAATCCTCATCGTCGGTATTAACTTTTCAGAAATGAAAAAGTGCCAATTTTTTGATACGGGATTTAGAAGTGTAGCAGAAAAACTAACATACTCGTTTTCTCTTACTTCCCAGTCTTCAGTTTTGTCTGTTAAATATTGTTAGATCTCATTCATTAGATTTCTTGTCGGGAAGAAGTTGGAATAATGGCAGACAAGAACATTCTCAATCATATATAATTCATTAATTCGTGCAGGAGTAAAAGTTACCCACCTACCTCATAAATAGACGCTTCCCTAGTTGATTCCATGCAAATTAGCGTAAAACTCCTTCACCACAGGAACGACTACTGCGGCAGTAGTGTAGCATAACACTTCTCATCGTCACTGCACGACCATCTCTTCAATCACTATTGATGGATTGTTTAATCCTCGATTCACAAAGCCTCTTACTTTGATTAATCTCCTTTTTGTCATCACTTTGTTGAAGATTCGTTGTGCCTCGGCACTAACGAACTTTCTTCGGTTATACACTCGAAATCTAGAGTAATCTGTGGAACTGGAAGTCATAAGGGATGAATTCAGTGGAGTTTCAATTCATTTTTGGGTAATGGAGAGTTTAGGAACTAACTCTGGAAGTTTATAGGGGAAAAATTTCACCAAAAACTGCCAATTCAAACTCCAGAAACCATCCACTTGCCGATCTCGCTGTCGACGGCCTGGATGGTGTCGTCGACGAGCTTTGTGCAATTAAATGTCAGGACTCTTGGGAAAAACCCGCCGTCAGCGGCGTCGAGCTCGCTGTCGGTGCCCAAGGCAAAATTTGCACAAAAATGTCGTGGTCCAAATGCGTTCCAAATTTCCTCTATGGATCCAAATTCCTTGATAATTAAAGGGTAAATACGAGCAGTATAATTCAATACTACCACCTACTAAGGATAAATTCAAACAAATACTCAACAAATAAAGATAACTATGGGTTGCCTCTGATCCCCGATAAATATATGTGCACCAAAAACATGACTCCACACCAAATATATATATGTGCTGATGATTTAGATATGAAAATTGTGATTTTATAATACGGGATACTATGCAAGTATACGTATTGTTTATCAAGCAATATAGAACTTTCTGATTAAGCTCCGAGATATCGAACCCACAGGGAAAATTTGAAAATCTTTAAAGGAATCAGAAAATTATCTTTTTACTTTTTTTTATGGCTTTTGAAAGTATGTCTTGAATTTGAAAAGTTTTGAAAGTTGATTTGTCTTTTGAAATTTCCTTAATAAAATGTTAAGCAAGAAATTAAAATTATAATAACTAATAACAATATATGTAAAACACTATTAACTAGAATATCTTTTTCTTTCCTTTTATGAAGTAGTAATAATTATTAAAGTATTATTGTGGAAGTATTTAAATTTGTTGTGACAGATATAAGCAAATGTGTTCTTTACCCTTACTTGGTTCTATAAAGAACATATGTTAATTTGAAATTTTTATTATTTTGAACATGGTTTGGCAGGGAAGATACCGGTCTCTCACTCTAGAGTTCCCTCGATTCCCACCAATTGGGGGCTAACTTCTCTTAGCACAACTCAAAACTTCAAACCAAATTAGGGGTTTTTAGTCTGTCACTCTAAAATCCTCTAATTTTACTCCCTTCCATAAAAATGTCTTATAATATTACATTAATTATATGGACTACAATTCTCACCCATGCAATTGCATGTGATTCTTACTAACTTTTATGAGACAATACCGCATTGGATCTTACATAATATCAAGAAATTCTACAACTTAACATGCCAAATTAAGAAGTAAACAAAGTTTTCAGAATCAATCTTCACAACTTCTTCCAACTTTAAACACTTATACTTTCCACAACAATTCTCCATAAATTAATTACTTCTCCATTTAAGAAAGAAAAAGTTAAAGTAAACTACTCAGAATGCATTGAGAAAATATAAAAACACATTGAATTGAAATTAAAAACCATAAGAAAAACAACAAACAAAAATAAGTATTAATTAAAAAAAACTAAATGTAAGAACAAAAGTAAACACTTATCTAAAAATTCTCTCCACAAGACTCAGTAAGTTCCTCTGAAACTTTAACTCTTCACTAGACTACTCCTCAGAGCGGATCTCCGAACTCCGATGACTCAGAATAAACTTCAGACTTCAATAGAAACTAAACTAAAAGAAAGAAAAGAAGTGGGAAGAAGAAGACTTCACTCCGACCCTTTTCTCCTTTCTACTCTTTACTCCTACTCTTAATAAAAACTTTCGCAAAATAAAAGTAAAATACTCTAAAAACTCTCTTCAAAATGCAAGTGGAAGAGCCCTTCAAAAGGCAAAGGAAGATCTCCTTAATCTTTCCTAAGACACTCTTTAAATAGTAAACCAAAATGTGCCTTAGTGTCTCTTCAAATGTGTCCAGATTAAATGTATCTACCAAAGAATGCACCCCTTCATTCAAACTTGCCGCCCAAAGGAAGTTATGGAAGTTACCACCAAGAGTTGCATCCCATCCCCTTTGAAATTGGCACCAAATTCCATTAGAATTCAATTTTTAACTGTGGCGGCTAAGCACCGGCCCAGCGGCGCTTAGCCGCCAGTGCCCAAATTTTCATTTTTCATCTTTTTTTTGCTCCAAATTTGATCCAATTTTGCTCCTTTCATCATGACCATCCATTTTCATCATACCTGCAGGAAAAACACAAAATATCTTCCATTAAAGTGCAATATTATTAAAAATAGGTATAAAAATGTGCATAAAAATACTATAGATTTTATGTGTATCAAAATCCCCCGAACTTAAAATGTTACTTGTCCTCAAGTGACAGTTAATCTCATAGAACATTTTAGCATGCAAATTATATAATGAGTTTCTTAGGAAGATAACAAAATTTTGTTCTAGAAATGGAATAGTCCAATTTAGTTAAAATTTCAGTAATTAAAACCAACCTAAAGTTTAGAAAGTTCTTAAGTAAAGGAAAATGACAAATTTTCTATCTAATTCATAAATATTTGTAGATTCTTCAAAATATATGATTCAAAAACTTATTTTTCTCAATTAAAAATCTTTATTTGAAAATAATTTTACTTACTATATTATAACCTTAAGCTTTAGATTTTCTTCGAACTTATATCTTAAACTTTAGGTATGAAACCAATTTTTGATTAGGCCCTTAAATCCTCAAGCTTCTCCTCCCTTTTCATATACTATTTTTCACTTTTTCTTTTTTTTCTTTTTTTTATAAGGCAAGGATTACTATATCTGGATAGGCCTTTAATGATTTTGAATTCCACCCTTCCATTTAAAATAAAGGTCAGATATACATCTTTCACTTAAAAATCATAATAATAATATTTGAAAATTACTCTTTAATAAAAGAAATTTAAGCTTTGAAGAATAAAAGTCAAATCTTCTATTTATCCAAATATACAAAACTTCTTACTAAAGATAGTTTAACTTTATTTAACACCTCTTCATTAAGAAAATTTTAACTTTAAGTTTTTCATGATTACTATAAATTTTAACTAAATTCTTTTATTCATTTCTATATTCAAAATTTCTGTTCCCCTAATATAACTTCATGTACATAATTGTTCTTAATCAAAAATAAGATTTATTTCAAGTATTCTTGAGAATCAAAAAAAAAAAAAAAGGTTTTTGAAAATTTTTTTTTTTAAAAATCACCCCCCCCAAATCTTTAATTTTTAGTTAAGATAAAACATTTAAGCATAAGAAATGATACATGGTTGAGAAATAAAAACTGACATATCATGCTTGCAGGAATTTTTAATATCCTAATATGCAAGTATAACAATTTAAATAACAGGAGTAAAATAAAATTAAATTTAGTTTTTCAATAAATTTTTTATACAAAGAAAAGTAAAAATTTCAAAAAGACTTCTACAGTAGTGAAGAATTTCAAAGCAAATACACACCAACTTAAATAACACAATGATACAGATAACAAATGATAATGGAATTTAAAAAATTTTAAACATGTAGTTTCCTAAGTAGAAGTTCCCAATAGTGGTTTATAATCTCCTAACAGTTTTTGAATTAAAGTACACACTACAAAAAACTTTGACATAAAATACACATAAAAGCATTTACTATTACACATTACTACCACCAAGAAACATATAAAACATCAATACAACAACAACAATACATCTGAATATGCATAACAGAAAAATAATACACACTATAGTTTGCATACTATCAAGGTTCATGTCACAACACAATGATCAAACTAAATACTAAGCAAAACACACATTAATACATCAACAACAACACTGCAACGAAAACAAATAACACTAATCTACTCATCATCCTCATCATCATCATCATCATCCCGCTCGTTCCAATCCCTAGATGGCACATAAGGCATGTAGAATGGATGAGGGGGCATCTCAGCACTCTGATCTCCTCTAATCATTCTATCCAAATATTGCTGATAACTCTCCTCATAGTCACATGTTTCACAATATCTTTCCACATTATCCATCTTACCATCCATATCTTTCAGATGATCTCGAGTAAGACTCACTGTTTTCAAAATTTTTCTTAACAAACTAGTCTGTGAATCTGTAGATGATGAAGCACGTGAAGTAGTAGCACAAGAAGTAGATGCAGCAGAAGCAGAAGCAGTAGAAGCCCTACCAAATCCTCCTCTCCAACCAAACTCTTACTGAATGCAATGGTTCAACACAGCTCTTTCTCTCGTTACTTCACTAGTATGACTCAAAGGTGCAATTTAGATGAGATAAAATAATGCCACGCCTTAGATATGACATTCAATTTGGAAGCAGGAAAGTTCACTCTTCTATCATTTGTTACTTTCCATAATCCTCTTCCATCAGTCAGAAATTCCATGATCTCATCTAATTCCCCTTCCATAGGATGATAGTTAGAATAAAAACAGAACATGTCAAGAGGTAGTCCATAAAAAGTGTTGATTGCTCCAGAAGAAACGTTGACCTCATGCCTCCTAACCATCACTTGATTCTCCTCTGCAGCAGACAAATTTGCATAAAATTCTCTAACCACAGAAACAACAGCAACAATGGAGAAACAACAGTAATTCTCCCAGTTCCTTCTAGCAATCATATCTTCAATAACCTCTCCTGGTTTACTAAACACACGCTCAGGAATCAACTTACGTGATTGCAATGCATCGATGTATCGTTCCTTAACCCTCATACTAATAAATTTGTCAGAATCAAATCTTGTCTTTTCTCGTGCACGCTTTGACTTTGGAGCCATCTCTAAAAAATTCACGAAAAATTCACCATAAATTTCAAAATCAAACTAAACTTGCTAAATTATCTTCCAAAAGATATTTTCATTAAATCCAAGCAATTTCTCAAGTTTTTCCTCAAATTTTCACCATGAATAGTGATTTTAAGATTTTCTAAAATATACTCAAAATACATGGTGAAAATAAAAAATTTTTACTTAGGAGTAGTGCTCTTACCTCAAGGAATCCAAATCTAACAATTTTTATTGAGATCGGCTCTTAAATGATCCACAATATGATGCCCTAGGCTCCACTTTTGCGATAAACCGAAGGTTGAAGTCGATGAGGTGGTTTAAAAATGGCAATTTTTGGGGTTTTAACTACTGGGAACCAATTTTTGCGAACTGGCGCCTAAGTGAGAACCCTCGGCGCTTAGCCGCAAAATCTGGTGCTTAAGCGCTGACACTCTGGCGCTTAGCCGCCAGTACCCAAATATTCAGAATTAAGGTATATGCACTAGATCACTATGTTAATCACCCTTAATTACTCCAAAATAATTATTTCTCCCCACATAAATATTCTAATACTCCAAATCAAAATTTAATATCCATTGATTCTACACAAATTTCACACAAACACAAACTTATATTAAAGCAACATAACACTTAATACAATTCTAGAATTTCTATCCACACATAAAGGTGTTGACCTTAATTTTGGTGAGGCCTGATCTCTCTCCTTAGTACTTAGGATCTAGCCATAGGTTTTCCCTTCGACTATCCTAGAGGACTAGAAATGGGACCCACCACTTAGAAATTCAAAACACTTTTTGACTCCCTTCAAACCCCTCATGTTTGATTGTAAACCCCCAGGCCACTTGGAGGGTTAAAATCAATATGTGGAGGTTTAAAGGATGAGGTTCCTGTAGGACTCTTTGGCCTTAGGATTACCCTGAATGTCCTGGTCTTGGTGAGGACAAGCTTGCACACACCACACTCTCACACACATTCCAAATCCTAAAACCACCCTTACCCAACTTGACTTCCTGACTCATGTAGGAAACTCATATGGATGGACCTTAACCCCTAAGCCCCTCGCTAAGAGGGTTAGGAACAACATATTGAATGCCTAAAATGAGTCCTCTCATGGCTCTTGTGAGCTTAATATGGCTTCATGGCTTAACCAAAATGGTCCCATTTTACTCACAACTAATTAATCTTCAATTTCCCCAAATTTAAATTTTTTGCCCTCCGGGGTCCTAAACCACCAAACCTACCAAATGCCCTTGAAATTGTCCAAAATTTGCAAAATTTTCTAAATTACCCAAAATTCCTCAAAATAAATCCTAAACATTTCCTACCACTCAAATTGATCATCCATGGCCAGATATACCAAAAATTCCAAAAATACCCCCCAATACCCTCCAAATACCCAAAATACCCTTTTTTGGCCCAAAAATCCAAAAATTCTAAAAATTCTCAAAAAATTCCAGAAAATCTCAAATATTCCCAATTCCATTTTGTACAACAGTCACATACCCCAATTTTGTCAATTTAATCCAATTTGATCAAAAAAGTTCCAAATGGGCCCTTAAGACCCAAAATGACCAATTGATCCAATCCATCCCAAATTCAACCCAAATGTCACCTAATCTTCCCCAAATTTGTTTTGAAATCTTCCTAACATCCCCAAAAACAAAATTCTAACTTAATTTGCCCCAAATTTGGAATCAAACTCCACCCAAGCCTAGCCCAAACCAAAAATCCCTAATTTATCCTAAACCAACAATGAACCCAAACAAGCCCAAATATCAAAATTAAGACCCAACCAAAATTTAAAACTCTTTGTTATACCCAAATAAACATTTTTCAATATTAATTTGACATCAAACCCAACATTAGCCTAACCTTAGCCCAAATTAGCCCAATTTGACCCTTTTTAACCCTATTATTAAAAGACCCAAATTAAACCCAATTCAACCCTAAATTGCCCCAAATTTGCTCCAAACCATTCATGACACATTCCTAAACTAAATTCAATGCTTATTGGGCCCAATATTTTACAAAATTTTCATCCACTAATTTGTTTTAAAACCTAAAAGCCCACTTCCCTTAAAGCATTTTAAAAGCCCATCCAAAATGATTTCAAAAAGCCCAAAATCAATCCAAAGCCCATATGACATTTCTTTCTATCATCCCTTTAATCAAAATCACCCCTAAGTCTCAAAACTATCATTAAACCATTCCAAATCAAGCTTCATGAAAAATTTCCACCAAAAAGCCAAAATTTCTAAAACCTACTTCCATGAAATGAGCCAACCTTTTCCCAAGCCATGAGCAAGCCATGGAGCTTTGTTTCAAGCCACATGAAGCCACGGGAGATCTTTCCACCTCACAAAGCCATTAATGGAAAAAGGAGGAGGTTCTTTCTTAAACCTTCACTTAACTTTTTTAACCCCATCCATGTTACACTCTAATCCAAGTTAGCCACCTCACCATGGATGGAGACTTCACCACCCTTTCCTAGCTGACCCAAATGATTCCCTCAGTCCAAAACCAGGTCATGGGAGGGTGTACCCAACCCATTTACATGAGTTGACCAAGCCAAGCCTAAAAAGATCCACTTCCCACATTCCCTTTAAATCAACCCCTTTACACATGGCATCAGCCAATTGAGCTCACAAACATTAAGCCCTGACCTACCTGACCTGAGGGTGACCTGACCCTGGCCGGACCACCACACCAGTCGCTGGAAAACACCAGGCCGAGAGCACCCATTTGATTCAAAAATTCAAAACTCACCTGCTGAGCTGTCCCATGGCCAATGACCATTGTGTTTGTTCTTCTCCTCCCCTGGGCAGCAAATCCCAAGCCATAACTCCCCCTGAGAAGCCCTCCAGCCATGCTTATTTAAACTCACCTCCCTCATGGCCAAAGAGGGTGCTGAACCAAACCTTACTAAAACTCTGCCAAAATCACTCCACACTATTCTCTAAACCCAGAGCACTTGATCCCCACTGAAATCCAGCCCTAAAACCCTCTCTGTGAGCTCAATTTTAAGCCCAAAAATAGGACACTTCACCACAGTGAGCCAATCTTCAAATTGATTGACTCTGCATCTTCACCAGACCAAGAGAAGAAGTTCCCCAGCAAAAGCCCCCTCACCAGGCCAACCATTCTTCCTATCGACCAAGATTTGAAATCGGGCTTGGTGGAAATCACACTTAGACAACTAACCAGGGCCAGAGGCTTCATCCCCAGGCTCCTCCAGCTCCAACGAATGTGCCGAGCACATTCAGTCGAGGCTTCACCTCCTGAACCAAGGTATGTGGACTTCTCTTTAGCTCGAGCTTCCAGCAATCCATCATTTAATTTGAGTCGATTTCGATGCATGTTAGCCGTATGGATGTGTATCTCTAGGCTATACGAACATGTAGGAGAAAACTGCATGCGATTTGGTTAACTATAGCTCGAGATCTTAAGGTTTTAGTGTGTATGGTTCTCGGGTTGGGGCACTCGGGGACGATGAACGGATGCCGTCCATTCGCGCATGTATCGAATGGACGGTCCAAATTACACCGGATTAAGATACGGGATGGAATTGCGGGACGCGTGGCTGCTGAGTCGGATGGCGGCGTCAAATAGAGGCGCGCCGCATGGGCTTTCGATCCGGACGAGGATGACTCGGCGCTGACTGGGTTAAGTAGATAAATAGATATTTTCTGATTTATTTAAATACCCAGAACTTTGAAAATCCATATCTTTGCATAGAAAAATCAAAAAAATAAATTAAAAATACCCTCTTGCTCAGTGAACAGAGGAGAATAATGTGGAAAAAGAATCAAGTTATTTTGTCAAGTATTTTATTTTTAATTAATTTAATAC
The DNA here is from genome assembly GCA_022702705.1 of Papilionanthe hookeriana x Papilionanthe teres. Taxonomy (NCBI): domain Eukaryota; kingdom Viridiplantae; phylum Streptophyta; class Magnoliopsida; order Asparagales; family Orchidaceae; genus Papilionanthe; species Papilionanthe hookeriana x Papilionanthe teres. The sequence goes on along the minus strand of CM040428.1, from coordinate 78,418,543 downwards.
TATTTTGAGTATTTTGATTCTCCATTTGCATACACAATTCACCATGGCATGAGACCATAGGGCTTTTGTAGCCTCTGTTCTTGGAAACATTCCTTAAATTTTTCAAGGCTAGAGGCAATCTCTATGACAAGTTATTGATTTTCCAAATTTATATGTCTATTTTGGCATTTTAATTCCAATAATTAGCATATTGCTTAGAAAATTCTAGAAAAATTAGGGAAGGTAGCTTATGACCAGAAAACCCTACAAAAATTATGGTTTGATTTAAGTCCTTAAAAATAACCTTAATTAGCTTAAACACTCAAATTGAATTCTAATTAATTAGGAGTAACAACACATCAAAATCACTTGAAATCAATTATCTACTGTCACTTAGGATGTAGAGAACCTCACATAAAAAATTCAAGTCAATTGGAAATAATTTAAGCCATTAAATGAATTATTTAAGTGACATGATCATTCTTAAATTTAAAAAATTCATAAAACCCAAAATACATTTTAAAAATTCACGAAATTGGTTTTGGGGCTTCTCTGGTATCAGAGGACTCTAAGAAAATTAAAATTGGAATTTTCTAAAAATTTTCATTTTTAACCATATTTTTAATATTTTAATAATTAAAAAATTAAAAAAAATCAAAAAAATATTAAAAATCATAAAAATATCATATTTTACCTCCTAATCACTTAGGAATAAACCAAATATTTTTCTCAAGTCTCTAGGTTAAGATATTGAATTTTAAAGGCTTAAGGCAATTTTTAAATATTAAAAATGGATTTTCCAACCTTTTCACCATATTAATTCTAATAAATCAAAGAAAAATCAAAAAATTATAAAATTTGTTTCTCTGACTTCCCTGAGGTCAGAGGGATTTAAGAAAATAAAAAATCCATTTTTTAACTTCAATTTTATTTTATAATTAATTAATACTCCAAAACCTAAAATAATTATAATAAATAAATATTATTAAAAAAATCACCAAAATTGGTCCAAGTGGTCCTCTAGTCAATAGGACCATCCAATGATTTTCTTAAGGACCGAAACTTTACCTTGGTCATGTTGTAGAATTTTCATTGAAAATTCTTATTTTTATCAAAATAATTATATAAATTAATTTAAAAACAAAAAAAATCACATTTTCTCCTCTAATTTATTAATTGACATGTGAGTGAAGTGACATAAAAATTTCAAGTTCATTTGAGCTCAATTTGGTGAGTTATGAAGTGATTAGGCTTAAAAAGGGCCTAAAAGTAATTAAGGATTTTAACCCTAATTAATACTTTAGGTTTAATCAAAAGGGAGGGTAAAAATATTTGATCTTAATCTTCTCTTGGATGACTAAAACTTAGGGAATAAAGGAGTAGAAACCCATTGATCACTTTAAAAATATCAAAATGGAACTTTAATTAATTAAATCATTTTAAATTTTGGGAGAATAATTAAAATTTTGGATTATTAGGGATGTAACTTAAGAAGAGACCAATTCTTTAATTTAAAGTCCCTAATTAAATTAATTCAATGGTAATCAATCCTTAATTAATTCTAAAATGATGACTGAAATGACTAATTAAAAAAGAAAAATAACCCTTTATTAAGTTAAAGCTTAAAACATTAAATGATTTAACAATCAAATTAAAATAAATTTTAAACATTTAAAATTAATTTGAAATCACTTAAGAACAAACTTAAAATAAATTTAAAACCTTAAGTAATTTCAAAACAATTCATAATAAAAAAAGATAAAAATCAAACTAATTAAAATCAACCTAAAGTATTATAATTAATCCAAATCAAGTCATCAAAATTTAATGAAAATAAATAATTTAAATACCTTTTTCAACCCAAATTAATCTAAAACATTAAGATCATTTAAAATATAAAGATTTAATTGAATTAAAACAACTTGAACACTATTCCAAACTTAAAATTATTAATTAAAATTTTATAACTAAACCAAATCACTTTAAATCATCAATTCCAATTTTAAATTAAGAATTGTTAAAATCTTCAACAAATTAATTTGCCCCTAAAGGCTTTCATTATCGTAACTCTTAAATGGAGCATCAAGTGACAAATCACTTTATTCTTCGGATAATCAAATGTCCAAGTTCACTGAGCAAGAAGCAAAATTTAACTAAATTTTGGATGATTAATTCACCTGTGCATTGAAATTCATTTGGACTCGAAATAACCCCAGAAGTACTGAAAAGATGTTTAGGACTCGTCCTAAGCACTTTCTCAATACGATGGGATGTTTTAGAAGAACAATTAAACTTATTTGCTCTTTGGTGAAGAAAATCATCTTTAACAAAATACAAGAACCTAGACGTCATAAGAATTGACTAGTGATAGGATTAAGATTTTGGTAGATAACCAAAACCTTCCCTTAGCTTTACCTAGGTATTATCTTGCAATTATATAAAATGCTCTGACATGTGTCTTAAGTGCAGCTCAGAATGATGAGAAGACCCTCCAGATACACTTTTACTTTATTGCAATTTACTTACCTGTACTGTACTTTACTTTTCTTGCATGTTAAACAAGAATGTCACCTTGCATGAGAACTGAAACTTTTAGGATAGCCACAAAACTGAAACCCAAAACTAAATTAAAAATCACAACAAGATAAAATTCACCGCCACAACATTCAGAAGATAAAACAACTCAAAATTTAATCACAAACATAACACAAAACTACAACTACAACTAAATTAAAACGTCTCGTAGGATGATCGGGAATACCTCGGATGATGTAACCTACGTGTTGCTAACGGGATTTCCCACGGTCTAAATGAAAGTGTGGAACTTATTTAGTTGAATTTAGCAAATTCATTTGGACTTAGTGAATCCGATAAAAATAACGGTGTCGGAATGATGGAACCGTGGGATCTTAACCGGTGTTGTTATAATAAACTTTAAGATTCCCCTAATAAAACACTAAGATATTTGAACCTTAAAACTCTTCTAAACCAAAACACTTCTCTCATCTCCTGATTTTCACTTTCTAAAACTAAACCTCTACAACAACAAGGAGCTTGGAGCATAGTGGGCAGCACGACCATCTTCGCCAGCAAAACTCGGGTCTACATCAGCAAAACCTTCCTTAGAAATAAATAACAAAGCCATAGGATTTCGAGGTAGTTTGTCTAGTGCAACATAAATCCTCAAATTTTCATTAGGCATTTGTATATTTATGTTATGCAAACTAAGCCCTAACCGGTCTTAGGACTCCGAGGTAGTCGTTTGGTACGACATAAACCCTCACATCTTCGAGGTTATTTGTGTGATTATGTCATACAAATATAAGTCCTAATTAATTAAAATTGGCAGGATTACAACATTAAATAAAATCTCAAATTGAAGCCAAACAATAGGATATTTTGGGAAGTTGCCAATAATCTTCTTGGATCCTCAGCTTCTCTTACTTCTCTTCCTTTGGATTCCCAAAATAACTATTCCAAATTTGATCCATTCCCTTTTGAATTTCCAAAATCCAATTTGTTTGAAACATTAAACTTTGAGATTCTTGAGAGCAAAACTGCTGATCATTATCGAGAGTTTTCTTAAGTGATTCCCGTCACTTAGGATGTAATTAACTATAGAGGCTTGCCCTTTTATAGGAAACTTTAAGAACCCAGGTAATATAAACCCTACTTAATTCATTTATATTAAGCAGGGGAACTTGTCAGCTTATAAAATTGGTTTGCAGACCAAACGGATGTCACAAATTTTCTAGTTTATTTAATCGAGCCCCATAATCAAGTAGTTTGTCTATTCTTTGGGATAGATACACGGTTTGTGATGCGGTGCTCGTTTATATAAACTATTTGGGATGTGAGATCGGTTTGATTTCATATCTTAAAAATTTCAAACATAAAATTATTTTCAAAAATCAAATGCTACTTTTCAAATTATATATATATTTAAATTAAACTTAAAATTTAAAATTCACGGACAATTTTTGTTTGGCGACCCATTTTCAAAATACAATACAATCTAAAAATATGCTGACAAAAGGATGAAATTCTCTAAATACAAGAGACTTTAATCTCAAACTGATAAGTATACATCTCTAGGATGTAACCATCACATCATCAGGCTTAGTTAATACTTAAATATAAACACTAAACACACCAAACATAACACACATGAACATTAAACATAACACATAAGAACACTAAACAAATAAGAACAAAGCACTCTTAATTCCATTTTCCATTAGGCGGATTATATCCAGGACCACTATTATTCTCATTTGACCCTTCTGGAAAATAAATTTGATATAATGGGCGATAATTGTTCATTCTTACATCTTCTTCTTACATTTTCTTCTTCAATCCATTTGTTCTTCAGAAACATTACCTTATTCGCTTCTTCCACGTACCTTGTATGACTGAATTGTATCTTGAGCTTCCATCCCATGTGCTCCAACTGTAAGTCAGTTTTAGTGATCTTTGCTTCCAATGAAGTCACTCGGGCTTCAATTTTTGCAATCATTTCTGCAATCCCTTGAATACTAACAACGAGAAATCCATTGAATAACTCTTTAGCACTATCACTAATGAAATTACTCTTGTCAGAATCTTGCTTCTTCTTCGTCTCATTCTCTCAGGAAGACATGATGCACTCAAAACTCTCTTCTTAAGTCTCAGAAATGTAAATAGGACTTGGGGCAAGTGTTTCTCTTAAATCAAGTCCTTTTTATAGACTTGAGAAGTGCTAAAACTGGCCCAAGATGTTTTAAAACTCCAAAATAACTTCCAAAACCACTCCCCCACAATCTAGGCTTCTAGAACCTCATTTTTCACATTTTTTTATAACTGCGGCGCCTAAGCGCCAACCGATCGATGGTTAGCCGCCGATGCTCAATTTAGCATGATGTCCGCTAAGTGTCTAAATTTTCATTCTGACTTCTCTACATCATCAATTAAGGTCAAATAAACTCTACTATCATTTAAAAACTCCAAATTACTACCACAAAAAACATAAAAACAAACCAAACAAAGCAAACAAAGCACACAAAACAAACATAAAGCAAAGCACACCGATAATTATGGGTTGTCTCCCACAAAGCGCTTGTTTTAACGTCTTCAGTCTGACATACCCAGAACTCATTCTGAGTGACCCAACATCAAAATATTATTAGATTTAGATTTATTGACTGAAAAATATGGTTTAAGTCTATGTCCGTTAACTTTAAATATTTTTCCAGTCTTAGGATCTTGAATATCTACAGCTCCATAAGAATAAACTTTTATCACAATAAATGGATCCATCCACCTGGACTTAATTTTTTCAAAAATTTTTCTCAATCCAGTATTATACAGTAAAACTTTTTGTGCTGGTATAAGATTTTTAGTAAGAATCTTCCGATCATGCCATAACTTCATCTTTTCCTTATAAATCCTAGCATTTTCATAAGATTCATTCCTTATTTCTTCAAGCTCATTCAATTGCAATAATCACTTTTCAGCAGCATCTTTCAAATTATAATTGAACTCTTTAATAGCCCAATATGCTTTATGCTCAAGTTCAAAAGGTAAATGAAAAGCTTTTCTAAAAATCAGCCTATATGGGGACATTCCTATAGGTGTTCTGTAAGCAGTCCTATAGGCCCACAAAGCATAATCCAGTTTGATTGACCAATCATTTCTATTTGGATTAACGCTTTTTTTCCAATATTCTTTTAATTTCACGATTGGATAATTCAACCAAACCACTTGTCTGTGGATGATAAGCAGTAGCAATGCGATGATTAATATGATATTTCTTTGCTAACTTCCCAATAATCATATTTCTAAAATGGCTTCCCCCATCAGTTATGATTACTCTTGGTATTCTAAATCTGCAAAATATATTCTTTTCTAAAAACTTTGCAACACTTTGAGCATCACATCGAGGTAAAGCAATAGCTTCAATCCATTTGGAAACATAGTCTACTGCCATCAAAATATAAACATTTCCGAAAGATGATGTAAATGAACCCATAAAATCTAGTCCCCAAACATCAAATATTTCAACTTCTAACATATAATTGAAAGACATCTCATTTCTTCTAGAAATATTGCCTACACACTGACATCTATCACAATTTTTAATATAAACATTCACATCCTTAAAAATTGTAGGCCAATAAAATCCTGATTGTAATATTCTATATGCAGTTTTATCACTTCTAAAACGTCCCCCATAATCATAATCATGACATTTTTGAATAATTTCATAAGTCTCTTCCAAAGGTACACATCTTCGAATTATAAGATCCCTTCCTTGTTTAAATAAAAATGGGTCATCCCAAAAATAAGTCTTAGCATCAGACAGAAATTTCTTCTTTTCTTGGTATGTCAAACCATAGGGTATAATATTACTAACAATAAAGTTTACTATGTCTGCATACCACGGAACACGCCATTCTTTAACAGTGAATAGTTTTTCATCAGGAAAATGTTCATTAATTTCTTCAATATCACAGAGAGATTTTTCAATTTCAAGCCTGGATAAATGATCAGCAATTTGATTATCAGAACCCTTCCTATCTACTATCTCAAAATCAAATTCTTGCAAAAGAAGAATCCATCTTATCAGTCTCGGTTTTGCATCATTTTCTTCATTACGTATTTAATAGCAGAATGATCAGTATGCACCACATAGTTAGTTCCAATTAAATATGATCGAAATTTATCAAAGGCAAATACTATAGCTAATAACTCTTTCTCAGTTGTGGTATAATTAATTTGAGATTCATTAAGAGTTTTACTGGCATAATAAATTACTTTGAAAATTTTATCATATTTCGACCTAAAACAAGACCAATAGCATAATCACTAGCATCACACATTAATTCAAAAGATTTTTCCCAATTTGGTGAAATTATTATAGGTGCAGTGATTAATTTTTCTTTTAATGTTTCAAAGGCTTTGCAGCAGTCATCATCAAAATTAAAAATTGCATCCTTTTCCAGTAAACGACATAAAAGTTTTGTAATCTTTGAAAAGTCTTTGATGTAACGCCTGTAGAATCTAGCATATCCTAAAAAACTTCTAATTCCCCTAACATTGGTTGGGCAAGGTAAATTAAATATAACTTGAATTTTTGTAGGATCTACCTCCAAACCTTTTTCTGAAATCTGATGTCTCAAAACAATTCCTCCTGCTACCATAAATTGGCATTTTTCCCAATTAAGGACCAAATTAGTTTCTTCACAGCATTTTAAAACCTTAGATAGATGTTCTAAACACGATTCAAATGAAATTCCAAACACTGAAAAATCATCCATAAAAACTTCAATCCCTTTTTCAATCAAATCACAAAAAAATAGTCATCATACATCTCTGAAGTGTAGCAGGGACATTACATAAACTAAAGGGCATTCTTTTAAAAGCAAACATACCATAAGGACTGGTAAAGATAGTTTTCTCTTGATCCTCAGGAGCAATTTGAATTTGGTGGTAAGCAGTATATCCATCCAGAAAATAAAAGTATTTATGCCCAGCCAATCTATCCAACATTTGATCCAGAAAAGGGAGTGGAAAATGATCTTTCCTTGTGGTAAGGTTTAATTTCTATAATCAATGCATATTCGCCACCCTGTAACTTGTCTTGTTGGTATCATTTCATTCTTTTCATTAACGATCACGCTACTCCTCTTTCTTAGGAACGCAGTGAATAGGACTAACCCATGCACTTTCTTAAATAGGGTAGATAATTCCAACATCCAACCATTTTAAAATTTCTTTCTTAACAACGTCTTTCATGATAGGATTTAATCTCCTTTGGGGATCAGCCCGTGGTTTGCAATTATCTTCCATAAGAATTCCGTGCATACAAATTGAAGGACTGATTCCTTTAATATCAACAATTGTCCATCCAAAGGCTTTCTTGTGCTTCTTTAAAATTTCAAGCAAACTCTCTTCTTCTTTTTCAGTTAATTGAGAAGAAATTATAACAGGCAAGGTTGAGGATTCACCTAGAAAAACATACTTCAAATGACCATAAAGCATTTTTAGTTCAAGTTTAGAAGATTTTTCAATTAATGGACCATAAGATTCATCTTTTTCAGTCATATCCAACAATTCAAAACTTTCATGAACATACTTTAAATCTTCCTCTTGAAAATCTTCAGAATCAAATAACTCCTCTTCTTGCTTATGTTCCAATTATTCTCTTTCAGCTTCATAAGTTGATTTGAAATGACATTCACGTAAATATTCAATAACATCCATCCTATAACACCCATCTTCTTTACCTCTAGCAGAATATTTCATCGATTTTGAAATATTAAATGTAATAGTCTCATCATTAACCCTCAACGTTAATTCCCCTTTTTGCACATCTATCATGGCTCTGCCTGTAGCTAGAAAAGGTCTCCCCAAAATTATGGGTATCTCTTTATCTTCCTCCATATCTAATACAGTGAAATCCACAGGAAAAATAAATTGATCAACTTTTACCAAAACATCTTCTATAACTCCTATAGGATATGTGATCGAATGATCTGCTAATTACAAAGTTACAGTAGTAAGGGTTATTTCTCCTACTCCCAGTCTTTTGAATATTGATAGAGGCATAAGGTTAATGCTTGCACCCAAATCACATAAAGTTTTTCCACAGAATCTTTCTTCGATTTCACATGGAATTGTGAAACTACCAGGATCTTTAAGTTTTTTAGGAAGCTTTTTCTGAATTATTGCACTACACTCCTTACTAAGTGCAACAGTCTCATTTTCTTCAAAATTCCTCTTTTTATTAAGAATATCCTTCATAAATTTTGCATAGCTTAGCATTTGTTCTAGGGCTTCAGCAAATGGAATATTAATGGTAAGCTTCTTTAATATCTCCAAGAATTTTGAAAATTGCTTATCCAACTTTTGTTGATGAAGTCTTTGAGGAAATGGAGGTGGTGATTTTTCTAAATTAACCTTAGGTGGAGAAATAGGTCTTTCAAAACCTTTTGGAGCGTCCTCTTTAGGTCTTTCAATCTCTTCTTTCTCTACTTCAGTTTCTTTTTGAACTCTACCTTCCAATTCTTTTCCACTTCTCAGTTGAATTGCTTTTACTCGTTCTTTATTCTTTGCTCTTGGATTCACTTCAGTATTACTTGGAAGCATTCCTTGGGATCTATTACTTAAGGCATTTGCAATTTGTCTCAATTGATTTTCAATATTTCTGATGGTTGCTCCTTGAATTTGTAATTGATTTCCCATATGTGATACTACTTCTTCCATAGACAACTTCTTCTCTTTATATTGTAAAGCATTATTATTATTAGAAGGATAAGTTAATCTATTATTATTATTACCTTGGTTGTTCCAATTCCCCCAATGGGTTTACTTGGTGGTTCCCCCATTATTGATTAACACCACCCTGATTATTGTTATTCCAATTAAAATTTGGATGATTCTTCCAACCTGGGTTATAATAATTGTAATATGGGTTGTTAGGTTTGATTATAGCATTCATAGTTTCTGGTGAAGAATAAGAATCAACCATTTGGCCTAATGAATTTTCTTCAATCATGAGATTTGGCTGAGAAAAATTCATCCCAAATTGGTCTATCTTTCTTGATACAGCAGCAACTTGATTTGCTAACATTGTAAAAGCATTATTTTCATAAACACTGGCTACCTTTTTAGGATTTAACCTTTCAGAAGGCCATTGAAAATTATTAGTATTCATTTCTTCAATTAAAGCATAAACATCAAAAAATGGTTTAGACATTAATGATCTACCAGCAGTAGCATCAATGATAGATCTAAGAGATTCAACTAACCATTATAAAAAGTTTGAATTGTTAACCAATCTGGTATTGCATGATGTGGACATTTCCTGAGGAGATCTTTAAATCTTTCTCATGCTTCATATATTGATTCTCCTTCAAAGTGACAAAAAGATGTTATATCATTTCTCAACTTAGCAATCTTAGATGGTGGAAAATATTTAGCAAAGAATTTTTGTGACAGTTCACCCCAAGTTCTTATTGATCCAAGTGGTAACGAATGTAACCATATTTTAGCTTTATCCATTAGTGAGAAAAGAAAAAGTCTAAGTCTAATAACATCATCCAAAACACCATCATATTTAAAAGTAGCACACAACTCTAGAAAATTAGCAAGATGCAAATTAGGATCTTCAGTTGTTGCTCCCCCAAACTGATTATTAGACACCATTTGGATAATAGTAGGTTTAAGCTGAAAAGAATTAGCAGCTACAGTAGGATTTTGAATACTACCACGAAGTTCATCTACTGTAGGGTTAACATAATCTCTTAAAGATCTTAATTCTTGATGGATGCCTACATTTTGATTTTGATGATTTGCCATTTCTTGAATATTTTTATCTTTTTCTGTATTTTTATTTTTATTTTTTTTTCTGATAGTTCTTTCTAATTCAGAATCGTAAGGCACAAGTCCCTCGGAACCTGAACTACACATACAACAATAAAACAAAACAAAACACAACACACTAACAAAAACAAAGAAAAGTAAAAATTTAAAACTTCTTAATTCTTTTTCCCCGGCAACGACACCAAAAACTTGATACCCGATAAATATATGTGCGCCAAAAACTTGACTCCACACCAAATATATATATATGTGCTGATGATTTATATATGAAAATTATGATTTTATAATATGGGATACTACTCAAGTCTACGTATTGTTTATCAAGTAATATAGGACTTTCTGATTAAGCCCCGAGATATCGAACCCACATGGAAAATTTGAAAATCTTTAAAGGAATCAGAAAATTATCTTTTTACTTCTTTTATGGCTTTTGAAAGTATGTCTTGATTTTGAAAAGTTTTGAAAGTTGATTTGTCTTTTGAAATTTCCTTAATAAAATGTTAAGCAAGAAATTAAAATTATAATAACTAATAACACTGTCTGTAAAACACTATTAACTAGAATATCTTTTTCTTTTCTTTTATGAAGTAGTAATAATTATTAAAGTATTGTTGTGGAAGTATTTAAATTTTTTGTGAAAGATAGAAGCAAATGTGTTCTTTACCCTTACTTGGTTCTATAAAGAACATATGTTAATTTGAAATTTTTATCATTTTGAACATGGTTAGGCAGGGAAGATACCAGTCTCTCACTCTAGAGTTCATTTGATTCCCACCAACTGGGGGCTAACTTCTCATAACAAAACTCAAAACTTCAAACCAAATTAAGGGGTTTTAGCCTGTCACTCTAAAATCCTCTAATTTTACTCCCTTCCATAAAAATTTCATCTAATTGCATGTGATTCTAACTTACTTTTATGAGACGATACCGCATTGGATCTTACATAATCTCAAGAAATTCTACAACTTAACGGGCCAAATTAAGAAGTAAAGAAAGTTTTCAGAATCAATCTTCACAACTTCTTCCAACTTTAAACACTTATACTTTCCACAATAATTCTCCATAAATTAATTACTTTTCCATTTAAGAAAGAAAAAGATAAAGTAAACTACTCAGAATGCATTGAGAAAATATAAAAACACATTGATTTGAAATTGAAAACCATAAGAAAAACAACAAACAAAAATAAGTATTAATTAAAAAAACTAAATGTAAGAACAAAAGTAAACACTTATCTGAAAATTCTCTCCACAAGACTCAGGAAGTTCCTTTGAAACTTTAACTCTTCACTAAACTACTCCTCAGAGCGGATCTCCCAACTCCGATGACTCAGAATAAACTTCAAACTTCAATAGAAACTAAACTAAAAGAATGAAAACAAGTGGGAAGAAGAAGACTTCACTCCGATCTTTTTCTCATTTCTACTCTTTACTCCTACTCTTAATAAAAACTCTCGCAAAATAAAAGTAAAATACTATAAAAACTCTCTTCAAAATGCAAGTGGAAGAGCCCTTCAAAAGGCAAAGGAAGAGCTCCTTAATCTTTCCTAAATCTCTCTTTAAACAGTAAACCAAAAGGTGCCTTGGTATCTCTTCAAATGTATCTAGATTCAATGTATCCACCAAAGAATGCACCCCTTCATTCAAACTTGCCGCCCAAAGGAAGTTATGGAAGTTACCACCAAGAGTTGCATCCCATCCCCTTTGAAATTAGCGCCAAATTCCTTTAGAATTCGATTTTTAACTGTGACGGCTAAGCGCCGGCCCAGTGGCGCTTAGCCGCCAGTGCCCAAATTTTCATTTTTCATCTTTTTTTGCTCCAAATTTGATCCAATTTTGCTCATTTCATCATGACCATCTATTTTCATTATACCTGCAAGAAAAATACAAAATAGCTTCCATTAAAGTGCAATATCAATAAAAGTAGATATAAAAATGTGCATAAAAATACTATATATTTTAGGTGTATCAGCCTCCCATAAAGCGCATAATTTAACGTCGTCAGCCCGACCTATTCAGGTGTTATTCAGGTTGACTGAGCATTAAAACCTCTTTAAAGTTCGTTCTTTTACCCTGAAAATATGGTTTTAATCTGTATCCTTTTACTTTAAATCTTTTCCCAGTCTTTGGATCTTCAATTTCAACAGCTCCGTAAGTATAAACTTGAGTCACAGTAAAGGGTCCTAACTAATGAGACTTTAATTTCCCAGGGAATAACTTCAGCGTTGTATTGTAAAGCAAAACTTCTTGTCCTAGTTCAAATTTCTTGTGGTTAATCTTCCGATCATGCCTTAACTTCAGTTTTTTTTTATAAATTCTGTCGTTATCATAAGATTCATTTCTTAATTCTTCCAATTCTATCATTTGTAACAATCTCTTCTCACCAGCATTTTCAAACTATAATTGAATTCTTTAATCGCCCAATATGCTTCCAATTCTACTGGTAAGCGGCAAGTCTTTCCAAAAATAAGTCTGTAAGGAGCCGTTCCAATAGGAGTTTTATAAGCAGTCCTGTATGCCCATAATGCAGTATCCAGTCTCGTAGACCAATCTAATCTACTAGGGTTTACAGTCTTTTCTAGAATTTGTTTAATCTCTTAATTAGAAAACTAATCCACTTGTTTGAGGATGAAAAGCAGCAGAGATTCTATGAATAATATTAAACTTTTCTGCCAATCTTTGAATATATTTATTGAAATGGGATCCTCCGTCGGTGATAATTAATGCACCAAAAATATATACAATTTTTGCTATATAATTTTACTCATTTTTTGTGATATTTCTCTTTAAAGAAAGGTATTTTTCATGATTTGTTGCATGTATGATGATTTTAGGTGATTGGAGTGAAAGAAGCAAAAATGAGCGAATTCAGAGCAAAAAGGAGCAAAATAGTTGAAAAAGAGTTTTGGCGCCGCCGGCTCCAGAATCCAGAAACTCCAGAAAATATTGGCAGGATAGAGCGCCGCCGGCGCCTGAAGTCGGTGGAATTCAAATTTGAAGAGTTTTGGCAAATTTTTTAAGGGCTGCCTATGGAAACTCTTGGGATTTCATCCATATCTTATAAGTAACTGTTTTGGACAAAAATGGTGTGTGTCTTGTGTCTTCAAGAGTAGTTTTATTGAGTGTTAAGTGTTAGGGTTTAGAAGAAGTGTGTGTAGAGTGAGGATTTGAGAGGAATTCTTCTCTAAGGATTGAAGGAGAAGGAGTAAAGTGAGAGATCACTTCTTCCTTTCCATTCTAAAGAGAGAATCAAGTGTTGTACATAAAAGAGAGAAGTGGATTCAAAGAAACTTCAAGCGAATTACATTGGGGAAGAGAAAGAGATAAGTTGTATTTTCTTTTGTGGTTTGTATGACTTTTCTTTTATATGTAAAATCCATGTTTTATTGTATCTTCTCCATGAATTCTGAGTAGTCTCCCATGTCTTTCTTCTTGCATAGAGATGTGATGATGGATTGATGTGAATTTAATGTGCTTTTAATGTAATGAAGAAATTGTGATGGTTTTTCATTTCGAACTTAATTTACTTTTCGATTTGGCTAATTAAAATGTTAAAATATGTTCTTGAAAATTAAGTTTGAAAGGATTTAATGTCCAACAACAATAATGAAAGATCCATTCAATTTATATGGATGAATAGTGTAGTTCATGGGAATTGAGTGCAAATGAATAGGGAAATATGTTTTGATGGACTTCAATGTGGAGATTTCAGGGTGACAGGCTGAAATCCCCAAATTAGTTCTAAGATTAGTAACTAATATCAAATGTTAGCCTTCGGGTGAAGGGTGAGTGGGAGCTTCGAAGTGAGAGCCGGTATCCTCCCAGCCTAGCCTTAGATTTAGTGACTAAACATAGGATATGTCAAATGTTCTTTTCTTGCTTAGAAGAGGGTGTACTCTTTTAAGGGTAAAGAATCATCTATGCAACTATTTGGCACAATAACATAGATAATTGTTATATTTAAATCCACACATCATATTCTCATTGCAAGAGGAAAGATACTTTTCTCATATATCAAAAACCTTTCAAATACTTAATTTAGTGTGTCTCTAAGTTAATTATGTTTTTAAAGTTGTTAGAAGTAATTATAGTTTAGTTAATTGTTACTCTTTTTTACATAGTGTTAGTAGTAGTATGTGTTAAACCTTAAGTTCTATTTAAATATCAGATTTAGTGTTATGTTATTTATATTGTGAATGCTTTCTTATACTTCGAAGTTCCCTGTGGGATCGATAACTAGGACTCCATTAGAGCCCTATATTACTTGATACGATACATATACTTGCATTGAATGCTTGGACTTAACAAAATCATTATAAATATATAAAATTGAGTTCATAAATTCTTGCAAAATAAAAATCCCGTGCATCAAGTTTTTGGCGCCATTATCGGGGAGGAAACGAAGTAGTAAGTAAGAAAGTATAAACAGTATTTATTAATAATATAGTAATAGAAAATCTTTATTTTGTAATGTGTAATTGTGTGTTTGTTTACCTTTATAAAAGTATTTGTGTTATTGTATATGCGTAGTGGTGGATCTATAGGTTTAGTGCCTTACAATTTGGAGTTAGAGCGTACTGTCAGAAAAGTTAGAAGGAAAAAAAAACAAATTGAAAATCCTTGCAAAATGGCGAATAATCAAGATAATCAAAGAAATGATATTGGAAATTTGCCAAGACCTTTAAGAGGTTATGCTAACCCAACAACAGATGAAATTCACATAACTATTCAAAATCTCGATGTTGCTGCTAATTCATTTGAACTTAAACCTACTATTATCCAAATGGTATAAAATAATCAATTCGGAGGATGTTGACCTCATTTTTGGTGAGATCTTTTCTTCTCTCCTTAGTGCTTAGGATCTAGCCATAGGTTTTCTTTTTAATTATCCTAGAGGACTAGAATTGGGACCCACCCTTTAGCAATATAGCTACTTCTTGACTCCTCTTGGGATCCCACTTGGATGGTTGCAAACCTCTAAATCACCTTAGAAGGTTAAGACCACCATATGGAGAACCAATAGTGAGCTCCTATAAGGTTGTTCAGGCCTTAGGACTACCCTGGGTGGCCTGGTCCTCGTGAGGTCTGGCTTACACACACTGCACTCTCACACACACCATCCTTACCCAATTCTCACCCCTGGTTCATTGGAGCACTCATGTGGCTAAGTCCAAACCCGTAGTTCTTTGGCTAAGAGGGTTGGGAAAAACACATGAGATGTTCAGGGTGGACATTTCTTGGTCCATGGCTCACTTTAAGCTTCATCATGATCAAAATTCAACTTTTGCCAAAATGCCTGGTTTTGACATTGGGTCCTTCAAACCTACATAAAATTACCTAATTGCCCCAAATTTCCTAAAACTTCCAAAAAATTACCCAAAATTACCAAAAATCCTAAAGATCATTTTGAAACAAGCCCCACCTTTTAAATTCACCAAAATACCCCAATACCCTCCAAATAACCTCTTGATACCCTAAAATACCCTTTCGGCACAAAATTCCAAAAATTCCCAAAAAATTCCAAAAAATCCCAAATATTGCCAATTTCAGTTTGTTCAACTACACCATAGCCCATTTTTGCCAAAATAACCCACTTTTATCAAAATCCCCAAATTTACCCATTTTTAACCTAAATGGACCCAATGTCACACCAAACCAACCCATTTGACCTCAATTTAGCCCAATTTCAATTATAAACTTTAATTAAACATCATTACTATCAATCTAAACCAAATCCAAGCCCAATTTGATTCATATTTGAGTTCAATTCCATTTGAAATCCAAAATCCCCAATTTTGCCTAATTAATCCAAAACCCCCAATTAACCTAATACCAACTTTTTCCCCCAAATTTCAATCCTAAACTTTCCATAACATTCCCATAGAACCTATGAAACCTTCAATTGCCCTAATTTGAGCCTAAGCGTAACCTAAATCTATTTGAAAACCAAAAATACCCTCATTTTAGCTTAAAGTGAATCCATGCCCTAAACCTACCAAATTGATTAGCCAAACCCTAAAATTTCTTCCCAATTGATGTTGGGAACTCTTCAATACATTCCCCTAGACCATTTGAAACTTTCAATTGGGTCTAAACCCCACCTTAACCCAACTTGGACCCAAGTTAATTCAACCTTGCCTAAATTAACTAAAATACCAAAATCCACCAAATTGACCTTCCAATTGAACTCAAAACCATTCCATGTCTTCATGAAAGTTTTTCATGGAAATCATTTCTATAATGTTGCTCAAGGCACTTGGACCTAAATCAAACCCAAACCCAAGTGAGCCTATTTGAACCTATGGCATAATCAAACCAAGTTGAACCAAGTGTGGCTAAACCAACCTTTCCACAACCACCAAGTGAACCCTAGGAACCACCCTAGATCCACCTAGCCCAAGCTAAGTGAGCCATGGACCAAGGGTTCCCCATTTTAAGGGATCTCTTCCCTTAAGTGGATAAATCCTCTTTGCCTTACCCCAAAACATACCCACAACTGCTAATCACCATTAAACCTCTCCATGACTCACCTGACCTCAGGGGCCAGCTCCCCTGTCCTTGCCGGCCGGCCTAGCTGCCAGAGGGGGTCAAAACCAAGAGCCACCATCCACCTAAGCACACCCAAACTCCACCAAATGGCCACCTCAGCCAAATTAAACATTGGAGCCTCTCTGCCCTCCACCTAAGCAACTGAATCCACCCTTCAATTGAGCCCTAGCTCAGCCCAATGGCCCTAGCCATTTAAACACCACCTCTCGGCCATGAGAGAGGTGTTGAAATTTTTCTCAACAGAAGCCCTCCAAATTGTTCCCAGAGCTCCTCCTAGCCAAGAGAAGCTCAGCCCTACTGCTTTCCTGTCTCCTCTCCCACTGGTTGAACTCAATTTTTGAGTTCAATTTCAGGCCAAAAAACAGGACTCTCTATGAAACTTCACCAAATCCAAATTAACTCTTCCCACACCTTCACCAGATGTAGAGAATGAGTTCCCCAGTGAAATCCCCCTCTCCAGGCCACCCAGTTGTTCCAACCTCCAAGCTTTGTGATCGGGCCTGGTGGAAATCAAGTCTAGGCATTTCACCACAGCTCCAGGCTTCATCCCTAGCCTCCTTGGACTCCAACCAACGTGCCATGCATCTCTGATTGAGGCTTCACCTCTCAGAACCAAGGTATGAACTCTGTCTTCCTTCCGAGCTTCTGTGAATTCTCCATTTAATTTGGCTTAATTCCGTAGCGTGTTAACCATATGGATATGTTCGTCTTCTCAAGACGAATCCATAGAGCATAAGAACTCAAAAATCCATTGAGAATCGAAGGAGATATTAGGGTTAGAAGGTCGACGATCATGGGTGCACACCAGTCGGAGACGATGATCGCCCGCCGTCGGATTGCGCGTGTATCGAACGAACGGCTCAGATGGCGTCAGACGAGGAGATGGAATGTGAACTGTGGGCCGCGTGGCAGCTGAGTCGGATGGCGGCGCCGAACCAGAAGACGATGCGTGGAGTTCGATCCGCCGTAGGTTGACACGGCGCCGACGTGGATAAGTAGGAAAATAGGATTTTTCTGATTTAATTAAATAGCCAGAAATTAAAAAATTCATATCTTTGCATAGCAAAATCACAAAAATAAAAGAAAAATACCCTCTTGCTCAGTGAACAGAGGAGAATAATGTGAAAAAAGAATTAAGTTAATTTGATGAGTATTTTATTTTTAATTAATTATTTACTTATTTTGGTATTTCAATTCTCCATTTGCATAGACATTTCACCATGGCATGAGACCATAGGGCTTTTGAAGCCTCTGACTTGGGGAACATTCTCTGAATTTTTCAAGGTCAGAGGCCAAACCTATGACAAGTTATGTATTTTTCAAGTTTATGTCTATGTTTTTGACATTTTAATTCAAAAAACTAGCATGTTGCTTAGAAAATTCCAGGAAAATTTGGTGAAGTATCTTAGGACCAGAGGACCCTAGAAAAATTATGGTTTGAGTTAATTCCTTAAAAATAATCCTAATTGGCCTAATCACTCTAAATTGAAATTTAATTAATTAGAGTTAATCACACATTAAAATGACTTGAAAATAATTCTCCACTGATCTTTAGGATCAGGGGAACCTCACATAAAAATTTTAAGTCAATTGGAAATGTTTAACCCTATTAAATGGATCAATTAAGCCACATAATCAAAATTAAATTTTAAAAATTCATAACTTCAAATATTCACCAAATTGATTTTGGGACTTCTCTGATATCAGAGGAGTCTAAGAAAATTAAAATTGGAATTTTCTAAAAATTTTTATTTTTAAGCATATTTTAATATTTTCAATAATTAAAAAATAATAAAAATCACAAAAATAATAAAAACCATAAAAATGTCATATTTAGTCCCCTAATCACTTAGGAACCAATCAAATATTTTTCCTAAGTCTCTAGGTTAAGATATTTAATTTCAAAGGCTTAAAACAATTTTTGAATTAAAAAATGTATTATCTAGCCTTCCCACTAAATTAATTCTAATAAATCAAAGAAAAATCATAAAAAATATAAAATTTGTTTCTTTAAACTTTTTGAGGTCAGAGGGATTTTTGAAAAATATAAAATTCATTTTTCAACTTTTATTTTATTTTATAATTAATTAAAACTTCAAAACATAAAATAATTATAATAAATAAAATATAATTAAAAAAATCACAAAAATTGGTCCAAGTGGTCCTCTGGTCATTAGGAACAACCCATAATTTTCTTAAGAACAGAAACTTTACCTTAGTCATGTTGGTGAATTTTCTTTGAAAACCATATTTTCCATTAAAAATAATTATATAAATAAATTAAATTCAGAAAAATCACATTTTCTCCTCTAATGTCTTAATTGACATGTGAGTGAAGTGGTATAAAAATCTTAAGTTTATTTAAGCTTAATTTAATGAGTTATAAAATAAATAAGCTTAAAGGGGCATAAAGGTAATTAAAAGATTTTAACCCCTAACTAAAAATTTAGGTTTAATCAAAATGGGGGTAAAATATCTGATTTTAATTTTCTCTCAGATTATTGAAACTTTGGGAAATCAAAGGGTAGGAACCCATTAATCACTTTAATAAACCAAAAATGAAACTTTAATTAATTAATTAATTTAAATTTTGGAAGATTAATTGAAATTGGATTATTGAAATGGGGATATAACTTAAGAGGACATTGATTCTTTAATTTAAAAATCCCTAAATAAATCATTTAATAATACTTAACTCTTAAACTTAAGAGGAAAAATGGAAATAATAATTAAATGATTAAAAGTAAATAATTCTTAATTTAATTAAAACCTACATCATTAAATAATTTAATAATTGATTAAAGCCTAAAATGTTAAATAATTAAAAAGTAAATTAAAATATTTGAAACTAATTTAAAATCATTTCAAAACAAACTTAAATAAAAAATTATAAATTTTAAATAATTTTAAGACAACTTACCTTAAAACATAATGTAAAAATTAAATTAGTTAATATAATCAATCCAAATTAAATCATCAAAATTTAATAAATAATTTGAACACCTCTTTTGACCTAAGTTAATCTAAAAATTTAAATTAACATGAAATATTGATATCATTTATAAAAAGTTTAACTTAAATGAATCAAACATCATTCCAAACTTAAAATCATTGATTAAAAATTCATAAGTAATTCACATTAAAGTAAATCATCAACTTTAACTTCAAATCATTAAAATCTTTAACAAATTAACTTGCCCCTGAAAGATTTAAATTATTATAACTATTAAATGAAGCGTTAAGTGAAATGTCACTTCACTCATAGGATAATCAAATATCCTAGTTCACTGAGCAAGGGAACAAAACTTAACTAAACCCTTGGATGATTAATTCACCTGTGTAGTTAAATTCACTTGGACTCAAGATTATCCCAGAGGTATTGAAAAGATGTTTAGGATTTATTCTAAGCACTTCCTCAAGACGATGGGTAGTTTTAAAGAACAATTGAACTAAATTGTTCTTTGGTGAAGAAAATCATCCTTAACCAAAATCAAGAACCTAGACGTCATAGGAAATGACTAGCTATAGGATTAGGATTCTGGTAGACAACCAAAACCCTTCCTTTAGTCTTTACCTAGGTACTTGTTGAAATATTTAACTGCTTTAAAATGTGTTTTAAAGTGTAGCTTGGAATGACTGGAAGACCCTCTAGGTACGCTTTTATTACAATTTGCTCTATTGCATTTTCTTTACCTACACTGCGCTTTACTTTTCTCGCATGTTAAACAAGACTGTTGCATGAAAACCAAAACCTTTAGGATAGTCCCTGAACTGAAACCAAAACTAAATTAAAAGTCACAACAAGATAAAATCCACCGCCATAATATTTCAAAATAAAAAACAACTCAAAATTTAATCACAAACAGAACACAAAACTACAACTATAACTAAATTAAAATGTTTTGTTGGATGATCGAGAATATCTCGGATAATGTAACATACGTGTTGCTAACGGGATTTCCCACGGTCTAAATGAAAGTGTGGAACTCATTCAGTTGAGTTTAGCAAATTCATCTGGACTAAGTGAATTCAATAAAAAATAACGATGCCGGAAGGATGGAACCGTGGGATCTTAACCGGTGTTGTTATAATCAACTTTAAGATTTCCCTAATAAAACATTAAAAAACATTTGAATTCTAAGATTTCTCTAAACCAAAACACTTCTTTCATCCTTTGATTTATGACTTCTAAAACTAAACCTCTGCAACAACAAGGAGCTTGGAGCATAGTGGACAACACAACCATCGTCATCAGCAAAACATGTGGCTACTGCAGCAAAACCTTTCTCAGAAACAAATAACAAAACCATAGGATTTCGAGGTAGTTTTCCTAGTGCAACATAAATCCTCAACTCTTCGTTAGGCATTTGCAAAATCATGTATGTAAATTAAGCCCTAACCGGTCTTAGGACTCCGAGGTAGTCGTTTGGTACGACATAAACCCTCACTTCTTCGAGGCCATTTGCATGACCATGTCATACAAATATAAGACCTAAATAAATAAAATTAGCAAGATTGCAACATTAAATAAACTTCCAAATTGAAGCCAAACAATAGAATAGTTTGGAATGTTGCCAAGATTCTCCTAAGATCCTCAGCTTCTCCTACGTCTCTTCCTTTGGACTCCTGAAATTAACTGTTCCAAATTCGAGCTAATCCCTTTTGAAATTCCAGAATTTAATCCTTTGAAAACCTTAAACTTTGAAATTCTTGAGAGCAAAACCACTAATCATTATCGAGAGTTTTCTTAAATGATTCTCGTCATTTAAGATGTAATTAACTATAGGGGCTTGCCCTTATAGGTAACTTTAAGAACCCAAGTAATATAAACCTTGCTTAATTCATTTATATTAAGCAGGGGAACTTGTCGGCTTATAAAATTGGTTCTCAAACCAAACGGATGTCACAAATCGTCTAGTTTATTTAATCGAGCCCCATCGTCAAGCAGTGTGTCTATTCATCGGGATAGATACACAGTTTGAGATGCGGTGCTCGTTTATATAAACTATTTGGGATGTGAGATCGGTTTGATTTCATATCTTAAAATTTTTCAAACTTAAAATTATTTTCAAAATCAAATACTACTTTTCAAATTATATATTTAAATTAAATTAAAAATTCACCGACAATTTCTGTAGGCGACCCCTTTTTTAAAACCCAACACATAACCTAAAAATATGCCGACAACTTTCTGGCGACTCCGCTGGGGACTAGTTCCTCTCTCCATTTTGATCGGATGGTTTTGCTTTCATAAATCGGTAGTAAGTCCATGCCCCTAGTGGATCAGACTACCATTCTTCCGTTGACATATCTTGTTCATTTCTGTCTTGAACAAGTATGATCAACTCTTCTCGGATTTTGGAGCCACTGTTTAGACATTCCTAAACAAAGAGGTTCCGAAATCCTCCTTTGGATACCTCTCCGAAGAGGCGAGGTTGACCCCTAATAGGTATTAGTTTAGGAGCGGTCCTTCGAGTTGAGAAATCCTACGAGATTTTCCCTTCCTTTCTAAGCTCTGGATTGGGTCCTTTACCCTCTCTAATCCCCTCTCGTTTTTAATGAATAAACTAACCGCCTAACAAACAAACTCTTTTCTAAATCGTAAATGCATAAATAAAACTTAAATAAATTGTGTTCGGACTCTTTTCAATTTCTTTTTTCTTTTCGTCCTGACGAAGGAAGCATAATTCAGGACTGATAATCGAAACTTGCCTTGCAGAAGATGTCTGCCCGAAGCTGATTTTCTCCTTTACCAATGGACTTGACTTAGCTGTCTACCAGGACGAACTGCCTAGCGATGCAATCATCCACTTTGGACAAGGGTTTGACAATACGGACGTTAAGTTGGCCGATGTTACTCTTTTCGCACTGATGAACAAAGTGCCTGAGACTGAAGAGCCTATGATTGAGTTTAACCTGAGGTCGACTCAAGAGTTCCCTCCCCTGTAGAGGGCCCCAGTTGAAAGGAACACTGCTGTTCACAGGAAGTTGACTGCTACCCCCAGAACTGTCGTCTCTACCCCCACCGGTCTGGTCTTTACTGCACCTACCCCGGTTCTCGCCAAACTAAAAGGAAAGGAAGTACAAGTCAGTTATGAGCCTGTCACCGTGGAGGGTTCGGACTTCGTTGCGATACGCGTCACGTTTTTTAGATAGGGTCCGGTTCGAAGTATAGGCCCTTAACCCGGACACGGAGGAGGAATAAAAACAGGAAGTTTGCTAAGATCGGGAAGGTCGGAGAAGCTGAAGCCGCCTGTCTTGAAGAAATCCCCGAAGAGAAAGAGGAAGAACTGCCATAATACTTACCACTGTTGGAAGGAAATTGATTCCACCTTCTCTCTGCTGCATCTGATAAAATAGATGCCAGAATGATCGCCGCTTCGTTACCCCGGCCTGCATATTACAGTGAGAGTAAGAAGAAGAAGAGCAAGGCTACACCACTTGCTCGATTGCGTGCGGTAGTCGAGAACTTAGCCAGAAAAGAAGGATGTCCTGTATCAGAGATTCTGAGAAGAATGGGACGAGTGCCAGTTAAGTCTCACTTCGGTTCGCGAGTAGAGCCTGCTATTGTCCCTGAAGACCAAAGAAAAAGGTGCGAGCTAGCGAGGAAAGCTCACCTGTTATGGTATCGGGTCTCTATATTAGGGAGGACACCACCTACTTATGCACCGCCGACAGACCAGCCGGTCCTAAGCCTTCTGCTACAAGAAGGATGGTGTGGCGACCTATTATTGCCGAACCGATACCAACAGAACGTTCTGGAAAGAGAAGTCTCGCTGAAGATCCCAGATCTGAAAAAAGTGCCGCAGTAAAAGAAAGTCCTGAAAGAGAGGTTCAACAGTCGTCTCCTGACAACCATGAGATCGTTCAGAAAAGGCCACTTGAGGATGCCATAGGGCAACTAAGAATGGACATCCGATGGCTAGCAAGAGAAAGAGCAGAAGAATTAAGGGACGAAGTGGATTTGTCGGAATTCATGGATGAAGAGTATGTTGAGGTCAATATGGTTGAGACACGAGCTTCGTCAGCTTCGCAGGGAGTTCTGCCAGCTTTAGAAAGAGATGAGCCACTGTTAATGAGAGCACAACTTCGGGAAAGAGATGATACGATTTCCCAGATGGCGAAAAAGATGGAAGAGATGGCAGCCGCCTTAGCCACTCTCCAGAGTCAGGGCCAGCCTCAGAAAGAGATACCCCTGGAGGTCATCCATATTACATATGGAGGAAAAGAGATTACATTTGTTAATGGAGATAATCAGCTGAAGAAAGATTCTACACAGAACATGATTCCCGAAAAGGATATTAAGAGCATGGTAGAACAGCAGGTGCGAGAAGCCTTAGCTCAATCTAAGAATGGAGCATCTATTCAGACGGGTAGACCTTACCCTGAAGAATTTGATGCAGTCCAATACCCGAAGGGCTTTGTACCACCTCTGTTTAAGACTTTCGACGGTACGGGAAACCCCCGGCAGCATGTAGCACACTTTCGTGCTAGTTGCTGCAATGCCGGTGGGAGCAAACGCCTTACTCTTCCATCAGTTCGTCAGCAGTTTGTCAGGGATCACCTTCGACTGGTATGCAGAATTGCCGAATGGATTAGTCAAGACTTTTGCAGAATTGGAAAATATCTTTGTTAAGCGGTTTGCCGGAGCTCAGCACCACATCACTATCGGTGATCTAGTGGTGGAGCGACAAAAACCGAACGAAACTTTGGTGGATTACATACTTCGATGGAGGAACCTGAGCATGAAGTGTGAACCACAGCTTCAGGAACAGCATGCGGTCGGTATCTTGCTTAAGAGTATCCATGGCCCAATAGCACTTTTCCTTAAGGGATTCACCATTAAGACTTTCAGAAAGTTGCTTAGCAAGGCCGAGAGCTTGCAAGAGCAGGCTAAACAGCTAAGTTTCATCGACAAGACCGATAAGCAGAAGCCCGTAAAAGCATTCGAGAAGAAATCAGGAACCGTCGCAGCGGTGGACAAAGGTAAACAGCCAGTGCAAATACGGCCAGAGCGACCGCAGCCGAGTTATCAACCACCGCAACAGACTTATCAACACCCTTAGCAGAATTATCAGCCTCAGCAGAGTTTTCAGCCTCGACCAAGTTATCAGTCGCCGCGGTACGATCAGCTGCCGCCTCGTCCGCTTCGTCCCCTGAAGGAACTTTTGAACAAAGAATACCCCTTCAAGACTGAGGCAGTGGCTAAGATGTTTCGCAGTTTGATGAAGACGCCCGACTTTCAGTTGCCAGAGCCCAGGAAGCCCGAGGAAGTCGACAAGAAGGATCATCCATACTACTGTCCCTACCACAAGATGCTCGGACATGAGATCGAAGATTGCTTCACTTTCAAGAACTAGCTGGAAGATAATCTTCGGAGAGGGAACATAACGATCCCAAAGGAATACATGAGGGAACCCCAAAAGGGAGGTTCCGTCAATGTTATCTCGACGAAGCCTATTGTTTTGATCGACTCGTACACGACCAATGATGGAATGAATACAGTTTGGACGAAGTCATCAAAGAAAATTTTGGATCACATCCAGACCGCTTCGGTGCGCGCTTCAACTCAAAGTTTAAAATCTGCCAAGTCGGCGCTATCGCTAGTGATTGAAGAACCGCCCCAGGAGAAGGAGAAGATCGGAGAAGAGGAGAAGACTAAGGTTCCGAGAGGTAGACTAGAGGCTGCTTTTCCTAGGATGGTTTTTTCTAATTCGGGGAAGAAATTCCTCGAACCTCTGACTCTGTATGAATATTTGCTTGCCTCGGTGGGATCTCATAATGATAAGAGTTATGGTGTTGGCTACGTTTTGACTGTTTCTAACAATTACATAACTAACGACAACCAACATAATCCGAATCTCGATTTTGATACGAATAACGATTCTCAAATCATACAAAACTTAGATAACCACGATGAAGAGGAGGACATTCACAAGGATGGCTGAGAAAGTTCAGTAAGTGACGAGTCTATTTGTGAATTTCGAGGAGCTTCGATCACGATAGAGTTAGAATTTTTAGATGCGAGGCGACTTCAGAAGGGCCAGTCGTTCCGATTCAAGAAGAGACACTGATAGATTCAGAGGAAATTACCGAAGTCAATGAGAAGCAGAAAGGTCCTACCTCCGAGATTGGGTCTAAAGGACAAGGGAAAGCAGGTGGTTGCTTAGGAAGAGCCAAGCCCAGCAGAAGAATTGCCCGTTCGGGAAGAAATTGAACAGCCTGGTAATAAAGTGGACTATAATGTGCTAGCTCATCTTAAGAAGCTACCGGCCAAACTGAGCATCTACGACGCTCTGATCCTATCAAAGGAGATGAGAGAATCTCTGGTCAAGGCCTTGCTTGATCCAGAAATTTGCTTAGCTCAAATGGCTGGTAATTCCTTCGACGAGGTTTGCTCATTGAAAGGACAGTGCGGTGTTACATTCACGGACGATGATTTACTACTTGGAACAACAGATCATAACCGACCGTTGTACATTTCAGTCAGTATTGGAAAGTTCACACTCTCCAGGGTGCTAGTTGATCCAGGAGCGTCAATTAATATAATGAACCTTCGAACGCTAGCCTATTTAGAGATTGATGCCCGTGATCTCGAGACAGACAAGATGATGCTAAGAGGCTTAAACCAGAAAGGAGAAAGAGCTCTTGGATCAATAACACTATTAATGAAGATCGGTGAATTAGCCAAGGCAACCGCAAAGTTCCACATAATTGATTCTGAGACATCATTCAACCGCAAAGTTCCACATAATGGATCCATGAGAACCGGATGGTACCGTCGTCTCTACACCAGAGTATAAAGTACTATGAAGGAGGACAAGAACAGTGTATCAAAGGTGATTTGCAACCATCCTCCTTGCATGAAATCGGAATCCACGAAGATACAGCTTACTACGCACCCCTAAAGAAAACTGTCTTCTCCAGAAATGCCATACCAAATCGAGAGAAAGAAGCACGAGACGATAAAGAACATGAAATTCTTGTTTAACAGTTACTCACCACTCCCTTACGGCGAGATGGTGAAGGTTTCTCCAGAACTCGCACCCGAGGTCGAAGCCGGGGACGAGGTTGAGGAAGAAACAATGGAACAGTTGAGCAGAAGAAACCGGTCATCGATGTTGATTGGGAGAATAGCTCTGAAGAAGAAGAAGAAATCAAGAAAGAAGCAGCAACAGTAAATCAAAAGAAACCCCAGTTCAAGATCTCTCTCGAAGATGAAAAGAATGAAGAATACAAAGCAATGTACGAGAAGATTAACCATTATGTGCATACTATGACCCTGACCCCGATCCATTCTAATAAGATCGAGGGTATGGTGGTCAAGGAAGTGCATGGTGGTGGTGCTAAGCCGATCAAGTTCTACCGTGGTGCTTCTTCTTCCAAAGCTGAAAATGATGTACAATTTGAAGATGTTACTTCTTCTGAATTATTGGAATTGCCGTTTGAGTGGTATTCTCCCTGTGTTCAAAATTTAATTCGGCGCGGTATTTTGCCTAAGCAATGGTCAAAAGGCCAATCACAACGCTTTGAAAAGTTATGAAACAATGCCAGTCGGCCTCCCAATTCAAAACATGGTCTTGGATTCGACACAGTAGGATCAGTTGATGATACAGGATTTTGCTTGGTTGTCGCTAGTGAGCCTAATGAAGATTGCTTGGAAACATCAGATGATCTCGAAGATCAGCCAATCGGAGACGCTCCGCCATAATTTGAAGAAGAAATTAAATCTATAATAGACGAGTTAATGGAAGTTAACTTAGGTACTAGCGAAGAGCCTAGGCCGACCTTTGTTAGCTCCTTACTCAACAAAGAAGACTCCAAAGAAATAGTCAAGCTATTAATAGAATTCAAGGATTGTTTGCTTGGAGTTATGATGAAATGCTAGGATTAGCTCCAGAGGTCGCAGTTCATAGACTAGGAGTGGATCCAGCTGCCGTTCCAGTCAGACAAGCTCCCAGAAGAATGCGTCTAGAGATTGAACAACAAGTAATAGCTGAAGTTAAGAAGCTAATAGATGCTAAATTTGTCCGTGAAGAACAATACCCAACTTGGTTAGGCAATGTGGTACCGGTCAGAAAGAAGAATGGTCAGATCAGAGTCTGTGCAGATTTCAAAGACTTGAATAAAGCATGCCCGAAGGACGAGTTTCCGCTACCGATTCCAGAATTAATGATCGACATCGCGTCAACACATGAAATCTTCTCTTTCATGGATGGATCTTCGAGGATACAACCGGATAAAGATGGCTTCGGATGACGAAAAGCTCACGGCCTTCGAACGCCGATCGGAATATCTTTGCTACACGGTAATGCCTTTCGGATTGAAGAACGCAGGAGCAACTTACCAAAGAGCAATGACGAGGATTTTTGATGATCTCATTCACAACCAAGTCGAGTGCTATGTGGATGATGTTGTCATCAAAAGCAAACTGAAGGAAGATCACCTGTATGGTTTGAGAATTGTTTTCGAGCGATTAAGACAATTTAATCTTAAGATGAATCCCTTAAAATGCACCTTCGGCGTCACCTGTGGGAAGTTCTTAGGATTTGTTGTCCGACATCGCGGAATTGAAATTGATCCGGAAAAGATTAAAGCTATCTTAGAAATGCCGCCTCCTAAAACTTTGAAACAACTATGATACTTTCAAGGGAAATTGGCATATCTTCGACGCTTTATCTCGAATTTGTCATGTAGGTGTGAGCCCTTCTCGGCATTGATTAAAAAGGACGCCAAATTCGTTTGGAAAGAGAAATGCCAGCGGGCCTTCGAGGACATTAAGCAATATCTAATGACACCTCCTGTCTTAGCAGCCCCAGTCTCAGGTAGACCGTTGATACTTTATACCGTGGCTTTAGACGACTCCCTTGGAGCCCTGTTAGCCCATGTCAATGATGAGGGAAAAGAAAACGCACTCTACTACTTAAGTCGTCCTCTGATTCTGACGGAAGTAAAGTACCCTCCAATTGAGAATCATTGTTTGGCCCTGATCTTCGCCGCTCAAAAGCTCAGGCATTACATGCTTTCTCATAAGGTCAACCTTATTTCGAAAGTTAATTTGTTGCAATATTTAATGACCCGCCCGACGCTTTCCAGCAAACTTGCTAGGTGGTCGATGATACTATTGCAATTCGATATAACTTTTGTTCCTCTTCGTGCAGTAAAGGGACAAGTCCTAGCAGACTTCCTCGTAGCACATCTTTTGCCGGCAAAATTGCCTCTCAATGAAGACTTGCCAGACGAGCAGATAATGAGCTTACAAGACCCCGATGATCAGCGTTGGGAATTGTACTTCGACGGAGCATCATCAGCACAAAAAGACAGAGAATCGCAAACGATAGTGCCCGGTAAGGTAGGAATCAGACTAATATTTATAACACCGGAGCGGGGGATGTTAATGTACTCCTACCACCTAACAGAACCGTGTAAAAATAACGAAGCAGAATACGAAGCCCTCATAACAGGATTGGAATTAACCATTCATATGGGTATAACAGATATCAACATCTATAAAGATTCGCAATTGATCATTCAGCAGATTGCCAGACAGTACAGAATTCTGAAACCAAGGCTTGAGCAGTACTTTCAGTATGCCATGAAACTATTGGAGCAAATTCCGAATGTAACAATATACAAGATTCACAGAAAAGAAAATGCTCTTGCGGATGCGTTAGCTCACCTCGCAAAAGAGTTTTCCTGCTTACAGGATGAATCAGTTGAAATGTCAGTTCAGGGACGACAGGTCCTCTCACAGCTCGACATGGACACGATACACAAATCAGAAAAAGAAGAAGAAACAGTTGCAGCAGTAACAGAAAATGCAGAAGACTGGTGTCGACCATTAATAGATTACCTGCAAACAGGAAATCTACCAGACGATAAGTCATTAACCCATCAGGTTAAGAAAAGAACTCTGTCTTACGCATTAATAAACAATACGTTATACAGAAGGTCTTTTGACCAGATGTGGCTAAGGTGCCTGAGCGAGTCCTAGGCTCGTAACATCGTTAAATAAGTACACTCAGGACTTTGTGGCGCTCATCAGTCAGGTCCGAAGATGAAAATGAAGATTAAGAGACTAGGGTACTACTGGCCCTCAATGATGACCGACTGCATGAAGGTCACCAAGAGTTGTCACCAGTGTCAAGTGCATGGAGTGGTTCTACATCAACCTCCAAATGTGCTACATCCGACAATCGCGTCGTGGCCATTTGAATGTTGGGGCACAGATATTGTGGGTCCGATAGAACTGCCTTCTTCAAGAGGACATCGCTTCATTCTTGCAGCTACAGACTACTTTTACAAGTGGGCAGAAGCAGTACCGCTCAGGGAAGTGAAGGCACATCACGTGCTATAATTCTTCAAAAATCAGGTTGTCTATCGCTTTGGGGTACCGCGCAGAATTATCTCAGACAATTGGTCCACGTTTAAAAGCATGAAGATCAATAGTTTTGTCAGAAGACACGAGATCGATTGGCGCTATTCAACAATCTACTACCCAAGAGCAAACGGCTTGGCCAAGGCTTTTAATAAAAATCTCGTCGAAATCTTAAAGAAAACTTTGGATGATAACAAAAGGAATTGGCACGAGAAGTTGTTGGAAGCCTTATGGGCCTACAGAACAACTTTCAGGACTCCTACTCAGTCTACGCCCTACGCTCTAGTGTACGGGTCCGAGGCAGTTCTACCCTTGGAAGTTCAGCTCCCATCACTCAGAATTGCAGTTGCGAACAAGATCACTATAGAAGAAAATGTCAGACTACGGCTGGAAGAATTGGAAAACTTAGAATGAAAGCGACTTGCAGCGCAACAAAATCTGGAACTGTATCAAGCTAAGATGATCCAGGCCCACGACAAACTGGTCCGCCCAAGGACATTCAAAGTCGGTGACTTGGTTCGGTGACTTGGTCCTAGTTCTCAGAAGGCCTATTCTTGTGCACCGCAAGATAGGAGGTAAATTTGAGCCGACTTGGGAGGGGCCGTTCGTGGTCGAGACAATCTACTGAGGAGGTTCTTACCAGCTTGTGAATTGTCGTGGGGAACGATTTATGCTTCCAATCAATGGACGATATTTAAAGAAGTATTACGCAACCTGATGTTTCGAAGAATGGAATTTCATTCCTAGAAGCATGGGTAGAGTGATCACTTATAACTGGGTCCAAACCTGAAAGAAAATGAATGATAAAAATTATAAATAAAAAATGTGTGTTAAAGGAAAACATATGCAATTGAAGTAATAATAAAATTTTGACTCTTCCTTTCGAGACGAGCTCACTCCTGATCATCTCTTATCTTCTCTTACTCTTATAAAATTCGAAATAATTAAATAAGAAGGTTTTTTTTAATAAGTAAATTTTTCTTATTATTCTCGTCCTGTGTACAGCCCCTGATCCTTTCCTTATTTTCTTTTCAGGGAAATGTTGAATGGGCGGCTGTTCCTGAACTTTAAGGATGGCTTAAGTCTTGCACTTAACAAAGAAGAGTTGAAAGCTGATGCTGTGATAGAGGTTGGCTCGGACCTTACACAGCTGGAGTTGGAATATGAGGAAACTCGCTGACTGCTCGTGGATCCCGAGCGATTCCGTGGGAAGACAGTGATGAGGCTCAACAAGAAGGCTCCCCAAGCTGCAAACAAGAAGAGGAAGATCAATATGATCGAGGAAAACAAGAAAAAATCAGTGATAACGTCTGCAGGAGGAACGCTTGTCAGTGCTGCTCCTACCGAGATTCAGGGGGAGATGAGAGCCACCCTGACCCCAACTCAGAGAAGAAACAAGAATCGCCGTATCGTCAAGATGCTGAAGAAATTAACAAAAGAGCAGAACAAGGAAGAAACCCCGACGGCCGTAGCAGTTGCCCTAAGGAGGCCAGTTCTCAGGAGCACCATAGCAGAGGTTGTTCCGGAAAAGGTTACTATAGAGCCTACACCTGAGATAGTGACGATCCCAGGAGAGTGTGACGGTGTGGAGCCATACATCCCACAATACGTCACTAGACCCCGACAACTGCAGATAATTTTAGAGCACGAATTGGAGATGATCCAGAGAGTGCGAAAGCAGAATTTTGAATACTTTCAGAGAATCAGAGGCAGATATGTCAACATCCTGGAAGGACTAGAGTTACATATAGATGTTTTCTCTCACTACGAGCAGAGTGAAATTGTAGACTACATTAATGAGCTGAAGAAACAAGGTCGTGCAGGACGATTACGTAGCAGGACCTACTCCGAGCCAAAGAAATGGAAAAGAGGTAAGGGGAGGATTACTATTCAATTTGGATGCTGTTACAACTTCGCTGATGACAAGAAAGGAAATCCGCCAGGGATACTCCACTACGATGAAGTGGATCCAATGCCAGTTTTAATTAAGAAAATGATAAAAAGGATGGTGGCTTGGAGAGTCCTATCCGCTGATTGCATACCGAATAGCTGTATTATCAACATCTATGCAGAAGGAGACTGCATCCCACCTCACACAGATCATCTTGATTTTGTAAGGCCCTTTTGTACCGTTTCCTTCATCAACCAATGCAACATTATGTTCGGAACAGAACTCCAGATAATTAGCCCCGGAGAATTCCGAGTGCCGGTGAAGATACCTCTACCGGTGGGCTCTGTTCTCGTACTACAAGGAAATGGTGCAGATGTAGCGAAGCACTGCATACCGGGAGTTCCCTACGAGCGAGTCTCCATCACCCTCAGAAAGATGGATGAGAGTAAAATTCCGGTCTACTTCCAGCCAGATCCAGAACTAAAGAATTTGCAGCCCTACGAGTTGTAGGCTACATAGTAGTAGCACACCTCTAAAATACACTTACGTGGGATTCTCCTCCGGAAAGTGGCTTAGAAGGTGATGTTATTACCTATGTAGTTTACTTTTCAGACATGGATGAATCAAACAAACAAATTTGTCAGGGTACACGGAGATATCAATGCAGTCTGCGTTCAGATATATATATGAACTTTTGTAAAATTTTGTTTTCAGAAGGATGTCATCAGAAATGTTTTGATGGAATCACCTGATGTATCTTCAACATTTTAGTGGAGATGAACTTTGTGTTTTACCTTCAGTTTTGTGTAATTTACTGCAAACGCCACCAGATCTGAGTTTAACTTATTTTAAAAAAAGTGTTGGACGAAGAACGATTTGAATGAAATAATAACAACAAAATAAAATTTGAATTCAAAGTCTGAATAAAACACAAACCAAAACTCAAAACAGATCAACTTAAAACTTCAAGATGTGAACCAAGTAAATCAATGAAAATCCGAATCAAAGTGAAATTTCAATAAAAAATGAAACTTAAAAAATCAAATCACTAAAATCAATGAATAATGGAAACGAAGCTCCGAGTCCGATATCCCCAGCCTCTGGCTATTCTCGACATCTTTTCGACTCTCTGCGATTTCTCCCCTCTTTTGAGAAGGTCGGTGAGTCTACTGACACAGAACCACAAGATTCTCGATTTGGTTATGATGGCGTGGATTCACTTCCTTCGCCAAACTTTCAACCTTTGATGAAATCCTTCGGGACGTGAAACACTTTCATGTCCCATTCCAATCTTCTACTGCGCTTCTAATCATTGAAATCTTCACGAATCAATCGTCAACCTTCCGAGACTGGTACCTAAATTCCAGTTCTCTCCTTTCGAAGTCGGTACCTAAATTTCGACTCTCTTTCCGAGATCGATACCTAAATTTCGATTCTCTTTCGAGACTGGTACCTAAATTCCAGTTCTCTCCTTTTGAGGTCGGTACCTAAATTCCAACTCTTATTCCAAGATTGATACTAAATTTCAATTCTCTCTTTCGAGACTGGTACCAAATTCCAGTTCTCTCCTTTCGAGGTCGGTACCAAATTTCGACTCTCTTTCCGAGATTGATACTAAATTTCAATTCTCACTCTTTCGAGATCAGTACCTAAATTCTGATTCTCATCCCTCTCGAGGTCAGTACCTAAACTCCGACTCTCTTTCCAAGATTGATACTAAATTTCAATTCTCACTCTTTCGAGATCAGTACCTAAATTCTGATTCTCATCCCTCTCGAGGTCGGTACCTAAATTCTGAGTCTCGTTTTGCGATTGATACTTAAATTTCAATTCTCTCCTTTCGAGATCAGTACCTAAATTCTGATTTTCATCCCTCTCGAGGTCGGTACCTAATTCCGACTCTCTTTTTGAGATTGATACTTAAATTTTAATTCTCATCTCTTTCGAGATCAGTACCTAAATTCTGATTCTCATCCTTTTTGAGGTCGGTACCTAAATTCCGACTCTCTTTTAAGATTGATACTTAAATTTCAATTCTCATCCCCTTCGAGATCAGTACCTAAATTCTGATTCTCATCCTTTGTGAGGTCGGTACCTAAATTCTGATCCTCTCTCCGAGGCTGGTACTTAAATTCTGGTCCTCATTCCTTTCGATCAGTACCTAAATTCTGATCTTCTTTCCGAGGTTGGAGCCTAAATTCCAACTCTCTTCGTCGAGGCTAGAGCCCAAATTCTAGTTCTCTTTTAAATTCTGAGGTTAGAACCTAGGTTCCGATTCTCATTCCAAATTCTGAATCTCAACGAGGTCCACCTTAAAATCAATCTTAAATCGAACTTTAAATAAAATTGAAACTAAAATCAATTTGGAACTCAAACTCAAAATTGAAACTTGAAATAAAATGAAACAAATCCAAAATCTAATCTCTCCAAGTCTTGTGATTTGGAATTCACCTCCTTCTTCCCCAGCGAGAGTTCAGGGATCTTCAGTCTTAGAGATCTGCCTGACACTCCCCAGCGGAAATTTTTCTCCGCTCTGTTCTAAGTATGTCACTTAGACGTCTGTGTTGGTTTTGTTGATCTCTTCAGTCAACGCCAATACGTGCGGTGTGCTCCGTCAGCACACCACAGCTATTTGGGGTCCATTTGTTGACCTCATTTTTGGTGAGTGTCGGCATATTTTTCGGTTATGTGTTTTATTTTAAAAAAGGGGTCGCCTACAGAAACTGTCGGCGAATTTTAGGTTTTAAATTTAATTTAAATATATATAATTTAGAAAGTAGAATTTGATTTTGAAAATGATTTTAAGTTTAAAAATTTTAAGATATGAAATCAAACTGATCTCACATCCCGAATAGTTTATATAAACGAGCACCGCACCACAAACCTGTTGACCTCATTTTTGATGAGGTCTTCTCTTCTTCTCTTTAGTGCTTAGGATCTAGCCTTAGGCTTTTCCCTTGACTATCTTAGAGGATTAGAATTGGGACCCACCTTTTAGAAATCCAAACCACTTCTAGACTCCTCGCAAACTCCACAAACTTGACCGTAGACCCCTA
Source organism: Papilionanthe hookeriana x Papilionanthe teres (assembly GCA_022702705.1). Taxonomy (NCBI): domain Eukaryota; kingdom Viridiplantae; phylum Streptophyta; class Magnoliopsida; order Asparagales; family Orchidaceae; genus Papilionanthe; species Papilionanthe hookeriana x Papilionanthe teres. The sequence continues at coordinate 78,383,329 of CM040428.1, read as the reverse complement.
ATCACCTGCAGGGTTGAAATCAAATGTGGAAGTTTAAAGGATGAGTTCCTATAGGACTCTTTGGCCTTAGGACTGCCCTGGGTGGCCTGGTCTGATGAAGGGGCTGACTTACACACACACTACACTCATACACTACACCTCCTAAAAGCACACCCATACTCGACTTGACCTCCTGACTCATGTAGGTGATTCACATGGATGGTCCTTAACCCCTAAGCCCTGCGCAAGAGGGTTAGGAACAACATAGATGAATGCCTCAAATGAGTCCCTTCATGGCTCATGTGGGCTTGATATGGCTTCATGGCTCAACAAAAATGATTTCATTTCACTTACATCCACCCAATCTTCAATTTTCCAAATTTTCAATTTTTGACCCCGGGACCCAACACCCGCCAACCTACCCAAAGCCCTGAATATCCCAAATTTCTCAAAAATTTCCAAATTACCCAAAATTCTCCAAAATCAATCCAAAACATTTCCACATCACTCAAATTGATCATCCATACCCAAAAATACCAAAAATTCCAAAAATACCCCCCCAATACCTTCCAAATACCCAAAATACCCCTTTGGACCCAAAAATCCAAAAATTCAGAAAATTCCCAGAAAATTCCAGAAAATCCCAAATATTCCCAATTTCATTTTGTCCAACTACACCATGTGCCAATTTTGTCAATTTACCCCACTTTTATCAAAATCCCCAATTTGACCCATTTTAACCCAAAGTAAACCCAATGTCAAACCTAACCTACCCAATTGACATAAATTTTGGTCCAATTCAATTCTAAACCTCAATTCAACATCCCCAACACCAATCTAGACCAAATACAAGCCCAATTTGATTGGCATTGGGATCCAATTTCACTTTTGGCCTTAAAGCCCAATTTGGACCTATGACCCAAACCTAACCCAAACTCACCCAATTCAACTCCAATTAACCCCAAATCTTTTCTAAACCTTCCTTGACATCCCCATAAACAAAACACTAGCATGATTTGCCCAAAATTTAGACCCAAACCCCACTCAAATTCAACCCAAAAATCAAAAAGCCCAATTTTGACCTAAACCTAAACCTAGCCCAAATGAGCCCAAACCCCAAAATCAAAACCCAACCAAAGCCAAAACCTCTTTAAAACACTCCCAAAAACATTTCCCAACATTAATTTCACATCAACTTCAACTCTAGCCCAACTTTGGCCCATGGTAGCCCATTTTGGCCCACTTTAGCCTCTTTACCAAAAAGCCCATATCCAACCCAATTCAAACCCAAATCACCTCAAATTTGTTTCAAACCACTCATGAAGCATCCCTAAACCAAACTCAACAATTATTTGGCCCAAGCCTTTACCAAAATTTCATCCCAAAATCCATTTTAAAATTCAAAAGCCCACTTTCCTAAACCATTTAAAAGCCCATCTAAAACCATTTCAATGAGCCCAAAATTGATTCTAAAGCCCATATGACATTTTCATTTGTCATCCATTTGAGGAAAATCATTCCCTAAGTTTCAATTACATCATCAAATAAATCTAAATCAAGCACCATGCCAAATTGCCCAAAAATACCAAAATATTCCTAAAATCCATTTTCATGAAATTGACCAAGCTTTCCCCAGCCAAAGGCGAGCCATGAAGCCATGCATGAGCCACATGTGAGCCATGAAAGCCTTGGACACTTCACCATACCCAAAATGGCAAGAGGAGGGACCCTTTAATGATTCTCTTAAGAGTAATTAACCACTCCCATGTCTCCCCTAACTCTCGCTTAAGCTTAATTGTACTTGGATTGTGACTCGACCCCACTAATCAAGCTGATCCAAGTGACTTTCCCTTCAGACTCAAATTGGCCTTGGAGGGTGAACCTAACCCAAAACCAAGGGTTGACCCATTTAGACCCAAAACTAGCCCTTTCCCATTCCACTTCGATTCAAACCCTTACACACTGGCCAATGCTAGACCGACCGCACAAACCTCCACCCTCGACCCACCCGACCTCGAGGGTGACCCATGCTCGGCCGGCCGGGCCACCCGGGCGCGGAAACGCCATGCCCG
>CM040428.1:77973467-78380778 GCA_022702705.1 Papilionanthe hookeriana x Papilionanthe teres | reverse complement strand
TACACTGAAAAAGTTGTCAACAAACAAGGTATTAAAAAAGAAAAATATACTTTGAGAACACAGACAAAACATAGTTTTGTCAATCTGAAACAACTGTGGCACGGCACCACACTGCCACCGTACCGTTGCCCCAGATGCACCCTAAGCAGGTGATACTGATGCACGGTTAGTGACTGGTTAACATGAGTTTTACAGCTCCTAGAACTGCACGTAATAACTAAATTTCAATTTTTCTCTTTTTATTGGCAAATAAAGTTCATGCAAATTATGGTTTCGAGTAGTTTTGACATGCATAATAATGTGGTGTAAAACTCAGGCTTGCTGCATGATGTGCATGCTTGATTTACTTTAAAATTTGCATCTGTTTATGAATGAAATTGCACTTTAAAGAAATATATTATTGTGTTTTTCTTGCAGGTGTAGCAGGTAGGACACATGAAGCAAAGTGGAGTTGAAAATGAGCGAAACGGAGACGAAATTGAGCATATTAGAGACCAACAGACTGGCGCATAAACGCCATCCTTTGGGCGCTAAGGAGCTCCACCCAAGCGCCTTGGCTCCAGCTTACTAAACTCCTAGGCCCCAGAACTACCCTGGCAACCCGAGAGGTTGGGGCCTAGGCGCCAACCTTTGGGCATCAAGGGGCTACACCCAAACGCCTTAGCGCTAGCTCTGTGTCGCCTAGGCGCCCGAACTGCCTGGAGCAGTTTTTGCAGTTACTTCAGTACGCCTTTAGAAGCTAAAGGGTGGTGATTAGTGGTTTGAGAGGAGACTCCAGTTCATTCTGATGCCTTGGGAGGTTCAAGAAGGCAAAGGAAATGTAGTGTAGAGTTAAGGTTTTCATATTTGCCATTTTTCTTGAGAGATTGGAGAGGGGTTTAGAGAGAAATTTGTAAGGGGATCATTTCAGCATTGCAGGGAACACTTGGAGACATTGTTTGGGGATTTTTCATCTCTTTTTAAGAAGATAAAAGCGAAGTATTGTGTTCTCATTTGTCTTGTACTTGTTGTAAACACATATTTAATGGATTTACTTTGTTAAATGATGATGATTCCTATGGTGTTCCTCATGCTTTGTGAATAGATTTCCTTTACCTTTCTCTTATGATGATTAAGTAAGATCTGTAGGATGTATGGATGCATATAGAATTGGTTTTTAATATTAATATGATGAGTATTCTTCTATGCTTCATTTACTTTTCGTACTGGTCATATGAACTGTTAAAATTTGTTGTGATCCATTAGGACTTAGAAGATCGGTGGAAGAACAACTAGAGTATTCACAATGTTCTGTAGGATATAATGAAAGTAGACTATAGGCAATGCAAATAAATAGAGAAATATAGTTTGATGAGTTCAATCTAAGGTTCAATGAATTAAAATTAGGTTAACCAAACTTCTCTACACCCTCAGAAGAGGGTAAATAAGATAATTGGTCCTATTTTTCACTAGCCACAATAACAATTCATAGTATTTGATCCTACAATCCACTTATGTAATCACAAGAGAAAGGTAGCTTTTTATATTTTGATATTCACCAACCCAATTGATCTAGTTAGGTTTTAGCTTAGACCTACTACTGTAATTTAGGAGTTTAATCGACACCAACCTAAGACCTGATCGTAGTAAACTAGGAGTTCGCCTAAGTGATTTGTTACCTCATTCCCTTTGGGATCAATAATCCAGATTCATTAGAGCCCTATATTATGAAAGTGATACGTACACTTGTGCTAAGCAACCCCAGTATTTAGAAAAAAATTGACTTCAAGAATCTGATCAAGTAGCTTGAGAAATATCAAGCTTTCTGGCGCCATTGCTGGAGAACTGAATTATTGTGTTAATAGCTGGGGTGCGTCAAGCTTTTTGGCACCATTGCCGAGGAAGCGATGATAAAGAACTTTAGGAGAATTTTAGTTGAATCAATTAGACTTATATTTGGAAAAATCATATTATATTTTTATTTTGTAAGTGTTTGTGTAAAAAAGAAAAAAAAAATTATTATTTTTGTATTTGTTTATTGTGTTCGTGTTAAACTTACTAATTGAAACTTTAGTTATGTATGCGCAGTGCAGGATTTGCAGAACTTGTACCATACGATTCAGAACTAGAGATGACTATTACGAAAATTAGAAAACAAATAAACGTCATGAGTTTGTAGAAGAAATGAATATTCAACATAATAATTTAGATAACCAAATACCAATTAATGAACATCATAACATACATAGACCATTAAGGGATTACGCTGATCCTACAACAGATGGAATTCACTTAAATGTTCAAACTCCTACCGCAGAAGCTAAAAGATTTGAATTGAAACCTGCTATTATCCAAATGACACAGAAAAACCAGTTTGGAAAAACCCTGTCTGACGATCCAAATTTACGCTTAGCAAAATTTTCTATAACTTTGCGCTATATTTCGCTATAACGGCGTATCAAATGATGTTGTTAGACTTATGTTTTTCCCTTTTTCTTTGAGAGACAAAGCTAAAATGCGGTTGAACTCATTAGCACCCAGATCAATTAGGACTTGAAATGACTTAGCCCAAAAAATTACTAGCTATGAATTTCCCACCTTAAAAAAATACTAAATTTATAAATGATATTACTTTATTTTGCCTGAAGTTGAGTCAATATATGAAACGTGAGAGATTTAAGGAACTTCTTAGGAAGTATCCACATTACGCTCTACCCGATTGGTTAATTATTCGAACTTTTTATAATGGTTTAGTAAGATCTCTTAGATCTATTATTGATAATGTTGGTGATGGTTTACTCATGTCCAAGCCATTTAATAAGGCTTACTCTTTGATTGAAGAGATTGCTACAAAGCAATTTCCAATGACCTTCTGAAAGGATAAATGCTAGAAAGGTAGCTAATATGCATGCTATTGACATGCTTTCAATTCATACTTCTCAGATAGCAACAATATCATGAAAGTTAGATCAATTTGAAATAAACCAATATCAAGTAACCACTAATTGAGGAAAATTCGTTTGGACAAATGGTTGATTCTAGTACTTCATCATTTGAGACCATAAATGCAATTAACAACAGACCTAATAACCTTTATTCTAATTTATATAACCTAGGTTGGAAAAACGATCTTAACTTTAAATGGAATAACAATTCTAGTGGGGGAAACCAACAATGAGGAAATAACCAAGCAAATCCTATAGAGAATGGGAATAATCAAGTTAATACCAACTATAGACCTTGTTATTTTCCAGACTTTAATAATAATCCACAATTTAAGGAGAAAAAGTTGTCAGTGGAGGAGGTTATATTGCAAATGGGGAATCAAGTGCAGTCAAGTAGCATCAATAAGAAATATAGAGAACCAACTGAAATAAATTGCTAACTCATTTAGCAATCAACCCTAAGGAACTCTTCCTAGCAACACAGAGATAAACTCTAAAGAGAAGAATAGTGAGTATGTTAAAGCTGTCCAATTAAGAAGTGAAAGAGAGTCAGAGGATGTAGCTCGAAAAGAAATCGAAGTTGAAAAGAAGACTATGAAAACTAAAAAACATGAGGAAAATGTTTCCAAGAAATTAGAAAAACCAGTCTCTCCAACTAAGATTAACTTAGAAAAATTATCACCTCCATTTTCTCAAAGACTTTGACAGCAGAAGATGGAAAAACAATTTTCAAAATTTGTAGAAGTATTTAAGAGGTTAATTATTAATATTCCTTTTCCTGAAGCTCTAGAATAAATGCTGAGTTATGTAAAGTTCATGAAGAACATTCTTAACAAGCAGAGGAAGTTTGGGAATCATGAGACAGTTGCATTTAAAGAGAAGTGCAGCGCTATAATTCAAAAAAAGCTTCCTCAGAAAATGAAGGATGCTGGTAGATTTACTATTCTCTGCGCAATAGGAGAAGATTTTTTGAAAAAAATTTATGCAATCTTGGAGACAGTATAAACCTTATGTCATAATTTATTTTTATAAGGCTAGGATTATGAGAAGTAACTCCAACTACTGCAACCCTTCAGTTATATGATCGGTTGATTAATTATCCAAATGAGGTTATAGAAGATATATTATTCACGATGAATAAATTCATATTCCATGTTAATTTCTTTGTGTTAGATATGGAGGAAGATAAATAATTTTCAATTATTTTAGGTAGACCTTTCCTACTTACTGCACGAGTTATCATAGATGTGCAAAATGAGGAATTAACAATGAGAGTAAGTGATCAAGAAGTTACATTTAATGCCTTAAAATCTATGAAATATCCTTCTAAAAGAAATGAATGTGTGTATTTTAGGATGACTTTATTAATTATTTGTGTAATAACCATGTCCGAGAAAGTTATGAAGTTAAATCAATAGAGTCACGGTTAGATAACGAGAGACACAGACTTTCAGGATGATTTAGATATATTGATTACTGTAAATTTAAAATTTTTTCAGAAGAGGTTTGAGATTTTAGATATTACAAAAAATAGTAAACCTTTTATTCCTTCTGTTATGAAACCCTTTGAACTTGTGATGAAAGTGCTTCATACAAATTTAAAATATATTTATTTAGGGAATTCATCTACATTACCAGTTACATATCCTCAGATTTGATTCATTTGCAAGAGGCCTGAGTAATTATAAGAAAACTTTTAAATGGACCTCAGCATATATTAAGGAATTAGTCCTTCTATTTGTATGCAAAGAATCCTGATGGAAGATAATCATAAACCCAAACAGATTCTCAAAGGAGATTAAATCAAATTATGAAAGAAGTAGTTAAAAAGGAAATATTAAAGTGACTAGATACAAATATTATTTATTCTATATCAGATAGAGCTTGGGCTAGTACTATTCGCTGTGTTCTTAAGAAATGAAGAGTGACAATTTCTGTAAATGTACAGAATGAGCTAATTCCTACCAGAGATGTCGCAGAGTGGCAAATTTGGATTGACTATAGGAAATTAAATTCGATCACTAAGAATGATTACTTTTCTTTACATTTTCTGGATCAAATGTTGGATATGTTAGATGGTCACCGATACTTTTGCTTTCTAGATGGATATTCTGAATATTATCAAATACATATAGCTCCTGAGGATCAAAAAATGACTACATTTACAAGATTTTATGAAATTTTTATTTTTAGAAGAATGTCGTTTGAATTACGTAACGCATATGTAACTTTTCAAAGGAGCATAGTGTCTATTTTCTGCTACTTTATTGAGAAAGGAATAGAAGGACTAATAAAGTAGCTCGTTCAAAAAAATTCATTCATGGCACTAGATTTTACTTTTGGGATGACCCATATTTGTCTAAAAAATGTAAGGATCAAGTAATCGGAAGATGTGTACCCTTAAAAGAAAACCAAGAAATTATTAAGAAATGTTATGATTCTGAGTTTGGAAGATACTTCGTTGGTGAAAGAACTTAATTTAAAATTTTACAATCTGTATTTTATTGACTTATTTAGATTTGAGATGTGATATATATATATATATATATATATATATATATATATATATATATACATATATGATGTCGTCGTCTCCTTTCTCTACTAGGGTTCCGCATGGCGAACCCTAGCGTACTCCACACGGGATTTTGTTGCGTCTTTCCTTATTTCTTTGTTCGTTTCCGTCATCGGCGTTATCAGGCGGAGTGCTCGCTTCTTGTTCTTCTGGCGGCAGAGCTGTCGTTGTTGCGTTCGTGATGTGCTGAGCTTCGTCTGGCGGCGTCGTTCGCGCCTGCGACGCTCGTCTGTTACTTCAAAGCCGTTCGATTGCTCCTCCGAGTCCTGCTTGCCTGCTCTCTGCTGCGGCTGTTTCGACTGCGGTAGGTCCAAGCTACGACAGTTGTACTATGTGAAGCACGAAAATGGCCTCAGGGCTTTCCTACGCCGCCGCCCTCGCCGGTGATAACCCCGCCAAACACTCCAATGCTACAGTGATTCACAAATGCAGCTCTCCTTTCCACCTCGCCGATAGTCCGATATTCCCGCAGATGTAACATAATTCTGTTCCAGGGCATACAAATTTCAATCTCAATAAAAAAGTAAAAGAAAAAGGCGGGCAAACTAGCATTATTCTTCTCTGACACTAAAATTTCATCTCTCGCAAAAAAAACACAAATTCACACTAGTTAGCAAATTCCAATTAGGTTGTTCTACGATGGAGATTATCTGGAAGGTTTTTGAAGATTTCAAACTAGTTGGAGATTGGCAGGTGGACTTGTTATGATATAGTTGTGCATAGAAGAAGACTACACAGAGATTTTTTCAAAAAAATTCATCACAATTGAGGGCAAACCTATGAAATTGTTCAAATGGAATCGTGATTTTGATCCCAGTCAAGAACCCCATTTTGCGCCTATCCGGTTCTCATTACCTGAACTCAAGCTTCAATTCTTTGATCAACCTACCTTATATGCAATTGGGACTATCCTTGGAAAACCTATGCAGGTAAACACACCTACAGTTCATTTCTCAAGGCCTTCTACTGCAAAGATTTTCATTAAAAGAGATATTACACTATCAGATATAGACGAAGTCTGGCTTGGCTCTGCTCATAATGGTTATTGACAAAAAATCATTATGGAACAAAAACAGCACTACTGCAAGCACTGCAAGATATTTGGACACATACAAGAGAAATGTTTCAGATTGCACCCACAATTTAGAACCAATAGTCAGAAGCAGGAACTCCCCTCTGCTCCGGATACATTGGATCCACCTGAGGAGGGACTCACCGCAAGACAAGAGTTCATATCTGATGTAATTGCCCCTTCCCTTGACCATACTGCAAGAGATAATGTTCGGACTGCCAATCAGGATAGCCCCGCAGCACCTCTTCAGGAAGCATCAGGTGCAGAGGTGACATTACACACTGAACCTATCGTTGTTGCAACGGCTGGCTTTCCTTCTTCTGTGGTTCTACTATCTAATCAGACCGAGGATCGCATGAGCCAAACTTTAGATGAAGAATGGCAGGTTTATACTTCTCGAAGGAAGAAGAAGACTGGGGGCACACTCCAGCTTGGAAACTTAATGGATGACACTTTGGTTACTCCTTGCAATGGCACGATACTTTAAAGTTTGTTATCTCGCGCCGCTCCTAAAAGTAGAGGAAGATGCAGGACAAAATTGCCTCGTCCCTAGCTACTTGTTTTCTGCTTGTTTTAAAATTTTTAGAGTTTATCTGTATTCTTTTCTGTTGGGGTACTACTATACGTTGTATCGTATGGGTAGGGTGCCTCTTTTGGGCCCTCTCATACACCCTTTATGTATCTTTTCTATTTCAATAAAAGCGCCTTTTGGGCTTTTCTCAATATATATATATATATATATATATATATATATATATATATATATATTTGTGATAGATATCAGAGAGTAGGTAATATATCTGTGAGATGAAATGCCCCTAAATTTTAATTTGAAGATTGAAATTTTTCATGTATAGGGTTTAGACTTTATGGTATAATTTGTATCAACTTTTGGAAATTTATATATCTTAATAGTTGTGGACTATGTCTCGAAACGGATTGAGGCAGTTGCTCTTACAAACTATGATGTTAAAAGTGTAGCTAAATTTTTAAAAAAAGAACAACTTCAGTAGATTTAACATACTTAGAGTGATCATTAGTGATGGAGGAAGTCATTTTAAGAATAGAAAAATTAAGGCACTAGTTGTTAAATATGAATTAAGCATGTTATAACTAAAGCTTATCATCCTTATACTAGTGGTTTAACAAAAGATCAAACAGAGAAATCAAGAGGACTTTATAAAAGAATGTCAATCTTAGTATAAAGGATTGATATTTAAGACTATATGGATGTATTATAGGCTTACTGGACTGCTTATAAAACTCTTATAAGAATGTCTCAATATAGATTCATTTTAGGAAAAAGCTGGTCACTTTCCTGTGGAATTAAAGCATAAAGCTTATTAAGCTGTTAAGTAATTTATTATAACTTAAAAGAAGCTGCTGAGAAAAGATTATTGCAGTTAAATGAACTTGAGAAAAATAGGCAAGAATCTTATGAAAATACAAAAAATGATAAATAAAAGATAAAAGTGGCATTATCGGAAGATTCTTTAAAATAGTTTGAATATGGACATGACGTTTTACTATATAATACACGATTGAAATTATTTCCTAGAAAACATAAGTCCAGGTGGTCGGGGTCATCTACTGTAATCAAAATTTATCCTTTTGATGCAAAATATTATGAATCCTAAAAGTGGTTGGGTGTTTAAAGTGAATGGACAAAGACATAAACCTACATAGGTGGAGAAAGACCTATAATTAATGAGGTCTTAATGCTGGTTCAACCTAAGTAAGCATCTGTATTGATTAGGCCGATGTTGTTAAATCAAACGCTTCTTGGGAGGCAACCCAAGATATGTATTTGTGTCTGTTTTTGTTGTAGTGTGTTGTGTTATTGTTTGTTGTGGAATGGCTTGTTTCATGCTGCTTGTTGAACGTTTAGGTTTATGATGGATTGCTTTGATTTTATGAATCATGAGAATAGTGATTCCTTAACTTCTCGTTGTGACAAGACTTGCATTTGCTCTCTGGTTGTAGTTGGATTAAGTTAGTCCACTGTCTTAGTTATCAATCGAACTCAAAGACTTACTGGAGACAATATGAGTTTGAACATGGACTGGTCCGTCTCAATTCTATTACTACTTTTCTCTGACCTTGTTTTTCATCAAGTGGGTCCAATAAACCATCTTGTAGAGGAACATGAGGGTGATCTTAACATTATTCTTATTGACTGTTAGAGGTGCATATTTTAGGGAATGAAGCAATACCTGAAGCAATACCTGAGGTTGGCAACACATAAGCCAATTTATCAAGGATAATCTTGTCTATGGGATTGACCCTCTTAAAATAATTAGAAGCACCCAATAGTCATTTGGAAGGAGATTTCGTTAGAAATTGGAAGTAAGGTAAGGAGGTGTGATGAGGAGAAAGTGTTAACCTCATTTATCTATCTTGTTTGTGTTTACTTGTGTGATTTAACACTTGGGGAGGATCAAAATATTCAATTTAAATGACCAAAACCAGATTCTGGTCGTGCACTAAGCTTAGGGACACCTAGCAGCAAAAATGCTAGGAATGTGAATTAGCGCTCAGGCACCAATAACTCGACCGCCCTAGCGCCTCGGTGCCCATATCACTGCGCCAAGGAGCCAAACTTTCCTGCTCGACAAAAATCGACCAAATCGCCCCGATTTAAGTCAAAATATTAAATTCTTCAATCTTAGAATGATTCAACAAAATCAAGAACTAAACATGAATGACTAGCTTCTTTCAATTTTTTCGTCCACCTCAAAAGACCATTATCGAACTTTAGAATAATACAATAAATTTTTTAAAAAAAAACTAACTTATGCTGCATGTTTAACCTTCAATAGAGAAATTTCAAAGCTTTCAAAACCAACATCTGTGAATCCTTTAGCTTCGGTATCACATTAGACAGGATGAAGAAAACTCCCAAAAATCTCAATGGAAACACAAAACAATTTCAAAGCCAAAACAATGAAAAGTAGCACCTCAACAAATAGCGGCCTAATCAAAATTTCCCTCAAAGAATACTCTTTCGTTCAAAGAAATGATGGAGCAACAACGACAAAACACAATCAAACCATGGGAGTAGATGTCGTCTCAGCCAAATCATACCTTAAGGAGGCAGAAAGGGAAACACGAATAGAAGAAAGCTCTAAGCGAGATCTGGGGACGACGAAAGCTTCAAGCAAAAAGGCTAGGGAGCGTTAGGAATTTTTAGGAGCCAAGGTCCGCGATATTATTAGATTCCAAAATGCGGTTCAACCACACGAATCAAACGGCTAATTAATCCAGTTTGTTTCAAAATCTGGTTTGGAAAGTTGAAACAAATGCACTCTTAGTGTCACATATCAAGAGTGTGAAAATCAAGTGCTTATGCTAGATATAATAGTAGATGAACACAAATAAACCTAAAATATGAAGTTACATGAAGGAAATGTAAGGATCATGGTCATTAATATTATATTAAGAAGTCACATGAGTATTTTTCATTTCTTTTATAATTATGTGACTATTCTTAACTCCCATAATGATTTGAGCAATCTCACCCTCGAGTGAAAAACATCAAGGGCCATTATTCCCCTTTGAAAAAAAAATCTTAAAACTATTAAGTGTAAATAAATCAAAATCACGACAAATCAAGTAATGATTGAATTGGAATCACTTGTTTTTTATTTTTTTATTTTTACCATGATAGAAGTTTTCAATGCTCATTAAAGCCAAAAACCACATAAGTCACTCAATCCAAGTTGACCAACAAGGCTAATACCAATCATTAGGAGGATGAAATATTGACAACATAATATTTGGATAAAAACCTATCAACCAATAAGCTTATGCCAACAGATAGGAGTCACAACTGATATATAACAAATTTAACTCATATTTCAAATTCAATGCATTCTTACTTTTTTACCCCAATAAATATCTCTACAACATCAAGCATGTGCTAAGTAAATTCTCAAACCCCATTCTATTGGTTTAAATTTTTGACAGTTAATGTGAATTTTCTCAACCATATGGGATTATTTAGATTGTACTGTTTGCTACGAGAAATTTTGTCTTGCACTGGTGCTATAGTTCATGCTCCTATAATCCATTAATTTGTGTTAGAAGATTGTTAAATGCATAAGCTACAAGATTTTAGGTTAAAAATCGTACTTCTAAATATTAATATATTTTCAATCCTTTTTTTTATTGATTCTTAATCCATTTGGTTGTTTGTAGATCAAAAAAAGATTTTATAAAATGCTGATTTATTTTTTAGTCATTTTATATGTGAAAATGAAATATCCTATTTGAGAAATTTTAATAATACTGCTTCTAGGGCTCAAAATTCATACTGATTTCTAACCACATCTAGCCAATTGATAGAACTGAATAAACTCATCCTTTCTCAAAAGCATGTTTTCATCCTGACTTTAGCAAATCACATGAGCCCTTAAATTGGTCCAAAATCGATTTGTTAGCAGAAACTTAACAAGAGAGACAGAGAGATATATATATACCTTAGTTTTAAGAGTAGAACCATCGGCCAAATGCAAGAGCTTCAATTTGCCAACCTTTTCTATGTAGACAACCTTGGAAGAGAATCTTATCGTTTCGGGTGGTAGATCCTTTGATAATGCCTCCAGCAAAAGATTTCTCTTCAATGAACGGGCTTCAAACTTCCTGCACAACGAATATAATATAATATAATATATATATATATATATATATATATATATATATATATATATATATATATATATATATATATATATATATATATATTCTACATCATTACATTTTCTCATGCAATTTTTATATAAATGGAAGTTTATAATAGAAACTAACCGCTGCTCTTGTCCTGGAAATTTTTGCTCTGTTATTACTTCTCCAGTCGTCGCAGAATTCATAACCAGCCTGCAAAAAAATAAAATCTAGTTAAGGAGCAAAGAACATGCCAAGTAAAACAAGATTGATGCTTCCACAAACCCAGCTATTTTCGGATTTGTTAGCGTAGGTTTGATAAGTGCTCATTGGAACTCAATGTCACGACCCGGCCTGATAGCTTAGAATTAACTAAGTAAGGATTGGGTCAGTCGGATATCATGTGTTTCCATCAATAAAAAGAGCCACAAAAACCCACTACACATACTAATTGAAAAATTAATCATTCAAAGAAACAACATAGTCTGAAAAATAAAACGTCACAATCCAACGAACAACAGTACAATATCAATCTGAAATAAACAATACACGGAATTAGAGCCATAACAAACAACCTACTATATTATATCAATAGTCCTCTTCCTGTAAATCAAGTCCCACATGTCAGTTATAACAACATAGAATTGCCTAAAAGAAACAATTAATTTCAACAATAAATTATTTACTTATTGAGCAATTATAATCTCACTATGCATTAAATGGATATGAAAATGCTATGCATGAATACGCAAAAGAAATGTGATTTATTAATTAATTAAATTGTACATTTTGACTTTAAATTAAACCTTCATGTTTCAATTTAAATATTTTATCATTTTAATATTCTCCTTTCTTTTAAAAAGTCATATCATGATCATCGTCGCATTCGAAAGTACCCTCCAAAAGTTATACCTGCATGTAACATCAAAAGTTTGTACTCATAGATATCCTTAAAATTTTACACTCAAAATTACACATTTATTATTTTCATTTACTATTTGCGCATGCGTACAATAGTGTCCCTGGGCAGTACTATAAAGGGGTAAATCTTGATTGACTTAATCATTTACTTATCATTTCATATAAAAGTAAGATCATTTAAATGTACTTTTATATTTCAATTATTTTCTTTTTATTTGTGAGACATCGTTAAAATATTTAAAATGCAAATAATAAATGAAATATTTATTTTTAAAATATTATTGTATGTTCATTTTTATGAACATGAAATATAACTTCAAAATAAATCAAATCCAATACCAAATAATAAAGTTATTAATCACCTTGGCCTTATGAAATGATTCTATCAAATACTTTAACTTACTTTCTTAAACTGGATTCATGGAATTACTGTATAACATAATACTTGATATCTATGACTTTGATTGACTTTAAAGAATACTTAAAAAAGCAGAACCCTTACTTGATTGATGTGGCCAACTTTTTCTTAACTGCTTGTAAATTCTTATTTAATAAAACTTAATATTAACACTTGATATTTTTTTCAATTAAATAAGTAATAAAAAAATAATATAATAAAACCCCTAATATTTTCAGACTTTCTCTTCCTCGTTTGTACGTTCATGAATTTAGAGCTCTCTAAATCCTTTCTTCTTGTTGCTTGACATTAATTTAAAATTATACCAAATTATACTTAAATTCAATTTAAATTTAATATAAAAACATCTACATTAAACAAACCCAATTCTTTATCTTAGTCTTCCCTAGCATAGTTTGACATCCTTATATATGAAGTTGTTTGATTCAACTCTTCCCTTTTCTCACATGCAGGTAATTCCTTCAGCACAGAGCAACACTTCATTGTACCCAAGGTTCCTTCCTCCCCTTCTCTTCTCCATCGCAGAGGATTTGTACGCAAGGCTCCTCACTTTACGGCTTCCTTAATCATCTCACATGCATCTTCTATGTAGATTCGACAGTTACAGCCTCACACAAGCCTACTAAGCAGCAATGTCAACTTCACACCACAAGTGCATGAATATCTCTTCCTTCTTCTATTTCTCTTCTTCGAATCATTTCCCACAAGCCATGGCATCAACTTCCCCTCCTTCCATATGGCATGAATCGCCTTCAAGCCCTCGACAGACCTATCAAGCACATCTTCAGATGTTTATTGCACGCGTCGAAGTCACTCATCAATCTTCAACATACATTCGAAGCCTTCTCCCCCTTGACATTTTTCATTCTCCAAGATATTTGGCTAGTGTTTGTGTCGTCTAATTCTTCCTTCTCATAAGATGCTCTCAGTTTCTTCTTGCTCTCCCTCCACTAATTTGTTTGATTCGAAAGAGAGAATCATTTCTGAAGTGTAACCGTAAAGAAATTTCCTTTAGAATCAACTCGATAATTAATAAATTTTATTTAATTATTTAATTATTTATTACAATTATTATAATCTCACCTCTAAATAAAAATTTCGTCCTCAAAATTTGAAATTAAAATGGAAGCATACACACCTCAAATAAAAAATTGTGGGTATCTTCCATTTATAACTGCCATTTTATCCTATGTTGCATCATTTTATGATCCATGCTTCTATATAATCTTTACAAATGGAATCTCCCTATTATGGAGCTTATTAACATCATAGTCTAATATCCTCTCAGACTCTTCTACATATGTCAAATAAATTTGAATAGCAGTTGAATCTACAAGCACTCTACATGATTCATCAGCAACATATTTCCCCAGTGGAGAAGTATGAAAAACATTATGCACTCCCTGCATATGAATTGGCAAAGCTAATTTGTAAGTCACAATTCCAATATTCTCATAAGGATCAATATATATTGGACTCAACTTTCCCATCTTCCCAAAATGTTGCATATATTTTAAAAGATTGAAATTGATCAAAATAAACTCTCTAACTTCAAACTCAACTACTCGGTGTCTGACATCATAATATTTCCTGTCTATCCAAAATATATTTAAATATATCTCTGATCAATCAACTTTTTTCAATAATATCATTTATTAAATCTGCACCAATGATTTTTTTTTAACTTGTTTCAACGCAACACAGAGGTGTCCTGTAATTTCTCCCACAAAGAGATTCATATGGAGCCATACCAATGCTTATCGAATTACTAAAATTATAAGCAAATTTTATTATAGATATATGTGACTAGGAGATCCTCCAAATTTTGCATAATCCTATATGATTTACCATCTATCTGTGGGTGAAAAGTTGTACTAAAAGTCAATCTTACACCCAAAGTCTCTTGAATTTTTATCCATAATCTTGATATAAATCTTTCATCTCAATCTGGGACTACAAGCTTTGATATCCCAAGCGACCGTACAGTTACATCGCATATAATTTTGCTAACCTTTTCACTTGAACTATTTGTCTAATGGGTGAGAAATGACAGACTTGGAAAATCTATTTATTATAATCCAGCCAACATGTCTGTGTTTTGATCTATGCAATCCAACCATAAAATCCATGACAATCTTCTCCTATTTCCACTTTAGTATTGGCAATGGACACAACTAAACTCCAGGCCTATGCTGCTCTACCTTCACTATTTAATATGCAGAGCACTTAGCCACAAATTCTACCACGCTCCTCTTCAATCCTAACCACAAATATTTCTTTGATATCATGATGCATTTTATTACTCACTGTGTGAATAGTATAATCATATAAGTGTGCCTCCTCAAGAATTTCCCTCCTCAAATGATCAACATCTATAACGTAAATCCTTACATTATATCTCAATAGTTCATCCATGTCTAACACATACTTTTCTAAATACTTTTCCAAATTACCAGCCTTGACCTGATCTAATATCTTCTGAACAATGATAACCATAGTTAGTGACTCCTTGATTCTGTCATTCAAAGAAGATTGAATAATTAGCTGATTTAACTGAGTTATATTCTCATCATTATAGTTATCACTGACAATTTAAGTCTTTCCATACCTTTGATTAACTGCTCTTGCCAAGTAATCAACAAGTTTGAACTACTTGAAGCCTTCCTACTCAGCAGATCTACAGCTATATTTGCCATTTTCGGATGATACTGAATATAAAAATCATAATCTTTAATAAACTCTATCAATCACCACTGCCTCAGATTGAACTCTTTCTAAGTAAAGATGCACTTCAAACTCTGAAGATTCAAAAACACCTCACACCCGACTTCAGATAAATAGTGCCTCCTTATCTTAAGTTCATACACAACTAGTGCTAACTCTAAGTCAAGTGTGAGTTAATTTATTTCATGGTTCTTCAACTGTCTAGATGTATAATCAATAACTTTTCCACATTGCATAAGAAATAGTATTTCATTCATGATTTTGATCCCTTTTAGTAGATTCAAATATTAAATACTTTGGATTTTTATTTATATATCATAGTAGAGGTATCAATTTATTGATATATCTTCTATGTTAAACATTTTGAATTAATTTAATAATTAGTTTTAATTTAGATTGATTTAATTTTGGATCCTATTTATTTTAATAGTATTAATATATCATTTTTATTTACAGCATGCACTTAATGCTTTATTTGGTCATGAAATCTTATTATAAAATTTAACTAAAGCGAAATTTACAAATCCAAATGTTGAATCTTAGAATTGGTTAGAAACCTGCCCAAACTAAGCAGCCTAACCCAATCAAAAATTAGATTAGAGTAAGGAAATTAAACTTGAGTTAACAAGACAATGTTCTTTGGAAATTAAACTCTTTATTCAGCTTGTCAAATGCCTTGACTTCTTAATTAAAATTAAATCTATGGGATAATTTGACAATTATTCTTTATAAAGCTGCATATAATTCTAAAATTAGTAGAGCAAACATAATTTTTTTAAAGATTGTCGCACTAGTATCTTGCTCATTAATATGAGCTTAATGTGAGGATATTGAGAATGCATCACATTTTGATTATGAGGAAAAGAACGTGATGAGGGATTACATTGCGTATATAATTAGCAAAAAAAAAATCTTAGAAATAAGGGTAATGTCTATTGCAGAACAACAATCATTGTCTATAGAGTGAATGCCTCTTCCAATGTCTAAGGAATAGTGAGGATCTGTAAGGAAGAAGAAATATGAGTCTCGGTTCTAGGAACTACATTATAAGTCTCGGTTCTTGGCTTATGAATTTTGCTCTGTTTGGAGATTTTGGCTTAGAGATTATATTATTATGGTTTTTGGTATGCATGTACTTTTTACGAGATTTTGGTGTGTGTTGTATACCGGGTGCTTTGGGTTCTTATTTAGGCCCTCACATCAAACCTATTTTATATCACTCCTTTCTAATAAATAACTATATATATATATATATATATATATATAAACATCATTAGAGAAATCAGATATAGGACTAGTTTTGAAAAATGAGTGATGGAGATCTCCAAGTTAAGTTGCAACTGATCAGCAGAATGAAAAAATCCTCTTGAGGGGCCATCATAGAAGTCTTCATGGAAAAAACTTTATCAATCTTGGATAATAAGATCTTCAATTTGAGTATAGTGAACATGATCTTCAATTTGAATATGATGAGCAAAATCATTGGCAAATTTACTGTAACTAATGCCATGCCCAAAGATGCGAGAATAATTGCAAAACCTCAGAATTTTCTAAAGATATCCATTATCTTGAATACTGATTCAAATAGTGACCTAAAAAATTTCAGAGAAAACAATTTCTCAAAAAAAGAGCAACAAAAGATATCAACATGTAAGGTATTATGAAGCATAAATCCAAGAGAATAAAGCATAGACTGCTCAAAGAGGTGAAATCTTAAGTGGAAAAAATCTATCACAATTGATGCGATAGGAATTCAAGTGGACAAGTCAAAAATAAAATACCATTCTACGAAATTAGATAAAAGTTTCTTAAGAATGTACAATATCGATTTACCTTGATAAGATAATGGAGGACTATGTTGAATGTTGTAATTTAGAAAATAAAATTGATTGTCTCGATACACAATAAAAAAAGAGTGCTTGCCTAATCGATAGTAAGCCACTTGAGCAAAGGCAACCTACTAGTTGTAGCCATTATGGGAGGAGGAAGAGGAGGAGGATATTATTAGAAGGAGGTTTGGCAAATGAAGTAAGTTGAAAACGTTGGGCTAGATGAGGTGATTCAACTTAGACTTGAAAGATCCAACAAAAGGTATAAATGGATAAGAGATCTTAAGAGCTTGGAGAAAACAGCAAGGGAGGAGCCTCTTCATGCCGAAAAAAGTTGTAAAAATCCTACGACTGGGATAACAATGGAAGGCTCAAAAGCAATCTTGGAGAACTTGTAGGTTGAAGATGAGCTCAAGATGACAAACTCAATAAGTTGAAAAATACAAAATGAATATTCATAGGGGTGTGTATAAAGATATATTTCAATATATAAGGTGTCAATTAAAATTCATAGATATTTGTTTATAATTACTCCAAAATATATTTTAAACATAATAAATTTATATTTTATTTTTGACTAATTAATGCCAATTAAATTGGTTCAATTTTTCATTTTTAAGATTTTATTAATGCATATGTTTTACAAGTGTTATTAATTTTCAATGAATGATAAACTTTTTATTTAGGCCAAAAATTTTAGAAATATGTTTCATTTATCATAGTACTTATGTATTAAATTTCATATTTAAATGAGTTTATTCCTATATTTCAAGGTATTTTTGTGATGATTGATTAAAATCTAGAATTGCAAAAAATTGAAATTTTTACCGGCTTAGTTAAATATTTGTTAAAACAAGAACTCTGAGTTTACTATAGAGGTTTATAATAGCATGCTAACATATCCAAGTTTTAACAAAAAGTTTCACTTTTTTAGGCTATTTAATATAGCTGAAAAATCCTATAGATTTAGAAACATCATTTCTCATAAAATTCAACTAAAAGATCTATAACAACTAGCTTGATATTGAAGAATTATTAGGAGGCAATTGGACGAAATTCTTGGCCTATTTGAAGATCCATTTGTATTATAATTGTGAGATCTGAGCACAACCTTTTTTCTTCTTTTTTGGAATTGTAAATGATAAATTACAAAGTACGTAGCTCGAACTCATAACCATAGAAATAGAATATTGTCCTTTATCCAATGAGCAAGGAGTGCTTTCACAATTGTCATTCAAGCTATGAAATGAGAAGTCTAATCATTTAGAGAATGATGTAAGGTATTCAAGTAGAAAGTCTCTTTAAGGTTTTAGCAATCTCTCTCTCCCTCCCACGCAGTTTAAATCATAGTAAAGTTAATAAATTAAGATGGGATGAAACAAATATTTTACAACTTGCTAACATATCCATATTTTTACCCAAAAAAGCACTTTTTATGAACATTTCATATATTTAAAAAAACCTATAGATTGACAAACATTATTTGTCAAGAAATTCAACTAATATATCAATAACAACTAGCTTGACTTTGAAGATTTTTTTAATAGCAATTGGAAGAAGTTTTTGGCTCTTTGAAGAATTGTGAGATCAAATGAGCACAACAATTCATTTTTTTGGAATGGTGAATGATAAATTACAAAAGATGTAGCTTAGACTAACTAACTTTGAAATATAATATTTTCTTGATATTAAATGAGAAGTTTGATCTTTTAGAGAAAATCTAAGCTATTAAAGTAGAAAGCCTCCTTAAGGTTTTAGCAATCATGTTCCCTCCCTCCCTCCTCCCTCCTCCCTCCTCCCTCCCTCCTCAACTATATGAGGAGAAATAATTGTAAAAGTTAATAAATTAAGCTGGGATGAAATAAGAATTCAATGCTAACATATCAAAGTTTTTAAAAATAATAAAAAAAAATTCATTTGTAACGAAAAATCATTTGTAACGAACATTTGATATATTTGAAAATCATATAGAATGACTAGCATTATTTGTTAAGAAATTCAACTAATAAATTTATAACATCTAGCTTGACTTTAAAAATTTTTTTGGTAGCAATTGGAAGAAGCTTTTGGCCTCATTGAAGTTCCAATTTTATTATAACTTTTGAATCAAATGAGGACAACCATTCTTATTTTGGAAACAAAGTATGTACCTCAAGGTCATACCTTAGAATAGAATATTTCCCTTAACTAATTAGTTGCGAGTGCTTCACAATGACCAGTCAAGATATGAAATGAGATGTTCCATCATTTAGAAAAAAATCAAAGGTATTAAATTAGAAAGTTTCCTTAAGGTTTTAGCAATCTTCCACTCATCCCCTCCCTCCCTCCTCAACTATATCAAGTGAAAACATTGTAAAAGTTAATAAATTAAGGTGGGATGAAACAAATATTTAAAAACTATTAACACATGGTATACTGAGGGGTTGTTTGGTTGAAAGTATGAGCCAAGATTCATGTTAAATCTTACTAAATAATTTTTAATCCCATTACCTTCTTAAATTCATTTTACTTTCATTTTAGACTAAATCTCATGTATAGTAAATCCCAACAAAGTAGAATTTACAAGATTTATTTATCGTTATAGTGCCTTTTATTCTCATTCATTTAAAACATAAATCTCAAGAATAGCAATAAAATAATTTGCTTTGAATTCACTATGTTTAACATCCATCATGCAAAATGAGTTTTAGTATTGAATGCCTTCGAAGTTTACTAAATGCATCTGGTAACTAAACAGCCCCAATGTCAAAGACCAAAAAACTAAGGTAAAAAATTATATATATATATATATATATATATATATATATATATATATATATATATATATATATATATATATATATAACAGGATGCTAAGCGGTGGCGGCGCTCTGCTAGGGTATGGGCATGGCTGGTAGCTGTGCTGCCCGGTGGAAAAGGTTGGTGGTGGTCTCCAGGAGTTCCCTCGCATTTTCTGGGCTTCTCCATGCTGCTTTGGGGGGGATTTGCTAAACTTTGGGTTTTCCGGGGTTTTTACTTTTTAAAGTTTCTACTCTTCCATTGCTTGGGTTGTGGCCTTTGGTGCTGACCTGCTGTGCATTTATGGCTCTTCCTGTTGATCTGAACACCAGCATTGATTGGGCCAAGGCCACATATGCTGGGGTGGTTGGTAAGGGGCCTTCTCCTCTTAATGACCCTGCTCAACTGGTGTTCCCTCAAGTTTTACATGATGCAGCTGCTGGAAAGGGCACCTCCCCTTTTATTAATCCTATTGGAGTTAAAGATGGCTATCCTGCTATCTTCTTCTCAGAGCAAGAACTTGAAGCCCTTAATGCAGAGGTTAAGCTCACCTTGATTGGCAAATTTTTTCTGGGCCATCCTAAAATGGACTTGGTCAGAAGTTACTTTGATTCCCTCAAATTCATTGGCAACTGAAAGATTGGACTTCTTGATGGCAGACATTTACTCATCCATCTCACAGCTGAGGAGGATTATGCCAGATTATTTGCTAAGCAGGTGGTTTCTATTGCAGGAATGGAGATGAAGCTACTCAAGTGGACACCTGAGTTTGACCCAAGTAAGGATCCACTAGTTGTCCCTATTTGGTTCAAGTTCCCTAACTTTCCTACAGATTTTTCAATCAGAATTGCTTATTCCAAATTAGAAGAGCTATTGGAACACCATTGAAATTGGATGCTGCAACCTTTAACAAAGCCAAACCAGAAGCTACCAGAATTCAAATAGAGAGAGATATCTCTCTTCCAGAAATCAAAAGAATTTGGATTGGATCAGATCTAGATGGAATTTGGCAGGAGGTGATTATGCTACAAAAACCTTATTACTGCTCCCACTGTAAGATTTTTGGGCATACTACTGAGAGATGCTACAGGCTCCACACACCCCTTAAGAAATCTCCTATTGCTAGAGAAGTCCCTTCTACTGGCATCACTGCAAATTCACCTATTGTCTCCAGGATGGATCAGCAGACCCCTTCTTGTACTGGAATCATGGAAAATTCATCTGTGATCCTTACTTCTGGGGATATTCTTACTGGCAATATGCCAGCAACAACTTCTCCAGCAAGTTTACCCCAGTTTGTAGACAAAATCTCTAATCACCAATCTGTTGTCACTAGGATGGAAACCCACCCCGCCTCCCCTCTTAAGCAATACCTAATAACATCCTGCTATCCAAAACCTCCTGCAAAGCATTTTTCTTCTCTTGTTAAAACACCTGAGGCCATTGAACCTACCCTTCCCTTATTTTAGTTTGATAACACCACTCATCTAGTTCTGAATGTGGAAGCAGGTAAACCACTTGATGCCCCCTCTTCTGAAATGATGAGTGAAATGCAACAATCCATAGAGGAAGATTGGGTTATACATAAAGCTAAGAAGAAAAAGAGAAACAAGACTGAACTTCAAAAACTCTCAGACACAACTTCTGCTTTGGGTAAAGATGGTTCACCCTCTTTTACTAGGGGTAGAACCCGACCAAGATCCCAGACATCCCCCTCCTCTCCCAAATTTCATGATTAATTTTCTTTGTTGGAACATTAGAGGAGTGGCTCACCCTCACTCTTTGAAAAGACTGATACATTTAAAAAAAAAAACATAAACTCTGGTGTTTAGCAATTTTTGAACCTTTGGTCCACCAAAATTCAGCAACAATCCTTAGCAAATTCCCAGGTTTCTCTCATTATGCCAATTCCAGTAACAAAATTTGGATCCTTTGTAGAAAAGAGGTCAACTGGTCTGTTTTGATTGACCATCATCAGTTTGTCCATCTCTCTTTTCAGTTAGCTGGCCACAGTGCATTTGCCACCTTTATTTATGCAGGTTGCAGGAAAGCAGACAAAATCAACCTCTGGGAACAGATTTAGCACATCAGTAGCACATGGATTCCCCATGGACTGTTGGTGGGGATTTTAACTGTATTGCCAATCCAACTGAAAAAATGGGAGGTAGGACTCCTAATCTTTATACCATGAACACTTTATGTGACAATATTCATCTTGCTGGCCTTTTTGACTTGGGGTTTAGGGGCCCTCAATTCACATGGAAAAGAGGTCATATTTGGGAGAGGCTAGACAGATTTTTGGTTAATGATCATTGGAACTCCCATTTTCTACTCACTTTTATCACTCACCTTTCTCTTGCATGTTCTAACCACAGACCCATGCTTTTGACAATTTCAGCTCCTCCACCTAGAAGCACCAGTCCCTCCTTTAGATATCAAAACATCTGGTCTACCCATCCCACCTTCTTACAGCTTATTTCTGCCCAATGGAGAGGTCTGGCCCATCCTGATCCTTGGATTAAATTGTGTTTGCTCCATGTGAAAATCAGCAAAGAGCTCAGAAGATGGGGCTGGAATGAATTTGGAAATGTGTTTACTGCAGTGGAAGAGGCTGAGAAAGAAGTCCAGTTGTTGGAGTCACAAGTTCAGTCGAAGGGTCTCCTGAACATCAGCTTATGGCAGCACAAGAAAAACTGCTCAACACCATTGAAATTCAAGATCTTTTCCTCAAACAGAATGCCTCACTCAACATATTTACTGAAGGGGACAGAAATACCAGATTTTATCATGCATACAATAAATTATATAAGGAAATGTAATACAATCCACTGCATTCAGCAGGAGAATGGAATTTGGCTCTCTAACAATAATGATATTGGTAGTGATATTGGTAGGAGTGTTACTTACTATTTCAAAAATCTGGTAGAACAACCTTCTGTGGAAAGAGTTCCCATAATTTCTTTTTATTTTCAAGATCATTACCAGTACACCAGCAGCCTGATATTAACCACTCCTCCCACTGAAAATGATATTTGGCAAGCCCTTAACTTTATTTATAACTCTAAAACTGCAGAACCTGATGGGTATACTGCAGATTTTTATAAGAAGGCCTGGCCCATTATTAAATAGGAGGTCATTGAAGCAATCACTAGTTTCTTCCAAGGTGTGGATATCCCCCATTATTTCAGCTCTTCTAACATTGTTCTCATTCCCAAGAACAATGATCAAAGAAGTTGGGATCATTTTAGACCCATCTGCCTCACATCTGTAATAAGTAAAGCCATTAGCAAAATCATTGTTGCTAGACTTCAACCACATCTGAGCAAACTTATCTGTATGAACCAAACTGCTTTTGTCAAGGGAAAATCAATCTCTGATAACACTCTTCTGGCCCAAGAGCTTCTGTTGGATCTGAACAAGTATTGCAGGGGGGAAGTCTAATCTATAAGCTTGATATAAAGAAAGCATATGATACTATCAATTGGGAATTCATTATGGATACACTTACTGGTAGGGGCTTCCACAGAGACTTCTGTAATTTGATTCTTAGATGGTTAAATATCAATTCCCAGTCCATTCTCATTAATGGTTCCTGCTGGGGTCCTTTCACTGCATCTAGAGGGCTGAAGCAAGGGGACCCACTTTCCCCCACTCTCTATATTCTGGCAATGGATTACTTTTCTAAAATGCTGAATCATCAAATAAGCTCTCATAACTCCATAAGGTACCATCACAAATCCAATCTTCTAATCTCCCATCTCATTTATGCTGATGATGTTATGGTCTTCTCCAATACTACTAAAAATGTTGTGAAGCATATCTACAAAAGTCTACAGTTGTTTCAAACACATTCAGGCATGTCTTTCAACCCTACAAAAT
This sequence comes from Papilionanthe hookeriana x Papilionanthe teres, assembly GCA_022702705.1. Classification (NCBI taxonomy): domain Eukaryota; kingdom Viridiplantae; phylum Streptophyta; class Magnoliopsida; order Asparagales; family Orchidaceae; genus Papilionanthe; species Papilionanthe hookeriana x Papilionanthe teres. Next base: position 78,356,996 of record CM040428.1, on the reverse strand, counting down.
GCCAAATCATTTTCCCCAATAAGATCTCCTTGGAGGTTAAGCACTGGATCCTCAATTATACTGGTTTTTCTTGCACCCAACTCCCTCTGAAATACCTTGGAATGCAGTTAACTACTGGCAGAACCAAACAAAAACATTTTTATGTGATACTAAACAAAGTTAGTAATTACCTGGCCAACTGGACTCATCTTCACTTATCTAATGGAGGCAGACCTACTTTGCTTAAGAGCATAATCACCACCCTTCCGTCCTATGCAATGCAAATGACTACTATGAAGAAAAGTACCCAACTACAGTTTGAAAGGGTTTTCAATCATTTTCTTTGGGCAGGTCAAAGAAATCAAATTCACTGGGCTTCATGGCAAAAGGTGGCTAAACCTACTTGGGCAGGAGGTCTAGGTTTCAAGGGGCTTCAACAAATTATTCAAGTTAATCTATGTAAGTTGTGGCTAAAGTTCAAATCCTAGGATTCTCTTTAAGCCAAGTTTTTGTCTGGAAAATACTGTAAGCACCCCCACCCCTCTCAGGTATCTAAAAAACTGGGTGACTCAAAATTGTGGGTGGCCATGCCTAAGATCAGGCAATTGGCTGAACATATGTATCCATGGAACCTTGGCATAGGGGAACTAAATTTCTGGTTAGATCACTGGTGTCCCACTGAGTGGATGAAACCATGTAACACTAATCTTAATTTTAATCTACAGGTGACTGACTATTGGGATGGGGACAGTTGGTCTTTACCCACCCTTCAGACCCTCCTACAGGCTCCATCTGTTAGTCAGGTTGCTACTGTGCAGTTTGATAGAAGCAAGGTTGATCAAATTGTCTGGCAAGCACACCATAACCAGAGTTTATCCAAGGCCACATAGTCTAAGCTTTTCCAATGAGAGAGTGTTCCCTGGGGGGACAACATTTGGAACTGTTATCTTTCCCCTTCCATGAATTTGCTCTGCTGGAGAATTTTCAAGAAGTTCCTCCCCACAGATGATATACTTAAGCTGAAGGGACTCAGGGGCCCTTCATGCTGCAGATTATGCTTCATTGCTGAAGAATCCATCCCCCATCTGTTCTTTGCATGTTAGTTCTCCCAGAAAGTCTGAAATACCTTGCTCAACTCATGAATTCTCAACAACTTAAATGGGATAACATCTTTACCTGCTGGGCTGGTTGGCACAAATTAAAAGCTGGTGTCATCCCTTTACTCACTGCTTGGTTCATCTGGATGTCCAGAAATCAGGCTATTTTTTAGGGAAATCCACCTTGTGCGAAGAAAGTGGCCATAAACTGCCTTACCTATCTGCACAAACTCATCAAATACAAAAAATTTCTCAACATCTGTTCTATCCCTACAATCCATAATACTAATCCCCTAAGGATTATCCAGGTGTTTTAGCACCCCCAAATATTCATTCCCTCAAAGTTAATACTGATGGCAGCTTCAGTGAGAGGGGAGCTGGCATGGGGGGCATAATTAGAAATCATTTAGGTGCTTGCCTACTTTTCTTCCATGCCCCCAAAATTGCATCTGATGCGTTGGAAGCTGAATTAATTGCTGTCTACTGGGCACTTAAGCTGGCCATTAGAAACCAGTGGACATCTTTAATTGTGGAAGGAGACTCCCAGGTCCTACTCCAACTGCTCAAATCTGATAGCCCCACCTCCTGACACCATTTACTTTGGGTCCAGAAGATTCATCATCTTAGGTCCCAACTTGAGGTCAGTTTCAACTTCATTTCTAGAGAGGGAAACAAACATGCAGATTGGTTAGCTCGTTTTGGATCTCACTCCCCTTCAGTGGCCCTCTCTGCAACTCCTCCTGCCTACCTTAAACTGTTGACTGGTGGAGATCTACTTGCTGCCCCACACCTCAGAATTGACACCAGCTAACTTTATCTATTGCAGAGTTATACAGTGATATATACAGATTTGTTATACTTGTAAGGCTGGGTGTTAATATTACCAGATTTTGTTTTTCTTTGTGTGGAGTTGTAGTTGGAGAAGGAATCCCAAGGTTGCTAAATGCTATGTTTTGGGATTAGAGAGGTATCTTTCTTCTCATCTCTTTTGCACTTTTTTTGCTTATTAAATGGCTAGGGAGCACAGGTTGGCTCCTTCTTAATACACACACACACACACACACACACACACACACACACACACACACACACACAAAGCATAAAAAGGACAAATTTCATAAAGGAACTTTATTTATTAATTGTTTTTGCATTTGGAATCATAATAATAATAAAATAAATAAATAGTGGCAAAAATGTGGGTGTTACTCGTTTTAATTAAAAAATATATTTTCTGTAAAACACACCTACAAGCTGCATTTTAGATAAAAAAATATTTTTTAATTAAAATGCTAATTTTTTGCTAATTAATAAAAACTATTTTTTAATTTGAAAATTAAAAATTCTAAGACTATGTAAATTAAGAAAAAAATCAGGATAAAGTAATATAGATATGAATGAAATTAAATCACCAGTCATATTATTTATTAATTTACGTATAAGTTTAAATTAAATTGAAAATAAATTTAATTTTGTTGTATACTGGAGAAAGCATTAGAGAAGACTAAGATGAACAAGAAGGACCACTTTGAGCATCATCAACATATATTTTTCGAACATGCGCCAAACTTTTAATTTAGACATTTATAAAAAAATAAGGAGTGCAAATCACAACAAACCTAAATAATAAATAAATCCTTAAATTAATATAAAATCAAAGTTAGAACTAAAAATAAAAATAAATTAACATAATTAAATTTAGAACCTAACTTAAAAAACAAATTAATTCTTTATTTTCAAATCATAAAATAATTACAACATATTTTAAATTTAGAATAAACTTATACATAAATTAAAATATCTTTGTAGTGATTTAATTTCATTTATATCTACATAACTTCATCCTCAAATTACTTTTAATTATTAAATAAAAAAATTGTGATTATAAATTGGCAAAAAATTAATATTTTAATTTAAAAAATATTTTTTATGTAATACGCAACTCATAGGTACATTTTATATACAACAACAACAACAACAACAACGCCTTAATCCCACTAAGTGGGGTCAGCTACATCAATCCTTTTTCTCCATCGCGTCCTATTTAGTGTCAAATTTTCGTTTAATTCTAATAAATTAATATCATTTTTTATGCAATAAGCCCAAGTTTTCCTAGGTCTACCTCTGCCTTTTTTAACATAAGTTGTATTTAAAATATCTACTCTCCTAATCGGATCATCAGGTGGTCGACGTTTAATGTGACCAAACCATCTAAGGCGGCTCTCTCTAATTTTAACCGTGCAACACCAACCCTATTACGAATATATTCATTTCGCATTTTGTCTCTTAAGTGTAAAGCCACTCATCCGCATAAAATACATTTTATATAAAAAAATTAATTTTTGCCTCTATTTAATATTATTTTTATGTGGTTCCACGTATAAAAGGGATTAAAAAATATATCTTTTTAAAATTTATCCGCATAACAATTAACTTTAACAAAAAGACAAACAGGTCAGGCATGGAAGATTACCCTTGAAGGAGGACGTGGGTTTCTCGGAGGAAGTCAGCGACGCCGAGTGCGTCGAGGGCTCTCCAGGCATTGGGCCATGTTAGGATAGCGAAGCCGGCAGCTCGGAGGGAGTCGGAGGACTCAAGCACCAAGCTTCTTATACCCTTCCTGCAACAAATCTATGAAATCATCAATCAGAGAAGTTAAAGGAAAGCAAACGAATCAATATAAGAAGAAGAAGCAGGCACCGGTGAAGTCCGAGGGCTGTGCCCAGGCCTGAGACTCCTGCGCCAACAATCACCACTTCTTCAATCTTCTCCATTCCTTTTAGGAGTTGGGTACGGTAACCTCCGGAGAAGAGAGGGGGAGTGGAAGAGGGAGAGGGAGAGGAGAGGGAGAGGGAGCGATGGGTAGTGGCAGCAGAATTGGTGATTAGCAGAAAACCAATCCTTTCATAGTAAAAAAAATAAAGGGTATTTACATAAATACCACCGAATTCTTATATAATTATATATTTAACATCTAAACTTTCCTCACTTTTGTTCTTTACATTTACACCTGCAAAATATTTCATATTACATAAAAGATATTAATATTTTAATTTTTAAAAAATAGGTAAAAGAAATTGAGTGATATTTATGTGATTCTTGTAGGAATTAAACATATTGAAAGTATTTAATGTTACTAAAAAATATTATATTAATTTATTAAGCAAAATACGTGTCAAAATATAGCCAAGTATTTATATTGGATCATTTTAATCCTATATTTTATAGAAGTGCCAAACTTTTTTATAGACTCTTTACATTGAGACTGAAATAGTCTTCTGGAATAGTCTTCATGGAAAAACTAATAGAGTTTAATTTTAAAATAATCATGACTATTTTAACACTTCTATAAATTCTGAGACGAGTCTATATAAATAGTCAGGAACTATTTTGACACTAAATCTAATTTATTGATCTAATTAAACGCTAATAATTTTTCAAGAAAAGTGCAGCATTTGTCAGTAAGAAAATTAACTCCAGATGGTAAAGTCTGACTTTACAAATGTATTACACTGGAAATTCATCCAAAGCAAAAAGTATCTGAAATCTGCATCTGGAATAAAAATACGGCAGAATGCATAGAACTCGTGCTTTATTTAACTATTGCATCCAAAGAAAATGGAAAATTGTGTTAATTTATATGGAGAGAACGAGAAGACTTAAAATGGGCCAAAATTTTTGATAATTGAGGCCCTCAGCTTAGCCCTAAAGCAAAAATTATTTTAAATTTTGGAAGGGCTCGTTGATAAAATTTTTATTTTTTTATTTTTTATTATTTATATATTGATTTAAAGTAGAACACATTTGATTGATCTAGTTGTTTTTTAAAAATACTGAGTGTATTTACAGAAAAATTGATTTTTTTAAAAACTAAAATTTATAAAAATTGAGATTTTTATATACCAACCACCTAAAACTTCAAATATAACGTTTTGCTATCTAATAAAAATTTCAAATATAACCATTCAATATTTTATGTCTTTTCGAAATAAGAGTGGTCAATCTTTAAAATTTTGAGTGGTTGATATGTTAAACCCAATAAAAAATATATCAACCAAACGTATAATCATAATAATAATAATAAATAATAATTAAAAGTGATGTCAAACTGGTCTTAAATATTTTTTAAATAACAAATGTACGTGACTGGAATAATAAAAGAGTTAAAAATTATTACTAAATTATGAGATCAGATCTTAGTTACATCTGTTTGGGGCAACTGTAGCTTATTGAATAATCAGATGATAAGCTGATTAAAATAATTTGTTGATAAGTTCGGTGCGGTGGCTATTATAAATTTTTATTTTTGTTTAGAATAACCAGACCGCAGCTAGATAGATGCGGTGTAAAAACGCTGTTTTCAGCATTTTGAAAACGCATAAGCTGTCAAAACACAGTTTACCCAAAAATACTGCGTTTTTAAAACGTCACAACACCAAATAAGTTACCCCAAACGAGCTAACAAACAGCATAATTAACTGCTGGTCAATAAGATAGTACTGTCTTTATAAAGATAATAATGAGTTGCCTTTAATCAAACTATTTAACTAATCAATATGGTATATTAATACCACATCATAACAGAAAATCATCAATACGCTTTTATGAAAAGTAGCCCCGCTTTTTTCTATTTTTTATTTTTAATTTTTATTTCAAAGCCCATGTTACAAACTTTACATTTTAAAATATTAAAAATTAATTTAAAAGGCATTAATTGAAATAAAATCTGTTTCAAATGCACATGGATGTTGCCACGTTCTTCTATGAATGAAGAGGGATGAGGAGCGTCAGGGGGCGGCCGCACAATTGAGCACTAATCTGGGGGCCAATTTGATTTACATTTTGAAATGGACGGTGATATTTGGACATTTCTAGTTGGTAATGCTAGAATTAAGTTTGTTTGACTGCAAAGCTAGAAACTAAAAAATTGTTCTTTTAGTGATTTCGGCTCCCTAGTTCCGCCAGCTGAGATTAGTTAATATTTCTATTCTTATTCTTATTATTTTATTATTTAGTCGTTTAAAAAAACTACCGTTAATTTTTTTTCTTCATTTTATTTAATGGGAATGTTTATAATATATTTATAAATCATTATATATTTATATATTTGTAACTGACGTTAATATAATTTGACCTTGGTAACCGTCGTTGACACCGTTCCATATATGTAATTGTCTCCGACGCCGTTTCACATTCATAACTACTTGGTCTGGTCGTTTGGCTTTTGGTCATTCGGCTATAGTCATTCGGCCGACCAACAATTGCTCGGTCGACTTTTTTTAGGGGTCCCTTGCATGGATCGATTGTCCTTATAAAGTGCTATTCTATCAGACAAAGAGTGCGCCACCGTAATCAAGTAGGCAGCCATCCTTTGAACTATGAATGTTCGTAGAGGGCCATGCAAGAGTTACATTAAGCAACCATGATGATGCAACACATTATCAAAATGAAGACAAAAGTCCACTTATAAGAATCCAAGCAAGTACCCAATTAGAGCTCATTTAAGGCCCATCACAAGATCCATATCAAATGAAATATTTGAATTATATTTTATTATTTATATTTCAATCTCAGTTTCTAGAATATTTAAAATTTTAAATTTGGAGGTTTTTTTTACTGATCATAACGAAATAATAAATTAGGAAGGTGATTAGCACATTTTTTCATTAATGACCAACTACCACCGTTTAAAGTTTCTCTTGACTTTTTATCATTGTAATCCTTATAAATATAGCTGGTATGTAATGTTTTTAATCAGTTGTTGAATAAAATATATGAGTGAGAATTTTCTCTCTTATTGCTTAGTGCTTGAAGGCTTCAAGTGTTGTCATTTCTTTGGTGAGAAGGTATTTATTTTTGTTTTTTCTTTTATGTTATTCATTAATCCGTCATAACACTTGCTCTTAAACTCTTCCTCCTTCCACATTCGAAGCTTCTTATAATATCAACCAACCAACAACAAAAGCCTCATAACAAATCCAAACCCCTTTTCATAGCTCTAGGCCAATCAAGAAGACTTACTCTTGTTCCTTAATCCTAAACCCCATTGTAAACCCATCCAAACCCACCACCTACTCCAACTCATAAATAAACATCCTATGCTAACCAACAATAATCATTTCTAACTATGTACACATTATTAAGCCACTTTTCTAAAAAAAAAAATATTTCAAATCAGCCCAAACTAGCATAGTACACACTAATCTTAGTATTCTAGCCACCATTCCCTCCAAAAATTTTTAACATTTAACTAAAACCTCTGCATCATATCTTTAGACTTAAAACCAAACATAAATAGTAAATTTAGTACTTTATCTCATCAAAAGGCTGCCCGTGTCCATTATATTTGGTATCAAAGTGAATCTGGGAAGGGGTTGATTGTGTTAGAGCTTTTGGACATCTAAGAAGAAATTATTTGTGGTGGACTTGTCTCCACAAGCTGGTGAGTTACTTCAAAGAAGGTTGATGTTAGTGAGGTTTTTCTAATGATAGGTTTATTTATTTTAATATCTTGGACATCTAATATATTTCTTCCAGAATTATGGTGCAAGCACGAAGTCTAATTAGCAAACTCCACTATAAAGCCTGACTTACATTCTTATACTTTTTTTATTGAGTGTAAACTATTAAGGGGTGCTCCACTTAAAGAAAATACAACCTTACTATGATGCAATCAAAATTTTATGTTTTTTGCTTTACTTTTTATGTCAACTTTTTATGATAAACTAGTTGCTCATTATATCAAAACTCGAAAAACTTTGTCTTCTTAAGGACTTGAGCTTTGTAGGTCTAGGAAAATTGCATTTAAAATCTCTTTCATAAGTGTATTTGTGTATAAACATTGGTGTATTTAAGGCTAAAAAGGACTTTATCAAAAAGGTTTAAACTACCTAAGGAGAGCTTAGGACATAAACAATTTTTTTACCCCCTCCTCACCTAGAAGTTCATGTAGCTGAAGATTCAACTTATTTTTACATATATACTTTACTTTTTTCACTCTCTCTTTCTCATCTATAGTCTTTTCCCTCTCAACTCTCAGTACAAAAAAAAACTGTCAAGAGACCGAAATCAGTTTCTCATGATCAAATTAAAAGTTTAACTCAAATAGTTGATTCATTAGATCTTAGGATTCATGAAAAAGATACTAGGAATAGAGATTTATTTGATGAGACCAAAATCAAATACAAGATTTAAAAGATCAATTGCAAAAAAATCCTAAAACTTCTTCCAATAATAAACCCCCACCCAAATTCATGTTACACTATTAAATGAAAAAGATTTATACTTAGAGCTAAGAGAAGACCAATTTCATAGAAGGCAACCTAATCTTAGGAATGGTGGTAGAAGCGACCGTCTTTATCAAAATAATGATGATTTTAATGACCTCTCTAAGACAGTTAAATTTGAAGCTCTATCCAATGATGGAACCCATGATACTAATAAGTTCTTAGATTGGGTAATCCAAATGGATATATATATATATATATATATATATATATATATATATATATATATATATATATATATATATATATATATATATATATATATATTAGAAAAAAGCACTCGTGGCTCCGTATGTGTTAATATAATTTGAAAGTACAAAATATGGGAGGGAAAGTAGATCCCCATTTGAAATAAAAAAGAAATACATTAAGGTCCTAGGGGTTCCTCTTTCCACATAACAACTCCACACAAAACATAAAAATAAAAGAAAGCAAAAAAGGTATTGAAAACCCAAAAATACATGTAACCCAGTATACCAAAAAGAAAAAGTATACCCAAAATTGACATGTACACCGAAACAAAAAATGAGACCTGTTGACCTCATTTTTGATGAGGTCTCTTCTCTTCTCTCTCCTTAGTACTTAGGATCTAGCCTTAGGCTTTCCCTTTGACTATCTTAGAGGACTAGAAATGGAACCCACCAATTAGAAATTTAAACACCTCTTAACTCCCTACAAACCCCATAAGTTTGATTGTAAACCCCTAAGTCACTTGGAGGGTTAATATCAAATGTGGAGGTTTAAAAGATGAGTTCCCTATAGGACTCTTTGGCCTTAGGACTACCCTGGGTGGCCTGGTCTGGTGAGGGTTGACCTGCACACATTACACTTTCACACACATTCCAAATTCTAAAACCATTCATACCTAATTTGACTTCCTGACTCATGTAGGTAATTCATATGGATGGATCTTAACCTCTAGGCCCTTGGCTAAGAGGGTTAGGAACAACATAGTGAATACATCAAATGAGTCCTCTCATGGCTCTTATGGGCTTGATATGACTTCATGGCTTAACCAAAATGATTCCATTCTACTCACATTCAATCAATCTTCATTTTTCCAAAATTTCAATTTTTGACCCCCGGGCCTACACCCACTAAACCTACCAAATGCCCTTGAAAATATCCAAAATTTCCAAAATTTCCCAAATTACCCAAAATTCCTCAAAACCAATCCTAAACATTTCCTCACCATTCAAATTGATCACCCTTAGCCAAATATACCAAAGTTTCCAAAAATACCCCCAAATTTCCAAAAATACCCAAAATGCCCTTCTTAGCCCAAAAATTCAGAAAATTCCCAAAAAACTCCAAAAAATCCCAAATATTTCCAATTTCATTTGTTCAACTACACCATAAGCCAATTTTGTCAATTTAACCCAATTTTACCAAAATCTCCAATTTGATCCATTTTAAACCTAAAGTGAGCCCAATGTCAAACCAAACCACTCCAATTGACCTCAATTTTGGTTCAATTCAATTCTAAACTTCAATTCCATATCCCTAATATTAATCTAGACCAAATCCAAGCCCAACTTGATTAAAATTTGGATCCAATTTCAATTTGAAGCCTAAATCCCCTAAATTGGCCTAAACCCAAACCTAACCCAAATAGGCCCATATCCCAAAATCAAAGCCCAACCAAAATTGAAAACTCTTTATAACACTCCCCTAAACATTTCTCAACATTAATTTTACATTAAATCCAACCTTAAACCAACATTACCCCAAGATAGCCAAAGTTAGCCCAATTTGACCCATTTTGGGCCCCATTACCAAAAAGGCCCAAATTAAACCTATTTCAATTCCAAATGACACCAAACCTTCTCCAAATCACTCATGCCACACTCCTAAACTAAACCCAACATTTGTTTAGCCTAATCTTTCACAAAATCTCCATCGACCAATTTGTTTTCAAACTTAAAAGCCCACTTCCATAAAGCCTTTAAAAGCCCACTTTCCATCAAATTCAAAAGCCCAAAATCCATCCCCAAGCCCACATGAAACCTTTTCTTCATCATTCCTTTGATAATCCTATTTGACCAAAGTCTTAAAACATCATGAAATCAACCCATTTGTAGCATCATGACAAATCCCATCAAAGGAATCCAAAGTTTTCAAAATTCCAAATAACCCTTTTCCATGCAAGTGAGCCAACCTTTTCCCAAGCCATGAGCAAGCCAAATGAAGCCATGGAGCCATGCATAAGCCATATGCAAGCCATGGGGAGCCCTTTCCACCTCACCATGCCACTTATGGCAAGAAGAGGGGAGCCTTTCCTAAGCCTTCACTAAACCTTTTTTAACCCCATCAATGATACACTTTAACCAAAATTGGCCACCTCACCATGGATGGGGACTTCACCACACATGTGAGGCTGACCCAAATGATCTCACATCAGCCCAAATCAAGCCTTGGTGAGTGAACCAAGCCAAAACCATGAATTGACCCAAATTGGACAAAAAATGCTCCTTACACCCATGCCATTTAAATCCGTGACTTTACACATGGCAATCCAAAATTGATTGCACCAAAATCAAACTCTAACCTCCCCTCCATCTAAATACATATTTTGAACCCACTAATCAACCCCCATGGCCACCCAAAGCTCCACCATAACCTTCCTTATTTAAACCCCACCTCCATGGCTAAGAGGAGGAGATGCAAGATGTACCTTGGGGAGACCCTGCCAAATTATTCCCAAAGCTTTTCCAAGCATTCCTAAGCTCAATCAAACCATTTCCAGTTGAGGCCTCACCTCTTAGATGAAGGTATCAAATTTTTTCTCCTCCAACCGAGCATGATTTAATTTTCTGTAAATATTTACATGCTTTAAGTATATCATCACTGGATAGATGTGTGCTACTTGATTAGAAGATCATTAAAAAAAAATTTTATTCAATTTCGTTGAGAAACGAGTGAGATATCAAGGTTTGAAGGTGGACGGTTTTGGGTGAATAACACTAGGAGAGAGGAGCAGCAGCCGTGCGATCAGGCGTGTATCTGACGGACGGTCCTGATGCAGTCAGACGAATCTTCATTCGTGAATAGGCGCCATACAGAACCATACTGGCCAATAGGAGAGCGACACGTGGATCGAGCGGGAAATGGATTTTTTGGATTTATTTTTGACACAAAACATCGAAAAATCATAACTTTGCCTAGAAAACTCCAAAAAAAATAAAATAAAAATACCCTCTTGCTCATGAAAACGAGTACAATAATGTGAAAGTAATTTTATTTTTATTTAATGAATATTTTATTTTTAATTAATTAAATAGTGTTTTCAATCTTTTAATTCTTCATGCATGTAGGAGCTTCACCATAACTTGAAACTTTTATATGTTATTCTATGTATAATAGTGGATTTTTTCTGATTTTTCCAAAGTCAGAAAAGATTTCCATGATGAGATATCTATTTTTCAATATTATGCTTCAGTTTTTCTATAATTATTATAAAAATTACCATGTTGCTTAGAAAAATCTAGAAAAATTAGAGTATGTTCCCTTTGACTAGAGAAACATTAAAAAATTATCTCATGATTTATTTCAATCAAACAAACTCTAATTTGGCCAAAACCTTAAAATGGAGTTTTAATTAATTAGGATTAACCACACATCAAAATAACTTGAAATTAACTATCCACTGATCTTTAGGATACAGAGAACCTATCATAAAAATTTGAAATCAGTTTGAGATGATGAACCCCACTAATTGGACTAATTAAGTCACATGGTCAAAATTAAACTTTAAAAATTCTTAACTCCAAAAATACATTTCAAAAATTCACCAAAATGATTTTAGGGCTTCTCTGATATCAGAGGAGTCTATAAAAATTAAAATTAAAATTTTCTAAAAATCTTCATTTTTCACCACATTTTAATATTTTAAATAATTAGAAAATAATAAAAATCATAAAAATATTAAAAATTATAAAAATGTCATATTTTAACTCCTAATCACTTAGGACAAACCAAAAAATTTTCCCAAGTCTCAAAGTAAAGATATTGAATTTTAAATGCTTAAAACAAATTTTAATATTAAAAAATGTATTTTCCAACATTTTCATTAAATTAATTCCAATAAATCAAAGAAAAATCAAAAAATTGTAAAATTTGTTTCTTAAACTCCTTGAGATTAGAGAGATTTATGAAAAATATAAAATCCATTTTTTAACTTTAATTTTATTTGATAATTAATTAATACTCTAAAACTCAAAATAATTATAATAAATAAAATATAATTAAAAAAACAACCAAAATTGGTCCAAGTGGTCCTCTGGTCATTAGAAATATCTCATAATTTTCTTAAGGACATAAACCTTACTTTCATCATGTTGTTGAATTTTCCTTGAAATCCCTTATTTTTCACTAAAAATAATTATATAAATAAATTAAATTCAGAAAAATCACATTTTCTCCTCTAATGTCTTAATTGACATGTGAGTGAGGTGTCATAAAAATTTTAAGTTCATTTGAACTCAATTTAGTGAGTTATGAAATAAATAAGCCTAAAAGGGCATAAAGGTAATTAAAGAATTTAAACCCCTTTATTAAAATTTTAGGTTTAATTAAAATGGAGAGTAAAATATTTGATTTTATCTTTCTTGGATGATTGAAACTTTGGGAAATTAAGAGGGTAGGAACCCATTAATCACTTTTAATGAACCAAAATGAAACTTTAATTATTTAAACAATTTAAATTTTTGGAAGATTAATAAAAATTTGAATTATTAAAAATAGGAATATAATTTGAGAGGATATTAATCCTTTAATAAAAAAATCCCTAAATAAATCACTTTAATAATATTTAACTTTTAATTAAGATTAAAATGATAATCCAAACTAAGTAAATTAAAAATTAAAAAAAATAAATAACCCATAAATTAAAGAAAAAGTTCAAAATATTAAATAGTTTAATAAATAAATTAAATTAAACTAAATTAAATTAAGTAAAAATTAAATTAAAATTAAAATTAAATTAAATTAACATTTTAACAATTAAGTTAAGCTAAATTAAAAAAATATTTAAATTAAATTAAATTAAATTAAATTAAATCAAATTAAAATTAAATTAAGTTAACATCATTCAATAATAAAAGTAATACAAATTTAAAATATTAAGATCACCTAAAGTATAAAGATTTAAACCATAAATAATTTGAACACTATTCCGAACTTAAAATTATTAATTAAATCCTCATAATTAAACTAAATCACTTTAAACCATTAACTCATACTTCAAATTAAGAATGATTAAAATTCTCAATAAACCAACTTGCCCTTAAAGGTTTTAATTATTATAACTCTTAAATAGAGTATTAAGTGAGATGTCACTTCATTCATCAAGTAATCAAATACCCAAGTTCACTGAGCAAGAGACAAAGCTTCACTAAACTCCTGGATGATTACTTCACCTGTGCAACTAAATTCACTTGGACTCAAAATAATCTCGGAAGTATTGAAAAGATGTTTAGGACTCATCCTAAGCACTTCCTCAATATGACGGGATGTTTCAGAAGAACAATTGAATTTAATTGTTCTTTGATGAAGAAAATCATCCATAAACAAAAGACAAGAACCTAAACGTCGTAGGAGATGACTAGCAATAGGACTAGGATCTTGGTAGACAACCAAAACCTGTCCCTTAGCTTTACCTAAGTACTTGATATAAATATTTAAATGCCTTAATATGTGTTTTAAGTGCATCTTGGGATGACGGGAAGACCCTCCAGGTACGCTTTTATTTTATTGCAATTTACTTACATGCACTGCACTTTACTTTTTCTTGCATGTTAAACAAGATTGTTGCATGAAAACTAAAATCTTTAGGATAGCCACAAAACTGAAACCAAAACTAAATTAAAAGTCACCACAAGATAAAATTCACCGTCACAACATTCCAAAATATAAAACAACTAAAAATTTAATCACAAACAGAACAACAAAACTACAATTGCAACTAAATTAAAACGTCTCGTTGAATGATCGAGAATACCTCGGATGATGTAACCCACATGTTGCTAACGGGATTTTCCACGGTCTAAATGAAAGTGTGGAACTCATTCAGTTGAGTTTAGCAAATTCATCTGGACTAAGTGAATTTGATGAAAATAACGGTGCTGGGATGACGGAACCGTGGGATCTTAATCGGTTATGTTTAAACAACTTTAAGATTTGTTTTAATTAAAATATTAAAAATATTTGGACTTTAAGGTTTCTAAACTAAAAAACTTCTCTCATCTTTTGATTTTCACCTTCTAAAACTAAACCTCTGCAACAACAAGGAGCTTGGAGCATGGTGGGCAGCACGGCCATCGTCATCAACAAAACGCAGATCTACTTCAGCAAAACTTTCTTAGAATTAAATAACCAAGCCATAGGACTTCGAGGTAGTTTGCCTAGTGCAACATAAATCCTCAACTCTTCGTTAGGCATTTGCCTGATCATGTCATGTAAATTAAGCCCTAACCGGTCTTAGGACTCTGAGGTAGTCGTTCGATACGACATAAACCCTCACATCTTCGAGGCTATTTGTATGATTATGTCATACTAATAAAAGTCCTAATTAATTAAAATTGGCAGGATTGCAACATTAAATAATTTTCCTAAATTGAAACCAAACCATAGGATAGTTTGAGAAGTTGCCAAGATTCTTCTTGGATCCTCAGCTTCTCCTACTTCTCTTTCTTTGGATTCTTAAAATAAACTGTTCCAAATTTGAGCTAATCCCTATTGAAATTTCTAAAACTCAATCCTTTGAAAACCTTAAACTTTGAAATTCTTGAAAGCAAAACCACTGATCATTATCGAGAGTTTTCTTAAATGATTCCCGTCATTTATGATGTAATATATTATAGGGGCTTGCCCTTATAGGGAACTTTAAAAACCCGGGTAATATAAACCCTACTTAATTTCTTTATATTAAGCAGGGGAACCTGTCGGCTTATAAAGTTGGTTCGCGGACCAAACGGATGTCACAAATCTTCTAGTTTATTTAACCGAGCCCCATCATCAAGCAAAGGTGTCTATTCTCCGGGATAGATATACGGTTAGTGGTGCGGTGCTCGTTTATATAAACTATTCGGGATGTGAGATCGGTTTGATTTCATTTTCAAACTCAAAATTATTTTCAAAATCAAATACTACTTTCTAAATTACATATATATTTAAATTAAATTTAAAATATAAAATTCGTCGACAACTTCTGTAGGCGAACCCTTTTATAAAAACAACACTCAACCTAAAAATATGCCGACCAGACCCAATAGCAGTGCTAAAAAATAAGAACAACATTACTCAGCACTCAGGTGGAAACCCTTGTTGAAAAGGTAATCAATGGTCATGGAGAGCAATAAGAGAACCAAGAACAACCTAAACTAGTGCTGATGCACTTCCAGCAGGTGAAAAAAGATAGGCGCTTCCCAAAGAGAACCATCCAGCAAAACACTAGCAACCTCCATCTTAATCCAAGGGTCAAATCCCAAACGAATCCTTGATCTAGCAAAGAAGAGGGAGTAACTCTTGCAAAGGTCAACCAAAAAACCAACATCCAGTAGAAAAGAATAAGAAAACCTCCAAAAACCAAAATTACCCTCTAATAAAAGTAACATCCAACATATCCCCATTGAGCAAGATTTGAAGTGGCCTAAAGGGAGCCAACCAACAGCTAAGACAACCCCAGCTTAGTTAACTAGTCAACAGGGGCATTGCCCTCCCTAAATATAAAACTCACTTGCATCTAAATGCAGTGAGAAGAAATGGGATGCTCAACCCTATTAAAGATCCCAATGATGTTCCATTGAGGGGGGTGTGCTTTGAGAATATATGATAAAATAATTAAGAATCGGACTCAATTATCAAACAAGATAAAGTAAAAATACTGGCCACCCGCACAGCCAGAAGGACATCCCACCTTTCAACCTCAAGAGGAGACTCAGCAGAAATAGGCGAGGCAAAGAAGCCCAAGGGTTGGTGATAACTGCCTATTGGGGCTTTATATATACTTTCAAATGCAAGAATTTGATACCACTGCTAGAAGATTTAATCCCCGGCAACGACGCCAAAAACTTGATAACTGCCTATCGAGGCTTTATATATACTTTCAAATGCAAGAATTTGATACCACTGCTAGAAGATTTAATCCCCGACAAACGGCGTCAAAAACTTGATGTGACCCGACTATTACTTATGTAAGAATTTATGAATTTATATTTAGATTTTTATAATAATTATTGTAAAACTCACAATTTCAAACACAAGTATATGTATCATTTTAAGTAATACAGGGCTCTAGTGGAGTCCTGGTTATCAATCCCACATGGAAGATTTTGAGAAAATTAAGAAATATTTTTAGAATTTTCAAATTAAAAGTAATTATTATTTTTATTTTTTTTCAAAGTTTAGATTTTAAACAAAGTTTTTACTAAAATTTCTAATAAAAGCAAGTAAGCAGTAATAAAATAAAGATTAATGCAGGTATAAATAAAACAACTTTCTCCTTTTCAACTAATCCAACATTTTTAGAATAATTATCATTTGTGGAGAATTTAGATTATGGTATTGTACCAAATAGAAGCATTCCTATTCTTAACACTTTGGTCCAGGCATAAAGAACATTGACTATACTATAGATCGGTTTAGGATGTTTTATTAGTAGAATGGGTTAATCTAGGCTCACATTACTAGTTGTCCAAGGGTGGCTATGGTCGGCCCTACCAGTGACCCGTTCCCTTTCTATAAATCAAATTATTAGAATTTAGTCTGTCACTCTAAAAACTAACTAATTATGCACCCAATAAATCATATCTTCCTATTTATTTGCACTTCACCTTGAATAACCCGCATAAAGTCTTCGATTACCCAAGGATTCATGTGATATCTACTAGTTAAGAACTTATCTCCGGATATGCCTCAAAATTCTTCAACAGGATTTAACAATTTAAATCACCAGTTTAAAAAGTAAACTAAGATCAGGTATTAATATCATCACAATTTTTATAAATATTTTAAGTTAAATTCTCCAATAAAATTCAATTATCTTATTATCTTTCATAGTTGAAAGGAGAAAGAAAACTAACTACTCAGAACACATTGAATTCACACAACAAAACATATTTATAAAACTTTAAACCAAGTTACAAATACTTATCTGAAATGTTCCTTCAAGGGATCCGCTGACTCTTACTGACTCCACTGCAATGATGAAAGACTTCAACATTAACAACATTAATAAACTCACACTCAACACTCAAAATAAACTAAAAATAAACTCACTAAATACGAAAGAAGGTGGCTCCCAAAATTGATTGGATGCTAGAGAGGGGATAGAATGACTATATGGTGCTTGGGGACTATAGGGTGCTAAAAGGGGACTAGAAGGGGCCATTTTCTCTGTAGAATGGGCTCCTATTTATAGAGCTATGAATTTTACCAGGGGTTGCTTAAGGAACCTCTTCAAAATTCATCCAAATACAATGTATCTTCTAGGAGGTAACTGTTGCGCCTAGACACCGAGATCTGGCGCCTAGGTGCCGAACTCCGTGACCAGGTCTTCGCACCTCTTCACTTTGGATCGCATCTCTTCGTGATTAAAATCGTTTCCGTGTTTCCAGATGCATTGTATCACATGTTATATATATTAGGAGTAACTTCCAGTCTTCTAGAATCTCTGATAACCGCTTAACACTGTCAAAATAATTGCCCAAAGTCGTCAAAAATCTTGTCTGTGTCTTTGTCGAACTGGTGCTTAGGCGCCAGATTCTGGCGCCTAGGCGCCATGCCTATAATTTCGATATCTTTGATCTTTAAGCTCCATTTTTGCTCCTTTTTGCTCCATTTTCCTTCTTGAACTCTTTTTTTATCACCTATCCAAAAACATAAAAATATCTTTCATTAAAGCATAATATCCTTAAGAATTGAATCATAAATAAGGCATTAAAATGAGTTTTTTTAAAGAAAGTCAAATTCCCCTAACTTAAACGTTACTTTTCCTCAAGTGACCCTTTTAATTATATAAAATGTATAACATTTGGAATGAAGTTTAAATTTTTAAGATTTCTTTTAATTTTTGGTTTTATAAAAGCTTTAACAAATCATTAACCAAATTTCACTAATTAAGTTTAATTTTAAGAATTTAAAGAATACTTAACTACCAAATCATAAGACTTCCAATTTTGCATTTATTTCAGGAATAATTGTAATTTATCATATTAAACATAGAATATTTACAAGAAAAAAATTTTCATGAAATATATATATTTTTTAGTAAAAATAATTGTACATAAAAATTAAGTTAAAAATGAATTGGTTTTCTTCCTATAAGATAATTCAAGTGAAGCCAATTTTTGATTAAGCATTTCCTCAAGCTTCTCCTCACATTTCTTTTTTCTGCTTTTTTTTCTTTTCTTTTCTTCTTTGAGGTTGTTTTTTTTTCAATCCTCCGATTTTTTTTAATTTTATTTTATTTGTGAGGATTACTATTTTTGGATAGTCTGTTAATGATTTTGAACTTCACTATCCTTAACTTATATTTAAAAACTTATACATTATTTTACTTAATAAATATGACATTATTAATAAGTATTTTTCAAAAATTATTTCAATCTTTTCTTTTTCAAGTAATAATCTTATTTCCTTAGTATTTCTAAAATACAATTCTCTTTACTATAAATAGAAAAATTCTTAATCTTATTATTCTTTAAGTTAAATAATTTTATTCTTAAAATCAATCAAAATTATTGAAACTTTAGTTAAGTTTACTAAATTATTTTTAAATTCCAAAAATTTAAGTAATCATAAATAGATTTTTCATTCCTTATGTTATGTTAATATTTTTTTTAAAGAAAATATTAGTTCATTAAAGACAAATAATATTTAAATTTGAAAAATGTTTTCCCTTCCCCCAAACTTCAGCTTTAGTATATAAATGAATCATAAAATTTTCTAAAACATGAGAGAAAGAAATAAATAAGAATTTATCTAGATACAATGATGATGTAGTAAGAAAGAACTCATTTTTAATCCTACACATGCTTTAATTAGTATATAACAGAAATAATTAAACATATATAGAAAAGTTTGCAGAGCAGCAATTAATTTCTATTTTTTTTTATATTTTTATTTTTAGAACATGCAAAATTACTAACTATTCATGAATACTATACAGTAGGTTGAAACAGAAATAAACATTTATCATAGAAAATAAAAATTCATCCATATTTCAGTCTTAAACACGTAACACATCAGATGCTCTAAAATAGTCTCAATATCAAAAGTCCACACAAAGTTACTTAAACAAATCGACACTAAAAAACAACAAACTAATCCGCACTAACAAACAAGAAATAAACTAAAAACAGAATCAACACATCTCAAGAGGTAAATCAAGCTACTAATCACTATCTGTAGCCTCGTCATCGTTATCACCAAAAGAAAATTCCATATCCTTCGGATCAACATATGGTGAAAACCTAGGACAGGTAGGGAACTGAACATCATGCTCACCCTTCAGGAATCTAACTAAAGACTCAGAATACTTAGCATCAAAATCACTCTTCCTTTGGGTATACTCAGAAAGATGATTGATCTTCTTATCGATCGTATCCTCTATAATGAGTTAGAAATAACTCATTCTGCTGCTCCATAAACTAATCATGCATGGATTCCCATAAACTAGATGGTGGCTCAGCAGCATAAGTAGAAGGTCTAGAAGTAGAAGCTCTACCAGAAGTAGATAATGAACCAGAAGATGCAGTAGAACTCTTACCTCGAAGTCGATCATAGATACTGACACTTTCTCTTCCTATGGGCTTTGTAGACTTGAGCTGTTCCTCAGAAAGTTCAACAACTACTCCAGCACTTTCACACAGAGAATATATCAAAGATGGAAATCCAAGTCCAACAAAAGTGCTAGTACGAGCAGTAGCTTCTACAGAATCATAAATGATACTCCCTACATCAATCGGCTTCCTCTCTTGTACGCGGTACATGAGGATAACTCTGTCCTTGGTAACCTCGCTCAAATGATTGGATGAAAGGAGACGAGCAGAAATAAAGTAGTGTCATGCCTTTGAAACACCATTAAGCTTAGAAGATGAAAAATTTACTCTTTTTCCGTTCCGGATCTTCCAAGCTCCAGTACCATCAGTCAGGTAAGCAATAATCATATCTAAATCTCCCTCAGATGGAGATAATCCGGAGTAATAGCACTCGATGTTCGGCGACAGGTCGTAGAAAATGTTGATACTCTCTGTAGTGAATCCTACTCCAACTCCTCTTACGAAAATCTCGTACTCTTCAGCATCCACGAAATTGGTATAAAACTCCCTGATGACAGGGATAACAGCAATAGCAGTAAAATAGCAGAATCGTTGCCAGTTGAGTGCAACGATCATATCCTCAATCCTTCCTTCATGATTGTAAAAACTTCGTTCCGAGATAAACTTCCGAGTCGTAGCAAAATCATTGTACCAAAAATGTGCAGCAACAGTGACAAACTTGCTACGATCAAAATTTTCTCGTTCCTTTCCTCGCTTAGATTTTGGTGTCATCTAAACGTGAAATAAAAACACAAAATAAATTCACAGGATCAAAGGAAATAAACTAATTTAAGCTTTTCAAACTTAAAAGAGCTTAAAAATCCATGGATTTAACTCTAAAATAAAAAATTTTTCTCAAAATTTCGATTTTCTTCAATGAGAAAAAAATCCATGGTGAAAATCGAAAATAATTGGTTTAGAATGTATATATGACCTTGGGATGAAGAAATCGAGTGATTTCAAGCTCAAAAACTTGAAAATCCGGCCTCAAATGGGATCTCTAGGGTCTATTTTCGCGAAAACCAGAGAAAAGGGAAGCTTAGGCGTCAAAAAAGGCGAGGGGGTGTTTAAGAAGATGAAGTTTCGGGTTCAAGCCGAACCAGCGCCTAGCCGCTAGACTCGCTTTTCCAAAAATTTGTTTTAAATTTTATATTTTCCACCAAAACTTATCAAATTCGACTCCTAATTACTCTTATGAGAGTATTGATCCAGTTTATATCCTCCAAACATTTCCACAATCAATTTAAAATGATAACTTAGATCCACATTTCAAACACAAAATATATCCAAACTCTTCAATTCCAATTCATAATTTTCATTCCAAACTCAATAAATTCCAGAACAAGACTATAATAAGGTTCATCATTCTATAAACAACACAAACAAAATAAATTCAAAGCAATTTTCCAATCCAACAACACACATTGAACAATTAAGCAAACACACAAACTAGATAATCGACACACTAGAACTTGACTCAATCACACCTAGAACACATAAGAGATCTGTTCAACACCGATCTTCAATTTCCAATTCTTTCGAAATGAAATTCGCTAGGACCGCCGAGATAGAAAACCAACGCCCTTGGAAATTCCAAAGCCGACTTTTCATCGATCCACTTGTTCTTCGCGTACATTGCTACTTGAGCGTCCTGATAGGCTGCCATATGATCAAATTGAAGTTTTGTTTGCCATTCCATGTGCTCAATTTGATGATACATTTGATGCAAACGATTCCCAATGCTTTGAAGTTCCACTTCAATCTTTTCCAATCGACTAAATAATCTCTCCATACTAACAACAATAAACCATTAAAATAAGGTTGAGGATCTTTGGGGGATTTGTCTCTTACCTCATTTCCATAATTTCTTCTATCCATTGCTTCCAAACTCCTCTTAACTCCTCCAAAATGGATTGTTCTGGTCGAAATTAAGGTTTCTATGTGATTGAAGACGAAGATAGGGCAATTTATAAAGAAATTTTGTGTGAAAAACTGAAGATTTTTTGTTTTTACACGACATGTAACCGTGGCGTGCGGAATCTGGTGCCTAGGCGCCGGATCATTGATACGCGCAGGCTATTCTGGCGCTTAGGCGCCAACTTTTGGCACCTAGGCCCCAGATCCACGATCGACTTCGACTCGGCTATCGTCAAATTTTACAAAGTTTTGGTCTTAAAAATAAGGTCTAATAAAAGGGTGTGATCCACATACAAACAACGATTAAGATAAATTCAAATCATAAATAATCATACTGATAATAAATGGGTTGCCTCTTACAAAGCTCTTGGTTTAACGTCTTCAGCTTGACTTAATCAATTGAATTAATCAGGTAGACTTAGTTCGTAAGCCTCTTTGTAATTTGGTTTCATTTCCCCCATATAAGGCTTCAGTCTTAATCTGTTAACTTTAACTACTTTTCCAGTTTTGGGATCTTTAATATCCACAGCTCCATAAGGGTATACTTTCTCAATTATAAATGTACCATCCATTTAGATCTTAATTTTCCAGGAAAAAGTTTTAAACGAGCATTAAATAATAACACTTCTTGTCTTTGCTCAAATATTTTCCTTAAAATCTTTTTTTTCATGCAATTTCTTCATTCTTTTCTTATATGTCTTTGCATTTTCATAGGACTCATTTCTTATCTCTTCCATTTCATTCAATTGTAATAATCGTTTCTCTCCTGCAGCATTCAAATCGTAATTGAACTCCTTTATCACCCAGTAAGCTTTATGTTCCAGTTCAACAGGTAAGTGGCAATGTTTACCATAAACTAACCGATAAGGTGACATTCCGATAGGTGTCTTATAAGCTGTTCTATAAGCCCATAATGCAGAATCATGTTTATCAACCCAGTCAGTTCTTTTAGGATTAACAGTTTTCTCTAAAATTCTTTTAATTTTTCTGATTGATACTTCAGTTATTCCACTTGTTTGAGGGTGATAAGCAGTTGCAATTCTATGTTTAATTCTGAATTTTTCTAGTAATGATTGAATTCTTATATTTCTGAAATGACTTCCCCCATCTATGATAATTACCCCACGCATTCTAAATCTTGTAAAAATCATCTTCTTTAAAAATTTCGAAACACTTTTGGAATCACAGTTAGGTAAACCTACAGTTTCGATCCACTTTGAAACATAATCAACTGCTAATAAAATAGAAATCTTTCCAGATGATGGTACGAAAGGTCCTATAAAATCTAAACCCCATGCATCAAAAATTTCAAGTTCTAATATATAGTTTAGAGGCATTTCATCTTTCTGGATATACTTCTCATTCTTTGACATCGATCACATGTTTTCACATAATGTCCAACATCTTTAAATAATATAGGCCAATAGAATCCAGAATTTAAAATTGTAAATGCAGTTTTATCCACTCCAAAGTGTCCTCCGAATTCAGAATCGTGACATTTTTGAATAATTGCAAAAGTTTCTTCATAAGATGCACATCTTCGAGTCACAGAATCTCTTCTTACTTTAAATAAATGAGGATCTTCCAAAATATATGATTTACAATCATTCTTGAATTTCTTAATATATTTGTTATTCAACCCATATGGTAAAATATTGCTAACCAAATAGTTAACTATATTAGCATACCAAGGCATTTGTAATCCTTGAATAACATATAACTGTTCATCAAGGAATTTCTCATTTATATTTTCTTCATAAATTTTTTCTTTGTTATTTTTTATTCTTGATAAATGATCAGCAATTTGGTTGTCAGTACCTTTTCTGTCTACTATTTGAAAATCAAATTTTTGTAAAAGTAAAACCCATCTGATCAATCTAGGTTTAGCATCCTTTTTAGACATTAAATACTTAATAGCAGAATGATCATTATGTACGATACATTTCGTTCCAAGAAGATATGGTCTAAATTTATCAAAGGCATATACTATTTCTAAAAGCTCTTTTTCAGTAGTAGTGTAATTTATTTGAGTTTCATTGAGAGTTTTGCTAGCATAATATATAACTTCGAAAATTTTCTCATATTTTTGTCTCAATACAACTCGAATTGCATAATCACTTGCATCACACATTAATTCAAAATGTTTACTCCAATCAGGTGCAACAATAACAGGTGCAGTAATTAATTTTTCTTTTAAAATATTAAACGCATTCAGACAATCTTCATTAAATTCGAATTTAGCTTCTTTTTCCAATAAATGACAAAGAGGTTTAGCAATTTTAGAAAAATCATTTATATATCTCTTATAAAATCCAGCATGACCTGTAAAACTTCTCACATCAGTAACGGTAGTAGGTGGTTGAAGTTCAACAATAATTTTCACTTTTGCCTGATCAACTCCCATACCTATTTTTGATATTTTATGTCCAAGCATAATTCCTTCTGTGACCATAAATTGACATTTTTCTCAGTTTATAAACAAATTTGTTTCTTCACATCTCTTCAAAAATTTCGTTATATTTTCCAAGCAAGGTTCAAAAGAAGTTCCAAATACTGAAAAATCATCCATAAATACTTCAATTCCTTTATTAATTAAATCACAGAATATTGACATCATACATCTCTGAAAAGTTGCAGGTGCGTTACATAAACCGAAAGGCATTCATATAAAGGATAATGTTCCATAAGGACTTGTAAATGTTGTTTTCACTTGGTCCTCAGGAGCAACAGGTAAGTGATGATAACCAGAATATCCATCCAGAAAACAGAAATATGAGTGTCCAGCTAATTAATCCAACATCTGATCCAAGAAAGGTAAAGGAAAATGATCCTTTCTAGTGGCGTTGTTTAATTTTCGATAGTCAATGCAAATTCGCCATCCAGTAACTTTTCTTGTTGGGATTAATTCATTTTTTTCATTAACAATGATAATTACTCCTCCTTTCTTCGGAACACAATAAATAAGACTTACCCATTGACTATCCGAAATAGGATAAATAATTTCAACATCTAACCATTTCAAAATCTCTTTCTTAACAACCTCTTTCATAATTAGGTTCAATCTTCTTTGAGGTTCAATAGTGGGTTTACAATTTTCTTCCATTAAAATCCTATGCATACAGATTGAAGGGCTTATTCCTTTTATATCTGCAATAGTCCAACCAAAAGCTTTCTTATAGTTCTTCAGAACTCATATTAATTTTCCTTCTTGATCTTTGCTTAGTTCTAAAGATATAATTACAGGTAAAGTTAATGAATTTTCAAGAAATGTATACTTTAAATGTGCAGGTAACATTTTTAATTCCAGTTCAGGGGCTTTTTCAATTGAGGGTAAAAGTATATCATTTTTAGTTGTCTAAAATTTCCCAGTTTTCATGAATATAATGAGTTTCTTCAGATAAATTTTCTTCATTTACTTCTTTAATTTCTTCAGTTAATGACTCATTATATATTACAGATTCATCATCTTTATCTTCAGAAATGACCTTACATTTTTCTTGATAATGCTTTTCAATTATATAATCAAAAATATCCATCCGATAGCATTTTTCTTTATCAGGATACCTCATTGATTTCAGAACATTAAATGTTATCTCTTGATCATTAACTCTCATTGTTAATTCTCATTTTTGCACGTCATTCACAGCACGTACGGTAGCTAGAAAAAGTCTCCCTAAAATAATAGGTATTTCTTTATCTTCTTCCATATCTAGCACAATGAAATCCACAAGAAAGATAAATTTATCTACCTTAACAAGAACATCCTCTATAACTCATTTAGGATAAGTGATAGATCGATCAGCTAACTGAAGGGTTACAGTGGTGGGAGAAATCTCTCCTAAATCTAACCTTCAAAAGATAGAAAATGACATGAGATTAATACTTGCTCCTAAATCACATAAGGCTTTTCCACAAAATTTTTCTCCAATAGCACATGGTATAGTAAAACTTCCATGATCTTTATGTTTCTGAGGTAATTTCTTGTGAGTTATTGCACTACATTCTTCACTTAATGCAACAGTTTCATAAGCTTTAAATTTCCTTTTTTTGCTTAAAATATTCTTCATAAATTTTGCATAGCTTGGCATTTGTTCCAAAGCTTCAGCAAAAGGAATGTTGATGGTAAGTTTCTTAAAAATCTCAAAGAACTTAAAAAATTGATGGTCAAGCTTCTGCTATTTTAGTCTTTGAGGAAAAGGTGGTGGTGGTCTTTCAACTTCCACTTCAATAGGAATTACAGTCTGATCTTTATTTAAAGAAAGAGTATCTTTAGGTTTTTTTAATCTCTTCTACCTCTCCCTCTTTTTCAATTTCATTCTGAATTTTCTCTTTTAATTCCTTTCCACTTCTAAGTTGTACAGCTTTTGCTTGTTCATGTTCTTTCACAGTTTCTTTATGATTAATTTCTACATTGCTAGGTTGTGTTCTTGAGGTCTGTAATTAATAAAATTAGCAATTTGACCCATCTGATTCTCAATATTATGAATAACAGTGTTTTAACTTTGTAGCTGATTACTTAGTGCAAGATCAATTCTTCTAAAGATAACTTTTTCTGCTGATTGTTAAAACCAGGAGGGTAAGTTGGTCTAAAGGTTGAATTCCTTGATTGTTCCAATCTGGATTAACTTGATTATTACTCCATTGTTGATGTCCATTATTCCAATTAAAATTAGGATGATTTTTCCAACCTGAATTATAATAATTAGAATAGAGGTTATTAGTTTTACTAGCAATAGCTTGCAAAGTTTCCATTGTTTGAGAATCAGCAGTATTTGCAGAATTATTATTACTTACATGTGATATATTAATAGCAAAATTATCTAATTTCTTAGATATCGCAGCCTCTTGTGAAGCTAAAATAGAAAAGGCTTCATTATCTTGAATACTTGCCATTCTTTTAGGATTAACCCTTTCAGAAGGCCATTGAAAATTATTATTAGCCATTTCTTCAATTAAAGTATAAGCTTCTTCAAATGTCTTAGCCATTAAAGAATCACCAGTAACAGCATCTATAATTGATCTAAGTGATCCAATAAGTCCATTATAAAATATTTGAATAATTAACCAATCTGGTAAAGCATGATGAGGACATTTTCTTAATAGTTCTTTAAATCTTTCCCAAGCTTCATAAATTGTGTCTCCATCAAATTGTGTAAATGAAGTTATATCATTTCTTAATTTAGCAGTTTTTGAAGGAGAAAAATATTTAGCAAGGAATTTTTGTGTCATATCTGCCCAAGTTTTAATAGAACAAGTTGCTAATGAATCAAGCCACATCTTTGCTTTATCTTTTAAGGAAAAAGAAAGAGTCTAAGCCTAATAGCATCAACAGAAACATTATTATATTTAAAGGTAGCACAAAGTTCTAAGAAACTAGTAAGGTGTAAATTTGGATCCTCATTAGGTGTTCCTCCAAATTGATTATTTTGAACCATTTGAATAATAGAAGATTTAATTTCAAAAGAATTAGCATCTACAGCTAGCATTTGAATACTAATATGAAGTTCATCATCTGTAGGGTTTGCATAATCCCTTATTGGTTTATAAACATTTTGTTCATTGATTTCTATTGGATTTAGATTATTGTTATGTAAGTTAGCCTTTTTCTAATATTTTTGAATTTATTTTCCTTTTTTAATTCTTTTAACCGTTCTTTCTAATTCAGAATCAAAAGGTAATAATCCTTTAGATCCAGAACTACACATAAAAATAAATTAAATTTTTTTTGGTATTTTTGTTTTTGTATAATTTTATGTTTTATATATCTTTTTTTAAGAAATAAAAGTGTATAAATTACATTTAATTTTAGAAATATAAAAAAAGTTATCTTTTTAACTTTCATACTTATTTTCTTTATCTTCCCCGGTAACTGCGCCAAAAACTTGATAACTGCATATCGGGGTTTTATATATACTTTCAAATGCAAGAATTTGATACCACTGCTAGAAGATTTAATCCCCGGCAACGGCGACAAAAACTTGATTACTGCCTATCGAGGTTTTATAAATACTTTCAAATGCAAGAATTTGATACCACTGCTAGAAGATTTAATCCCCGGCAAATGGCGTCAAAAACTTAATGTGACCCGACTTTTACTTATGTAAGAATTTATGAATTTATATTTAGATTTTTATAATAATTATTATAAAGTCAAAATTTCAAATGCAAGTATACGTATCGTTTCAAGTAATACAGGGCTCTAGTGAAGTCCTGGTTATCAATCCCACAAGGAAAATTTTGAGAAGATTAAGAAATATTTTTAGATTTTTCAAATTAAAAGTAATTATTATTTTTATTTCTTTTCAAAGTTTAGATTTTAAACAAAGTTCTTACTAAAATTTCTACTAAAAGCAAGTAAGCATTAATAAAATAAAGATTAATGCAGGTATAAATAAAACAAATTTCTCCTTTTCAACTAATCAAAGATTTTTAGAATAATCATCATTTGTGGAGAATTTAGATTATGGTATTGCGCCAAATAGAAGCATTCATATTCTTAACCCTTTGGTCTAGGCATAAAGAACATTGGTTAATCTATAGATCAGTTCAGGATACTTTATTAGTAGAATGAGTTAATCTAGGCTCACACTACTAGATGTCCAAGGGTGGTTATGGTCGGCCCTATCAGTGATCCGTTCCCTTTCTATATATCAAATTATTAGAATTTAGTCTGTCACTCTAAAAACTAATTAATTCTGCACCCAATAAATCATATCTTCCTATTTATTTGCACTTCACCTTGAATAACCCGCATAAAGCCTTCGATTACCCAAGGATTCATGTTATATCTACTAGTTAAGAACTCATCTCCGGATAGGTCTCAAAATTCTTCAACATGTATTAACAATTTAAATGACCAATTTAAAAAGTAAACTAATATCAGGTATTAATATCATCACAATTTTTATAAATATTTTAAGTTAAATTCTCCAACAAAATTCAATTATCTTATTATATTTTCATACTTAAAAGGAGAAAGAAAACTAACTACTCAGAACACATTGAATTCACACAACAAAAAATATTTATAAAACTTTGAACCAAGTTACAAATATCTATATGGAATGTTCCTTTAAGTGATCCGCTGACTCCTACTGACTCCACTGCAATGATGAAAGACTTCAACAGCAACAACACTAATAAACTCACACTCAACACTCAAAATAAACTAAAAATAAACTCACTAAATACTAAAGAAGGTGGCTCCCTAAATTTATTGGATGCTAGAGGGGGGATAGAATGGCTATATGGTGCTTGGGGACTATATGGTACTAATAGGGGACTATAAGGGGCCATTTTCTCTGTAGAATAGGCTCCTATTTATAGAGCTCTGAATTTGACTAGGGGTTACTTAAGGCACCTCTTCAAAATTCATCCAGATACTATGTATCTTCTAGAAGGTAACTGTCGCGCCTAGGCGCCAAGATTTGGCGCGTAGGCGCCGGACTCCGTGATCAGGTCCTCGAACCTCTTCACTTTGGATCGCACCTCTTCGTGATTAAAACCGTTTTCCTATGTCCAGATGCATTGTATCACATGTCTTATATATTAGGAGTAACTTCCATTCTTCTAGAAGCTCTGATAACGGCTTAACACCGTCAAAATAACTGCCCAAAGTCTTTAAAAATCTTGTCTGCGTCAGTATCGAACTGGCCCTTAGGTGCCAGATTCTGGCGCCTAGGCTCCAGGCCTATAATTTCGATATCTTTGCTCTTTAAGCTCCATTTTTGCTCCATTTTTCTCCTTTTTTCCTTCTTGAACTCTTTTTTTTATCACCTACATCCAAAAACATAAAAATACCTTTCATTAAAGCATAATATCCTTAAGAATTGAATCATAAATAAGGCATAAAAATTAGTATTTTTAAAGTAGATCAGTTGGCCATCACAGTCATGACAGACACCCCTACCCCAGCCCCCTTAGATACCCCACTTCCATCCACATTAAGCTTGACCCATCCAACCCCTCTTAAGGAGACACCATCTAACGAAATCAAGTCTCCTACTAAGAGAGATATAATGTCCCACACAAGAGCTTCTGCACATCTTAGAAAAATAAGAAAGAACATAACTAACAGTTAACTGAGGAGAGAGAAGGGAGGAATCATATTTACAACTATTCCTAGTTGTCCAAATAAACCATAGCACAATAAGAGGAAGCCTATAAAAGCATGGATCAAAAAATAAATAAGACTTCCAAGCTTGAAGGAATGGCATTTCCCAAGATTGCTGAAGCCGGAAGACCCCAAAATAAGCCCCCATAATATTTCATACAGCTCTTGAGTAGGCGCATTCAAAGAATAAATGCGAGGCATCCTATTCATGAAGGTGACAAAGATAACATCTAGACACAACTCCTAACCCTTTATAATTTAAGATATCATCAATGGGAAGCAGGGAAAGAAAAAAAGCGCCACAAGAAAAATGAGATGGAGAGAGAAAAATATTAATGCCAAATGTATTTAGCTCACTCCCAATTAGGGAAAGTGAGTAATCTATTATAGACCAGCTTGGTAATAGAATCAGTAGAGTTGAACTTCTAGTGGGGAGTGTCTTTCTTGTGAGGAGTGATAGGTAATTGAGCAACTTGATTGGCATAGACACCAAACAGATTTCTCAGCTTCACCATGTCCCACTCTCCCCCTTGCCAACAATCAGAGACAGTCATATGCTCCACACCACCCATAGAGGAAAACTCCTAAACGGGGTATCAAACCCCAATGGTCATGCCACAAAGAAATGTTTACCTCCCCCAAATCCCAAAACATGAAACTCTGAGCAACTTCTCTAGCATTTAGAATAGATTTCCAAACTTTAGAATCCCCACTTTCCAACTAACCATAGAGGATGACATGTATAACAATACTTCTTATGCATAAACTTGGACCACGAAGAGTCCCCTTTCCTAAATTTAATCCATAATTTACACATATTGGTTTGTGCAATATGGTCTAGTCTCCTAAAACTAAGCCCCCGAGAAGATAATGGTTTACAAAGTTAATGCCAATTTGTCCAAATTTTCCTATTCCTATCAGCAGTCCACATGAATCTATTAAAGATGTACTCCATAGATTTTTTAATACTCTTTTTCAAGTTCAAAACTTGCAAAGTATAAAGAGGAAAACTATGTAACACACTTTTAAGTAAAGTGAGTCACCCCCCATTAGAAAGAAAGATATTTCTCCAATCAACAATACGACTTTAAAGGCAAGGAGGCATGCACATAACCCAAATAATCAGCAACCCAATTACTTGTAGAACTGCCAACAGTTTTACCAAATATATGTGACATTTAGCATTATTAGAAGTCAGTCCTAAAACCTGTTGAAAATGGTAAAGAACATCCCTGAGCTTTTTAGTAGTAAGCTTACTAGCATTGGAAAAGATTATGGCATCATCTGCATAAGACAGATAGCTAACCAACACTTTAGACTTGTGATAAAATTGCATATAAGGGTGAGCTTCATGCAATGAGTTAATTAGCCGAGAAAGGTAAATAAATGGAATAATAAAAATGGTTGGAGATAGAGGATCCCCCTGACAGATGCCTCTTTGGGCAGAAAAGAACCCAAAAGAAGAGCCATTCACAAGCACACTATAATGATTATTCTCCAACCACGTCTTGATAAATTGACAAAACTGAGCCTGGAAACATCTAGCTTTCAAGATGTTAACAATGAAACCCCAATCTAAAGTATCATAAGCCTTCCTCAGATCCAGCATAATCACCATATCGCCAGCCCTACATTTCTTATATAAGTCCTTCACCAATTCTTGAGCTAACAAAATATTATCAGATATGCCCCTACCCCCAATAAAAGCAGACTATTGTAGAGAAATAATTTGTGGAAGATGTGATTACAGACTAGCAACCAGAAGCTTGCTATTTAATTTACACATGACAGAAGTTAAGGAAATGGGTCTAAAGTTATCCCAAGTAACTTTATCATTTGATTTGGGAATGAGGACAATCAAAGAAGAAGAGAAAAATTTACCAGGATCCTCCCCCAGGAAAAAAACTTTGAATAGCCTACACCACTTCCATTTTAACAATCTCCCAACAACGCACATAGAAATGAGAAGTGAAGTCATCAAGTCCAGGGGCTTTGTTAGAGTTGATATCCTTAAGATCAGAGAAAATCTCAACCTCATTAGGTACCCAAGTGAGTTGTACCCATGTATGTAACTCTTTTCCTTATCAAATAGAGAAGCATCTACAGGGTGCATCTGCATATCAGAGGCAAAAAGGTCAGTGAAATAGTTTACAACACAGTTGTCAATCTCATCTTTTTCAGTGAGTGTATTCCCATGGTGATCTTTGATCTATATAATGGAATTGATATTCCTCTTGTGCTTTATAGTGGCATGAAAATAGCTTGTATTACGATCCCCATTAATAAAAGTAAATTCATTAGCTTTTTGTTGAAGAAATCCTCCTCCACATTGATAGCATGAAGTAGAGATGTATGAGCCTTAGCAAACTCCTCCACTAAAAGTGGGCTTAGCTCCAACTGAGCCTCTAGGGAATCAACTAAACTTTGAGCCTCTATAACTTTGATATGAATATTTCCAAACACATCAAGGTTCCATTATTTTAAGGCCCTAGGAACATTCTTATGCAGTTACAAAGGATGGTTCCAAGGATTCCCAGCCACCTACCCCTACCAATTATGCTTAACCAACTGATAAATAGAGCCATGTAAAGACTAGACAATAAGAATTAATCTGTAAGTAGAGGTTTTTTTATAGAAAGCAAGAGTAACTAAGATAGGATTATGGTCAAATGTTACGTAATTGAGATGTTGAAATTTTGATATAGGAAAATAATCCAGGAAGTGATGGTTGGAAAAATAATGATCCAATCTTTGAGCTACGAAGCCTCTCCTCCAAGTGAATTAGGGTCCAGTGTACCCCATGTCAAACAAACCAGCCTCTGATATAACATCACCAAACTTATTAACAAGATTCTTATCACAATCTCTGCCCCCTCTTCTCTCCTCCCCTTTGATTTAATAACCATATTAAATTCACCTCCCACCAAAAACTTATCATCTAGAGCATTCCCCACTCTAATGAGGTTATTCCAAGGCAAAGCTTTCTCATGGCAAATAGAGCTAGCATAGCAAAGCTTGCCAAGCCCTGTTAGTCCTCCATCCGAAAATGAGTAAGCACAAACTGATTATCATCCTCCACCATATCTAACAAAACATTGTGTTTCCAGAAAACCAAAATTTTTTTATTCTTATTGAAAAAGTGATGATAGATCTTAAACCTCCTAACCACCTTATCTCTATGAACAAAGCCTAATGGTTCCAGTAAAGCAAAAATGTAAAATTTATGGACCCTATAAAGACTTTCAATTCTATTAAGGGAGGCGGGGTTAGCCACTCCCCTGATATTCCAAGTTAGAATATTAATCATTATGTCTTAAGCCAGCCCTCCTAGAATACCTAGGTTGGCTGCTAACAATTTCATTTCCAAAACCCCTATGCCCGCCATCAGAGTAGTAGCCAACTTCACGTATAATATTTGTCTCATTCAAATGGAGCAACTTATTCTTCCTCTTAATCTTCTATTTTTGTGACTTCTAATCATCCATTCATTTTCAAGAGTGAAAGTAGCTACCTTGCCATAAGATCCAAATTCTCACGCTGTTGGTCAATCACAACAAGGCCCCCTAACAAACTCCCCTCAACCTCCATAGTAGGAGTCTCAACTAAACTAGAACTCTGTCAAACATCACCCCCAAATCCATCTCCCTTCAAATCATCAGTAGGAATTGCAAGAGGCTCCTCCTGAAACTCCACAACATTGTAGTGTATTTGAGCTCCAATGTCCTGACCCGGAGGATCAGTGGGGGAACACTATCATCCAAAACTACAATATTAGGTGTAATCTCAATCTTAGGTATAAAAATATTAGCCATAGTACCCATCCCTACATGTTCCTTCTTAGGGGCAGAGGGCACCACATGGGCCTGTGCAATCTCACCAGCAATAGGAGGAGGAGGTTGTCTAAGTTCATGATGCAGATGATAACATAAATTGGCTGAGTGGCCAAACATATGACAATGTAGACAGTAGGCGAGTGAGCTTCGAAAACCACTTGCTTCCAGTAATATTGGTGAGCAGAGCATATCTAATGTTCCTCAGGGAGAGGGAGCGTGATATCAGGCTCAATCAGCACTCTAGCCTCAGACATTTTAGACAATAAGAAGGTCGAAGAGTCCATCTTCAAATTATTAACATAAGCATAAGCTAAAGACTAAAGAGTTTCATAATTAAAAAGGTGCGACTTAAGCCCAGGAAAACGAATCCACACTGGAATTATAGGTGGCTCCTTCTTAGTGTTAAAATCCACAATCCACTTTAACACTTTCATAGCCCAGTTTAAAATTTGAAGCACCTTCCTGGAGAAACTTCTAGCATAATCATCGTCATTGGTAAGCGGAATAATTATGTGCCTTCCATCT
Source organism: Papilionanthe hookeriana x Papilionanthe teres (assembly GCA_022702705.1). NCBI lineage: Eukaryota > Viridiplantae > Streptophyta > Magnoliopsida > Asparagales > Orchidaceae > Papilionanthe > Papilionanthe hookeriana x Papilionanthe teres. The sequence goes on along the minus strand of CM040428.1, from coordinate 78,322,430 downwards.
AACAAACCAATTCTCAAGTTACCTAACAATTTCATGGCCTCGAAGTTCTTGCAAATAATCTCTAATTTGGGGTACCCGTAAAGATACTTCCCAACCAGATAAAGCCTATTGGGGGAATCAAAATTTTCAAACTTTAAAAATCAAAACATACTTTCAAAAGTCATTTAAAAAGTAAAAATATAATTTTCTTATTTCTTTAAAAAGTTTTTACATTTCCCTGTAGGTTCGATATCTCGGGGCTTAATCAAAAAGTCATATATTACTTGATAAACGATACGTATACTTGCGTAGTATCCCATATTATAAAATCATAATTTTCATATCTTAATCGTAAGCACACATATTTGGTGTGGGATCAGGAACCCCCTAAGGATTTTGAGACATCATGAGGTGGATCCTCTGCCGTTCGTGATAAAGAAAATGATTAAAATAATGGTAGAATGACATGTATTGCCAGCAGATTGCATTCTCAATACTTGCATCATCAATATCTACAAAGAAGGAGATTGCATCCCCCTCCTATTGATCATCATAACTTCGTCAGGCCCTTCTATACAGTTTTATTCATAAGTAAGAGCAATACTCTATTTGAGAAGGAGATACAGATCGTTGGTCTCGAAGAATTTTGAGGGTCGGTAAAGATCCCACTGTCGGTTGGGTTTATACTATTTTTAAAGGGAAATGGAGCATATTTTGCAAAGCATTGCATTCCTGGAGTGGCTTATCATAGATTCTTAAATAGTTTCTAAAGAATGGATGACAATAAAGTGTCGTACGGATACCAGCCTGACTCGGACTTGGAGGGCTTCAACCACTTGAGTTGTGAGACAAATGTACCTCTTAGTGTGCGCTAGTGGACTTCTATCCCGAATTGTAGCATGGGAGGTTAGCTCGATCATGGGATGACCTCAGACTACAGATAGATAGTTTGCTGCATTTCGCGTTGCACCAGAGTTGGGAAGACATGACATGACATATTACAGTTTCTACTCTGATGTATCCATAATTTTCTTTTGATGATTTTAGTATGTGATCAGTTGTATTGCATTCTAGCCAGAATTAACAAAGATATTTTTGTTTTGCTTCAACATGTATTCTTACAATTTCCAACGATTTGTGCGATTGATAAAAAGTTGTAGGACCATATGTTTATCCTGAAATATAACGAACATGGAACGATATAAGGGATATTTGAAAATAAATAAAATTAAAATTCAAAATTATAAAGGGATAAAAGAAAATAAAAAATATAAAAATGATATAATAAAGAAAAGAAAATGAATAAAAAAAATTACAAGCACATTCTTCCACGAGCTCGATGTCATCTCGCTTTCTGCGATTCTACATTCTTCATATGTTTCACAAGTCCCACACCTTTCTCTCGTATTAACTTTTCACAACGTCACTTTCCACAAATGCGAATTTTCCACAATCATCCATGAAACTTCACAATGTCAAAGCACTTTCGCTACCTCTTAGGTTGGACGTGAGTCACAATACTTTTCTTCCCAATGTAGTTCGTCACCTCTTAGGTTGGATGTGAGTCCCTCTGCTTTCCTTTCTAATGTGATATTCTAAGCACTTTTGCTACCTCTTGGGTTGGATGTGGGTCCCTTCGCTTTTCTTCCCAATGTAGTTTGTCACCTCTTAGGTTGGATGTGAGTCCTTGCGCTTTTCTTCCTAATGTGATATTCTCAGCTCTTTCGATATCTGTTGGGTTGGATGTGAGTCCCTGCGCTATCCTTCTCAATGTAGTTCATCACCTCTTAGGTTGGATGTGAGTCTATGTGCTTTCCTTCCAATATGACATTCTCAGCACTTTTGCCACCTCTTCGGTTAGATGTGAGTCCCTGCGCTGTCCTTCCCAATGCAGTTCATCACCTCTTAGATTGGATGTGAGTCCCTGAGCTTTCCTTCCTAATGTGATATTCTCAGCACTTTTGCTATCTCTTGGGTTGGATGTGAGTCCCTCAGCTTTCATTCCCAATGTTGCTCATCTCCTCTAAGACTGGATGTGAGTCCCTGTGCTTTCCTTCCTAATGTGATATTCTAAGCCCTTTCGCTATCTCTTGGGTTGGATGTGAGTCCCTGAGCTTTCCCTCCCAATGTAGTTCTTCAACTCTTAGGTTGGATTTAAGTCTCATTGAATTCCTTTCTAATGTGATATTCTATTCCCTTTCGCTACCTCTTGGGTTGAATGTGAGTCCTTACACTTTCCTTCCTAATGTAGTTCGTCACCTCTTAAGATGGATGTGAGTCTTTGCGGTTTCCTTTCTAATGTGATATTCCAAGCCCTTTCGCTGCCTCTTGGGTTGGATGTAAGTCCCTGCACTTTCCTACCCAATGTAGTTCGTCACCACTTAGGTTAGATGTGAGTGCTTGCGCTTTCCTTCCCAATGTGATTTTCTCAACACTTATGCTACCTTTTAGATTGGATGTGAGTCCTCGCACTTTACTCTCCAATGTAGCTTTTCACTTTTTAGGTTGGATGTGAGTCCCTGCACTTTCCTTCCTAATGTGATATTCTCAGCCCTTTTGCTAACTATTGGGTTGGATCCAATGCTTTCCTTCGCAATGTAGCTCGTCACTCTTAGGATGGATGCGAGTCCCTGCACTTTCCTTCTTAATGTGATATTCTAAGCCCTTTCACTCCCTCTTGGGTTGGATGTGAGTTCCTGTGCTTTCCTTCCCAATGTAGTTTATCACCTCTTAGATTGGATGCGAGTCATTGTGCATTCCTTCCTAATGTGATATTCTAAGCCCTTCTAATACTTCTTGGGTTGGATGTGAGTCCCTACACTTTCCTTCTCAATGTAGTTCATCACCTCTTAGGTTGGGTGTGTGTCCCTGCGCTTTCCTTCCTAATGTGATATTCTCAGCACTTTCGCTGCCTCTTGGGTTGGATGTGAGTTCATGCACTTTCCTTCCCAATGTAATTCATCACCTATTAGGTTGGATGTGAGTCTCTGAGCTTTCCTTCCAAATGTAGTTTGTCACCTCTTGGGTTAGATGTGAGCCCCTGTGATACACCTAAAATATATAGTATTTTTATGCACATTTTATACCTATTTTTAATGATATTACACTTTAAGGGAAGGTATTTTGTGTTTTTTTTGCAGGTATGATGAAAATGGATGATCATGATGAATGGAGCAAAATTGGATCAAATTTGGAGCAAGAAAATGAAAAATTAAAATTTTGGAAGTGGCGGCTAAGCGTCGCTGGGCGGCGCTTAGCCGCCACAGTTAAAAATCAAAATTCAAATGAATTTGACGCAAATTTCAAAGGGGATGGGATGTAACTCTTGGTGTTAACTACCATAACTTCGTTTGGGCGGCAAGTTTGAATGAAGGGCTGCGTTCCTTGGTAGATACATTGAATCTGGACACATTTTGAAGAGACACCAAGGCACCTTTTGGTTTACTATTTAAAGAGAGTCTTAGGAAAGATTAGGAGACTCTTCCCTTACATTTTGAAGGGTTCTTTCTTTTCTTCTTTTGTTCTTCCACTGCATTTTAAGAGTTTTTATTTTAGAGTAGGAGTAGAGAGTAGAAAGGAGAAAAGGGTCGGAGTGAAGTCTTCTTCTTCCCACTTCTTTTCTTTCTTTTAGTTTAGTTTTTATTGAAGTCTGAATTCTGTATTCTAAGTCATCAGAGTTGGGAGACTTGCTCTGAGGAGTTGTTTAGCGAAGAGTCAAAGTTTCAGAGGAACTTCCATAGTCTTGTGTAGAGGATTTTCAGATAAGTGTTTACTTTTAATCATTATATTAATACTTGCTTTAGTTTGTTATTTTTCTTATTGTTTTTAATTTCAAATCAATGTTTTTTTGTATTTTCTCAATGCATTCTGAGTAGTTTACTTTATCTTTTTCTTTCTTAAATGGAGAAGTAATTAATTTAAAAAGAATTGTTGTGGAAGGTATAAGTGTTTAAAAGTTGGAAGAAGTTGTGAAGATTGATTCTAAAAACTTTGTTTACTTCTTAATTTGGCATGTTAAGTTGTAGAATTTCTTGAGATTATGTAAGATCCAATGCGGTATTGTCTCTTAAAAGTTAGTAGGAATCACATGCAATTATATGGGTGAGAATTGTAGTCCATATAATTGAATGTAATATTAGAATATATTTTTATAAAAGGGAGTAAAATTAGAGTATTTTAAAGTGACAGGCTAAAACCCCCTAATTTTGTTTGAAGTTTTGAATGTTGTTATGAGAAGTTAGCCCTCAGATTGTGGGAATCGAGGGAACTCTAGAGTGAGAGACTGGTATCTTCCCTGCCTAACCATGTTCAAAATAATAAAAATTTCAGATTAACATATGTTTTTTATAGAACCAAGTAAGGGTAAAGAACACATTTGTTCTATCTGTCACAACAAATTTGAATACTTTCACAACAATACTTTAAGAATTATTACTACTTCATAAAAGGAAAGAAAAAGATATTCTAGTTAATAGTATTTTACATTCAGTGTTATTAGTTATTATAATTTTAATTTCTTGCTTAACCTTTTATGGAAATTTCAAAAGACAAATCAACTTTCAAAACTTTTCAAAATCAAGACATATTTTTTCGAAAAACAATTAAAGTAAGTAAAAAGATAATTTTCTGATTCCTTTAAAGATTTTTACATTTTCCATGTGGGTTCGATATCTCGGGGCTTAATCAAAAAGTCTTATATTACTTGATAAACGATATGTATACTTGCGTAGTATCCCATATTATAAAATCATAATTTTCATATCTAAATCTTCAGCGCATACATTCCTAGCAGCCCAAGATTTTGGCGCTGTTTGTCGGGAATCAAGTTTTTAGCTTTGTTACATTTACAGGACAGTGTCAAGTTTTTGGTGTCGTTGCCAATTTTCATATCATATTTGTAAGTATAAATATCAGGGGATCACCCTGCGCTTTCCTTCCTAATGTGATATTCTCAGCACTTTCGCTACCTCTTGAGTTTGGATGTGAGTCTCTGAGTTTTCCTTCCCAATGTAGAACTCCTACTCCGCACCTTTTTCAAATCTTAAGTTTCGTAAAATCACAAGAATCTAAATCAAAATTTAAATCTAAATCCAAATTGAAATTAAAACAAAATCCTCATAAATTAAATTTGTCCCAACTATCAAATTTTTTATAAGAGATCCTGATGGTTACCTCCATAAAATCTCAAATGAAAAGGAAATCAAGACATAAAATACAAAAGTCATGCTAAAATATGGAAACTTGAATTCACAACTACAACTTGAAAATACTTCTGTTAATTCCCCAGCAAATATGATTCTCACTCAGTTCTATGTTCTGCTCTGAGCATGTTGTCTTAGGCAGTTGTGTTGGTTTGTTGATCTCTTTGGTCGACGCCAATACGTGTGGTGTGCTTGTACGACACACCACACCTATTGGGGGTTCATTTGTTCACCTCACTTTTATTTACTTCTAGTCTTTCTTCTTTAGAAGCCTAGAATCTAGCCATTAGACTTTCCTGTTGACTATTCTAAAAGTCTGGTGAAGGAACCCTACCTCATTAATAAATCTACACACTTCTTTACTTTTCTTGGAGTTTTATATGTTTGGTTCTAACCTCTGACACTTAGTAGGATGGGGGCCAAACATGAGGGAACTCAAGGAGGGTGTCCATAGGATTTATTGGCCTTAACGTTAGCTGTGGGTGGTGTGGCCTTGGACAGTCTTGCACATACTTATAGCCCCACACTTTCACTCACAGTCAAAAACGCAAAACCAATCACAATTAACCTGATTCCCTACTCATTTAGAAACTCATGTAGGTGATCCCCCAAACCCTTAGCCCTGGCTAGGGTTTGGCTAGGACCAACGCATGGAGTACCCAAAATGAGATTTTCCTTGGTCTCATGACTCAAGAAGGGTAATTCTATATTAACATTCTCAATTGATCCCAATTCTACCAAAATTTCCAATTTTAACCCTTTTGGGCCCAACTTTCACTAAATTACCAAAATGCCCATGAAACCCTAATTTTTTCCAAAATTACCCAAATTCTGAAATTCCCTTCAAAAATCATTTCAAACCATTTCGAACCACTTAAATTGCCTAAAATACCCCCAAAATACCTAAAATTCCTAAAATACTCACAAATTTGCCAAAATTACCAAAATACCCCTCATAGCCAAAAATTCCCAAAATCCCCAAAATCATTCCAAATGTCCTCAAAATCAATTTGAACCATTCATTGACCCTAATTTCAGCCAAATTGACCAATTTTGACCAAAATCCCGAAATTGCCCCTATATGCCCAAAATCCCCAATTTCCACCAAATTAATTCCAAACTTCCCCAATTTCAACTCCAAATCAAAATTCATCATGCTTAATCCCAATCGAACCAAATTGAAACCCAATTGAACCAATTCCCAAACTGTAATTTTGATTTTGAGCCAGAATCCCCAATTTGACCATATCCCTAAGTTCCATTAACTAATCCAATTTCCTGAAATTTGAATTCTAAACTCTTCACAACACTCCCCTGGATTATTTTGAACCCCTCAATTGGTCTAAACCTAAGATCAAACCTAACCCAATCCAACGCATATAAAACCCCGAATTTTATCCAAAATCTCCTAAATTAAACTTCAAATCTCCTCTAATTTCTACCCAGTTGAGTTCTCAATGCTTCATGACAATATCCAACATCAAATTGAAAAATAAATTAAGCCAAATGCAAACTCTAGCCAAGTCTAAACCCAAGTCCAAACCAAATCTAAGTATTTGAACCCAAAACCTAAACCCACTTGGATCCACTTGGTCTGGCCCAACATGGACCACCACAGCTGCCATTTAAACTCTAAGACCCTGGATCCTCCTAGCCCACTCTACATGAGTCATGGACCAAGGTCCCCTTAATTTTGGGGATGTCTTCCCATATTTGGCCAAGTGAGTTAAACTTTGCCATCAACCATCAAACCACATAGCTAATCACATCTAAACCATCCTTTGCTCCCCTAACCCAGCTAGCAACAAGCCCTGCCATGGCCGGCCAACCTAATCGCTGAAAAAGCAAAAACAAAGAGATCCATCCACATAACTCAAACCCAAATCCACCCATCCAAGCTGGCTCAATCTGATTGGTTAATTGTGTCGTTCAGCCCTCCACCAATGCAATCTTCTAAACCCTGGCCAATTAAGACCTAATTCCATGGTTATTTAAACACTAAAACCTCATGGACAAAGAGGCAGAGTGCAAAAAAGCTTGGGTAAACTCTAATAAATTGTCTTTAGAGCTCCTCCAAACCTTCCTAAGCTCAAGCCCATCATCCTCCAGCCATCTTCCTCACTACCTAAGGCCAATTTCTCCATTTAAGATAGGCCAGAAACAAGATACTTTCTGTCACTGCACTAAACTTCAAAAACCTTTCAATTGAACTATCCTTGAGCTTCCCCAGACCAAACAAAGAAGATCCCTACTGAAAGCCCCATCTTTCAAGCTCTCTGCACCTGACTTTGATTAGGGTCGTACCACCTGTTGGAGGAACTCTTATGAAGACGCATTTCTAGAACAATGTGATAATTGGAGGAGGTTCGCAAGATCCCAACAAAGCTTCTCTAAGCACCCAATCGAGGCCTCACCTCTCAGGCTCATGTATAAGCCATTTTCCTCCAAATCGAGCTTGATTTATGCTTTTATGAGGAAACGTTTAAATTCATGTGCATGTGACCGTATGGGTGTGTTCTTTTGGACTATATGAATGTATAGAAACAAACCTCATATCATTTAGTTGAGTATCAAGTGAGATATTAAGGTTTGAGTGTGGATGGTTTACGGGTTGCACCAGTTGGTGACGATGATTGAAGACCGTTGAATCGCGCGTGTATCGAACAGGCACTCCAGATCAAGTCGAACGGAGGAATGGATCATAAAGCGCGGGCTGAGTCACCAGCTACGTGGATGGCGGCATCAAACCAGAGCGCAACACGCATAGCTTCATAGTCATCGTAGGTTGAGTCAGCGCTGCGTGGATAAGTAGGAAAATAGGGTATTTTTTATTTATTTAAATACTGAATCTTTAAAAATTCATAACTTGTTGTACAAAAATCATAAAAATAAAATAAAAATACCATGTTGCTCAGTGAACAGAGGAAATAATTATGAATCAAAAATAAAAATAATTTGTCATCTATTTTATTTTTAATTAATTAAATGCTCTAGTCTGAATTTTAATTATATTTAATTAAATATTAATCATCTTGGCTTACTCGTGAGCTAGGCTTGATATTTAAACTTGTTTGATGAGGATTAGAAAAGAGAAACATGACCAAATAATGAATACCTTTAAACACTACAATGCCATTTTTAACCTTGGGCATAAAATCTTTAATAATTTGAGCTTGCCCTTTAGGGCATCCACCCACATAATTCTCAAGTAAAACATCAAGTGAACACTTACTTACCCTGCTCATGTGTTAATTAAAACATCAAGGTTCATTAAGCACAGGTTAAAATATTATCACTAAATTTTAACTATGGATGAATGATTTATCAACATAGTAAGTTTAGAAGAACATGAAAAGATTCAAAAGATTTTAAAAGTTGTTTAGAGTTTCTCCCCAAGCACTTTTATGATCTTTTGGGTGTTTGGAGGAAAATTGAACCTATTATGCTTTAATGAAGAAAATCATCCTTAAAATCTTTTGGGACCCACTAAGTTATGCCATGAGAGCAGTTAATTCACCTAAAGCAATATAAAAATGCTAAATAACTTATCCTACATTCATAACCTAATGCTCAAGGACTTAAGTCTTTCCTAAGGTATTTGAGTCCTTGTGAGCAACTGGTGATATTTGTTTTTTGGTACATATGGATCATCGGACTGGTATAAGTCTTAGGTCTAGGTGGCTAGGGCAATGGCGACAATGCTTATGTGTGCTAAAATGAGGGATACGAGGGATATGAGGGATTGTTATAATGGTATCTCCTACCTCAAGGACCTTCAATATGGGAGAGGAAATGAATGATGATACTATTCATCAGCTCTTGGTGGGATTGTTGCCCCCGACACTCTTAGGTTGTTAATATTCCTAGCTTGATTAGAGTGACTAACCTATGAACTATACCACTTTACAAAATAAAAACAAATTTCTTTTCCCTGTTAAGACAAACTCTAGATTAAAACTTTCAAATAAAAAGTAATGCATTTTGATGAAAATTTATAAAGGTCCATGGTTAGTCATTTGGATCGAGGTTAGGACTGCCTTTTATAGGTTGTCAGGTTGTTAACTTTTACCCAAGAGCAGGAAGCACACAGTCCAGATCTGAGCCCCCATCTTTATTGACGTTTTATACTTAGTTTTGGTCTTCTGTATGAAACTACGGATTTTCTTGTTCTTGTTTCTTGTGACGTGCTTTTTCCACTTTTCTTGTATTGGCTTTTCCTTGCTCCGCTTACTTTCTTTTCCTTTAATTTGTTTAGATTTCCTATAAATCATATTATGCTTTATGGACTAATCATGCAACGGTAGCAGAAGCCTAGGTATGCTCTTACAGTCCATTCATAGCATTGTACTATACTTTACTTTTTTAGTATATTTCATTTACTTGTAATTTACCTTACTTCGCAAGCTTGTAGGACAAAATAAACGGAACAAAAATATGTTTTTTTTCAAAATTAAAAATACACTTTCAAACTTTATGAACGCCCTTAAATTACTCCTTTTAGATTACTGGAATCCCGATGGATGAGGTAACCTATAGTTACTAACGAGATTTCCCCGGTTTAAATGTGTGTAACAGCTTGTTTAGACTAAGTCAATCTGAAATAAAATAGTGGTGCTGGAATGAGGGAACCGTGGGATCCTAACCGGTGTCGCTCTAACTAAATAAAAAATGTCCCCAAATAAAACCAAAAACTAAAACCATAATAATTACAACGAAAGCTGAAACTGAAATATTGAAACACACCTAGTAAAATCGTTTGAACCTTAGGCCTTAGGATTGCTACCTCAGCAAGGAGCTTGGAGCATGCACCGTGTGCAGCATGATGAGGACCTACAGAAGAACATCTTCGAGATAGCAAATAAATCTATAACAACAAATCTTTTCCTAGAATTAAACAACAAGCCATAAGACTTCAAGGTTTTCTGTCTAGTGTGGTGTAAATCCTCAACTGATATGCAATATAGGCTCTAACCAATTATAGGACTCCGAGGCCGTCTTTTGGTACGAATTAAATCTTTTTATTTTCTAAGCTATTTGTATGATTGGTATCACACAATTGTAAGCCCAAAATAATAAAAGTGGCATGATGAAACATTAATAATTTCTCTTCGAAGCTGAAGCCAAACCATAGGATAGTTTGGGAAGTTACCGAGGTTCTCCTCAGGATCCATGACATTTGATAGCTTTCTTCCTTTGGATTCCTGAAAAGTAATTGTTCTCATTCGCACCTTTCCCATTTGATATTCTTATGTCCGACCTTGAAAGACCCAACCTTTGAAACACATGAAGACAATACCTCTGATCTGAATCGAGAGTTTTCTTAGGTGAATTCGATTGTCTAAGATGTAATTACCTATAGGGGCTTGCCCTTATAAGTAACTTTAAGAACCCAACTTAATATAAACTCTATATATTTTTCTATATTAGATAGGGGAACTTGCCATACAACATAAAAGTTTCGCTGACTAAAACAGATGTCTTAACTTCTGTAGTTTATTTAAACAAGCCTCATTATCAAGTAATGTATCTATTATTCGAAGTAGCTGCATGACATGTGATGTGGTGCTCGTTTATTTAAAATATCGAATATATGGGATCGATCTGGTCTTGTATTTTTCAAAATTAAAATATTACTTTTCAAAACTATATATATATATATATATATATATATATATATATATATATATATATATATATATATATATATATATATATATATATATACATTAAATTAAATCTATTTTTTAAAGCGGGCGACGAGATTCCAATTCCGGCGAGCGATGAACTCTAACTTTTTACAACCAACAAGTTCTGCTTACATAGAGGCTTGAGGATTAACCAGATGTAGAGTCCTACGTCCCACAATTCATCAAGCCTAGACAAAGATTATTTCTAAAGAAGAATTGGAAAGATTTGAGAGGGTCCGAAAATAGAATTTTGAATACTTTTAACAGATACAGGGGACATATGTCAACATCTTGAAGGGATTGGAGCTCCATACTGACGTAATCTTGGAATATGAGCAAAGAAAGGTTGCGACTACGTTTTCGAGTTAAGTGATTAAGGGCATGCAAGAAGCCTAAGGAAAAGGACATACTCGGAATCACAAAAATGGATGAAAGGTAAGGGGAGAATTACCATACAGTGTGGTTGCTGCTAAAATTTTGCATATGTTAGTGAGGGAAATCCCCCAGTGATTATCTGCCAAGACGAGGTAGACCCAATGTCGACTTTGATCAAAAAGATGGTGAAAAGGATGGTCACTTGGCATGTCCTTCCAACGAAATACATATTCAATAGTTGCATTATCAATATATATGAGGAAGGGGATTGCATTCAGCCTCATATTGACAACCATGACTTTCTGAGACCTTTTATGCATAGTATCTTTTATCAGTGAATGTTCCATCTTGTTCGAGAAGGAGCTACGGATTATTGGTCTAGGTGAATTCCGAGGCTCAGTAGAAATCCCATTACCTATCAATTCAGTTATGTCATGCTTCATGATTAGATTTATTACATGGTAGTACTATTATATCTTAAGGTGATATTATTTTATTGATGAAATATCCAACCGAAAATATAAATTATTAAAACTTTTTACGTGTTCGTTCATTCCATCTCTGATGGAAAGTATTCCCTCCACAACTTAGATATTTTTTTGGCAACTCTGTTGAAAATATTTCTTCTCTCTTTCATTAACAACTGACTAACATTTCAATGCATCAGCATCATGATTATGCCTCAACTAGAATAAAGCTATCATTCGTTTATTTGTAGTGTCACTCATTTTGCTCTTGGATGTGTGCTCCAATATCTGAATCTTAGTTCATAATATTTCAAATTTTGGATAAAAAAATCTTAATGGTCTTTAAATCGTTAGGGTATGTTAGTCAAATCATCTTAAAAAATTAATCAATTCAATTATTTGGTTGTTTAGGCTATCGTCCCACAAACCCTCATTTTAGTGGACCGGGTTCCCATTCAGACATCTAATAAATTTAAAATTAAAATTATCAATAGTATAATAATCCTTAAATCTTAATCTTTTCGTTGTTGGCTAGTTTCCAACTCAACAACTTTGATCTTTAAATAAAAATTTAACAGAAAATTCTTCAAATCAAATCAAATATTCAAAATTAATTCAATATATAATTATCAAATCAGAATCAGCCATCCAACCCGGGCCTTTTTTTATCGCAAGTTTAATAAAGAGCTCATGTCACCTCAAATCACAATATAAATCCATCAACTTGATCCTTTTGCCATGCATAACATAGACAAAGGATCTGAGTCTCTAAATTAAGGCAAATTATTCCATCCGGAGCACGTACGCAGCGCGGGTGCGGATTTTAAGGTAACCGGGTGGGTATTGGATGGGTATTGGATGGGTATTGGGATTTTAAGGGTACTGGGTGGGTATTGGATGGGTATTGGGAGGGTATTGGATGGGTATTGGGGAGCTGCGTGCGGACTGCGTACGTTCTCCGTATAGAATAATGGCTCCTAAATTAAATTAAGCCACTCGATTGGATTCTGTTATTGGGCTTAACTTCAACAAAGTGGTATATACCATGACAAATCAAAATATTAAATCTAAAATCTAAATAATAGAATTTCATATTTTTTGTACTCCGGTATTGTAAATCTATAACCACTTGGGTTGGTTAGTTTTCTCATTCAACCGTGCAGGTTAGAAAAACTATACATTAGGAGAAATTAATTCAAATAGACCCATTTGGGTTTTATTTAGATAATTTGGGTTTATTGACCCCATTTGATCAAGCCGAAATGTTGAATTGGTTAACCTTTATGAAACCAAAAAAATAATTTATTGTCTATAATATTGAAAAATTTTAATTTTTTAGTCCATTATGTTAAATGAGATCCATATGTGCTTATATGGTTTAATTTTGGCAAATGGAACAAATTGGGTTTAACTTATTAATTAATTTATTTAAATTCTATATGGTTAACTTTGGGTCTTATTTGGACAATTTTGGTTTGCTTTGATCAAGCCGAAATGTTGAATTGGTTAAGCTTTATGAACCCAAATTATTTTTTATAATATTGGAAAATTTTTATTTTTGAGTCCATTATGTTAAGTGAGATACATATGTGCTGATATGGTTTAATTTTGGCAAATGGAACAAATTGGGTTTATCTAATTAATTAATTTATTTAAATTATGTATGGTTAACTTAATAATGCCTAATAGAAGGGTAGATCAAGGATGGCTAAGAAAATTTCGTTATAATGCTCAATTAAACCAAATGGGATAAGTGTAGGGTTCATATTGGGTCAATTATGTGGAACATTGAACCAATTGGTTTAAATCAAAGGTCGAATTGGTTCAATTAGGACATGATAAATTTACCCAACATGTTCATTCTAGTTAATGTGATTTGATCATATAAATTTATTCAAAATCATCAAGTAAGCCCCAAATGTTTGATTGGTCTAAGTTGGGTCAAATGAATAGATTAGCTGCATATATTATGAATGTAAATTATATAGTACATATAGCATTAAATCTCTTAATGTTTGATTTAAGGGCTATGTGGTTGTTTCATTGTTAGGATAATATAAAACAAGTACATATTTTTTCAAACTTCTTGCATTTTGATGGATAAAAAATGTAGTATAAATTTTTAACGTATTTAAAACTTATATTTTTGTTCAATTATTTTGATTTGGTTGAATTTTCAATACACTGCACACGCTTTCTATGTAAAACCTACAATCATTGTCCACCATGCATTGCCACAAACCTTGACATTAAATTTATTTTAATTTAAACCGAACAAAAAATATAATATCCTAAATTTATTTATACAATGCTACATAACTCTAAATATTTTGAATTATATTCTATTTCAACAACAATGCATTTCATTTACTCTACATTTTCTTAGCAACTAAACAATTCCTTGATTGAATCAATTTCAAAGTATTTTTTGATAAGATATAGAATGATAATGGTTTATACAATTAGATTTGCCTCAATCTGATGAATTTCATATACAAGAAAATTAATCATAGCCTGAGATCTTATCTTCCCCATCTACACCACCAATTGTCACCGCTTATTACGATTTATTGCCTCCGCAAGTAGCTATCTTTTGTAGCCTAGCATTCAGCATTGCAACAACTTATTAGTATTAGCCATGACAACTTACTGCCATTGCTCATCTTAGCCCATCGCCACACACCAACATGAAATTTATTTCAATGCTTTCAAAGTCTATCATTATTTTTATGTCAAAAACTTCATTATTAATATAGTCAAGAGAACATGCTATGAAATGCGTCAAAGATTGCAACAAGAAGCATTTTCTCAAATAACTAACAAGAAATTTATCAAAATTTCTAAAACACCGAGACAACAATTAATGAAGAAGACTCAACCTTCTTTATAATAGTATTAATTAGATCATATTATATAATTTTACTTATACTACTCAAATCATGTAGTATTGAGCTTCAATATAAGCCTATAAATAGGTGGTAAGAGGCATAAACTTAGGCATATTTATTTGACTTAGTCATTTCAGCTTATTCTTTCTTTTCTATGCTATGTTTAAAAAAAACTCTAATAGCTTCTTTTTCTATAGATAAATTTATATTCGACAAGAAATAACAATTTGTTTCTAGTATGATGAGATAATGATTTTGAATTTAAATTGGAAATACATGTTACACATAATATTATAGATTTTAGCTAAGATGCTTAAGGTATTTCGCTCAAAATAAAGGTCATACAACAACGATAGAAGAAGTGAAGTTTTTATACAAAGTTATTATAATTTCTATGAAAGTAACAATATATAGATGTTTTGTTAAATAATAATACTTTAAATTTACTACAAGTATTATGGAGTGTTTTTCTTTTAAAAAGTCAATCATCAATTTTATTACAACTATAAATTTCAATCATACATTGTAAGAGGCTACTTCTTACTCTAAATTTTCCTAAAATAATAAAGAAGTTATGTTTAAATAGAACTATAACAATTTTGCTGAAAGCAAAAGCATGAAAACAAATATGTGCCTAATAGGCACTAAATCTTTATAATGATACCAATTGAATTCAACAATTAAAAAGAGATAGAATCTCACAAGAACTATGTGATATTACGTAAATCCTCAATTTCATTTAAACGAGAAAGATTTTAACTAACTCGTAAGAGAATTAGCAAAATAAGAAAGATGGAAAGAGCTCATTTTCTAGCGCAAGGAAAAATAAGAGGGTAATATACACCGCGTTTAAGAGAAGCACAATTATTCTGAAGTCCGTAAGAAATCTATCATCATCCCCAACGCCAATCGCGTTCTAACAGACGATGCTAAGATAAAAAAGTGGAATAACCGCAATATTTCAGAGGCAAGGACACGTCAAAAAAGCAAGAGAGCTGATTATGCTGACAAATATGCTAAGGAACACTAAAAAAAAAACTTGTTATTAAAGTAAAAGACAAAGAATATCCAGATTAAAGATACTTTATTAGTTCGCGTAACATTCTGCCACCTTGGGTTCTATGATGCCTTGAGCACCCAAGTCTTATCGGTTTTGCAACTCAAATAAATTAAATTTTAACAACATCTCATAATTTTTATATGCTTATATATTTAAATTAAGTGTAATGTGAGTACATATGAAAATTTGTGTATATGGCCCTTAACTTTTTTATCTTCATTTATATCATTTTAGTCCTATAAATTTAGGAAAAAATATTTTTATTATAAAACTTAACAAGAGTAATAATTTAAACTTTCGTAAATTTTTCTCATTATAGATTATAAAACATAAAAATTTTGCCCAAAGGTTATAGGGAGGGAAGAGGCAAGGTACAACAAATAATCGGTGTTCCTGCAACAGCTCTCCCCTCCTTCTCTTACTCTCGTACCTTCGCCATCATCCCCTTCCTCCAGTCTAGTACCCGCACATGTGGCCCCCATCTCCTGCCGCCGATGGCAACTCCAACTCCAAAATCAAAGCTTCATCTTCTTCATCCTTCTCCCGCTCTTCCTCTTCTTCCTTCTCCTCCGTCACCGTTCCCCCAAAATCTAAGCGTAAAAGCATGGAAGAAGTCTGGAAACACATTAACGGCGCCACCCTCGCCGACGGAAGCGAGCCGCCCACCTCCGTCTGCAGCGATCAGCGCCACTTCAATATCCGCAGCACGATCCTGCAGGATTTTTTTGCCAGCACTTTCGAAAGCCAGCCGAGCTCTCCCGTCGCCAACGAGCTGCCACAGTTTCCCCTTCCCCCAACTGCGCTCAGCCTTAATAATGGGCTGGGCGGCCCGATCGCCCCTCTGAAGCTTCCCCTTCACGCTGCTACCTCATCTCCCTTCTCCATGTCGTCGAAGAAGCATCCTCTCAACGACGTTCCCTCCAACGCAAAAGATAACCGCCACCTTAATCGAATGATGAAGAACCGCGAGTCCGCCGCCCGTTCTCGGGCACGAAAGCAGGCCTGTACACATCTGCTAATCCTCTTCAGTACATATTCCTTCTAATAAATTCTGATCATATGAAATTCCAACTTATGTTCTGAAATATTCGTAGATATATTAAAATATGAGCGATTTTCCCCTAACACACTCTTATGGCTTACTACACTGTTCACTGAGAGATAAAGCAGGCATACACAAACGAGCTGGAGTTGGAGTTGGCTAACAGGGTTGACGAGAATGCTAGGTTGAAGAAACAGAATGAGGAAGTTAGTATCAAGAACTATGTTTCAGCGCTATGTTGCCCTGTTTTCCTTTTCCTGCAATGAGCAGACTATATTCAAAACTTATCTGTTTTGATTGCAGCTTAGAATGGCAATAGCTGCTCAGATTCCCAAAAAGGACCTTGAGAGAACTTCATCCGCGCCATTTTAAAGGAGAAAACTTGTTGGTTCTCAAGTGGTAAGAGAGCGCTCGAAGAAGTAAATCCGCGAGTTTTTCTCTTTGCTTTATTTGCTTCTCCCCATCTTTCGATACTGCATAACGGCGGATAGGAAGGGAAAGGAGATGGATTGTTGTAATGGAGGGGGTAGATCTGTCTGTGCAGAAATGGAAAAAAACTCTTTTTATAATTTTGTTATAATTTGCATTTGTTTTCTCTATTTTGTTTCTTATTTTCTGTGGGTATAGAGAGGGAAATGTCAGGATATCAAATCCTAATTCATTGCCTGCAAAAGGTTATTCACCCTATTAACATACGGAACCTTAGCTCCCACTTTTGCTGTTTCTACTACAATTATAATATTTTTTTTATTTACTTATTTTCTTAATGATGATTACATTTGACCAATTTATTAAAAATATAGACCGTCAAATGAGCGAATAAAAACGGGAAAAGAAAACGTAGAAGTTATGCAACTCTCACAAGGAAAAGACCAAATTAATGGAATGTAAAGTTCGGCTTAGTCTGCATTTAAAAGCTGCTTCATCCAACAATAAACTATGGAGTCATAGACAATGTTTCAACGGACTGGGGAGACATGAAAAAGGGGAAACCTTCCTCTATGCTACGGCATTAGAAGTAACAGTGTCGTGCAGGGAGAACATAACTGTTGCCGCAACGAAAAAAATCTGGATCTTAGTCATGTGATATTGCTAATATTTTTGTTGAAGCCCTAGTCATTCTTTTCATCATAAAACAAAAAGAACATGAAGCCATAAATTCCTTGCAGTCAGAACATCCACCGCACAAAACATTGAAGAAAATAGTAGGATTGTCTCCCGACAACAGAAAAAAATAATGAATCTAGAAGTGAGTGGTGGAAAAAATAATTAAAGAAATTATAGCAGACCACAGCTAAAAGTGATGGGCCCATTAGTGTCCATTCGAGCAACAAATATCACCATATATTATAGCAGAGATGTTTTGTTTGAGAGAGCAAGTCTTTTATTTACCATTTTCTAAGTTTGTGTCATCTGTAATTTATCTTCCAGGATGATGGTAGTCAGGGAACAAATATTTTCGCCAAAAAGTCAAGTTTTGTAAATATATTATTTAAAACTTGGTGTGGATTAGATGCATTAAAAGGAAGTTAGCATTTACTAAGGTTTTTCTAATCAACCACATATGTTAACCACACCCAAGGAATGGAGCACGCAAAGCAAGTGTGTAAGTAGAGAATGAACAATAGAAAAGTAGTGTCTAGTGCTTTTTCTTTTGGAATGGTCTCCTATTTATAGGTATAGGAGATACCTTGAGTGCATAATTATCTTTAGACAGACCTCTTTTCTATGTGAAGGAATGTGGCGGTATCGAGGTCATTTAAACAGTATATTTATGTTAATAAATAATTACTAACTAGTGGTGGTATGATTCTTATTAATCAACCTGACTCATACTTGTCAGCTCAGTGGTGATTGGTTGAATACCGTGACTATAGTGTGAAGGATCTTTGGTTAGGTATGACCATGACTTTTTCTTAAGTCCTGGTTTGTTCGCCTTGTACGCCGAGATAATGTGTCTTTTGTTTGGTCCACTCTACGGGCTCCTTTCATTCAACACCGATGTTGTTCGACTAGCTGAATGGGCGTATGATTCGATAGGGCTCAGTGACGATCTCCTAACTTTGGCATTAAATTTCTTGTTCATTCGATGTAGTTCATTAACTTAAAATAGTTACGTCTTGACCGTGGACCCACTCCGTTTGTCGTGTCCCTCAGCTTGGCATCAAGATATGTGATACCACAATTTGGTCACACATATATATTTCCCTAATTTTATTGAATTTTGAAAGTGATATCTATGACAAAAACAAGAAAGTTAAATATTGCATTAAATGCAACTTTAATTCTTGAAATCAACATTTAATAATTAGATCTCCTGGATTTTTGTGCACCACATCCTATAAATAAGTTGTCATCAGAGATCGTAGCTTCAGCATTTTTTCTTGGTTCAGAGATTTGATTATTCCTCATTATGGGTGCTCTGATGGTGAGCGGCGGGGAAATTCTATGGGACCATCAGACGACATCCTAATGAAGGCCTTTGAATTACCTGCCGAGAAGACTCATCCTTCACACACTCTTACTCAGAGTTTTCATAATCATGCCATATATGAGGCCATGGGGGTGTTTCATGCAAAAGTAAATTATGATTTTATGAAATTTAAAATAAAAACATGTCAACATGCCTCATTTGGATAAGATCTCATGTGTGTTCATGGTATGATTGGTATGATGCCCATGATGAAATGATTTATTTTAGGATGAAAGGATTTTGTCATGTGGGCTCAAATTGGGCTTCTTGAAAATTAATGCTATGGGCTTTTAGAAATGCATATGGGTATGAGCTTTTAAAGTATTCATGAAGAATTTGATTTTAAAATTGATCATGTTCTAACCATATTGGGTTTGGACTTGGGTGAAATTAGGCTTAAAAATTGAAATTGGGTAGGTTAGAAATGAATTGAGTGAAAATTGGGGTAAATTTGATCAATAGGGTGCAAATTGGGGGTTTCGGGCTTTGAGGGCAATTTTGGTAATTTTGGGGGTTTTGGGTAAAATTGGGTCAATTTGAAAATTTTGGGGAGGTTGGGATGAATTGAAAAGTGATGGGGGTAGACTTATCAAATTTTGGTGGAGTATGTGAATTTTGGTAAATTTCTGTAATTTAGGTGCAATTTAGGGTTTAGGATATTGGACATGCCTAGCCACCTTGGAACCATGAGTCACCAAATGAGAGCTCATTTATGAACCTCTACATGTTGGTCTTAGTCATCTTGATCAAAGGCTAAAGGCTTGGGACCGTCCGTGAGTTTCCTAAAGAGTTAAAGGGGGTTGGTTGGTTTAGGGTTTTAGGATAAGTAGAGGACTCCAAAAGATTAGGGGTGTGTGGTGTGAGACCAAGCCCTAGCTACCCAAGGTTTCTCTAAGTCCATTCCATCCTATAGGGACTCACTCTTAAGTCTTCACATGTTGGTTTCAACCTTGTAAGTGGTTTGGAGGTCCATGAACACCCATGTAGAGTTTCAAGAAGAACTAGGAGGTGTTCTCTATATAGGGTGGGTTCCATCTCTAGTTTTCTAGGATAGTCAAAGGGAAAATTCTATGGCTAGATCCTTAAGCACTAAGAAAATGAAAAGGCTTTACCAAAAATGAGCTTAACAACACAACACAATAATAATAAAAAAAGAATCCTATGGTTGGGTTTCAGTGTTAGCATATAACTTGAAATTATAATGAGTTTTGTACAAAATCTATCTAATTAACATGCTATTTCATGAAAATAATAAAAGCTCTAAGACGTTTACATGGAAAACATAAATAAAATTTTATTTTTAACAATTTCATGGTGAAAGCATGATGAGATTTTGAAATAAAGATAAAGATATGCCATATGGAATATTTAAAAGTGAAAAGGATTAAAAGCTTTCTAAATTTATAAAGAGAATTTGAGAAATTCTATTCCTTGGCTTTTAATTTGATGCTTTGAATTTCTTCTTTAATGTCACCTTGTCTCCATGTTTCTTATTTCAATTTACAAGAGAACTATAAAGAGAGTTCTTGGTTTAGTGAAGAAGGCAAGAAAATCTAAAAGAAATTAGAGAATGTAAGGAGGAGTCTCTTGAAATTTGAGAGGAAAGAAGAATGGAATTACAAAATGGTGTGAATGGGGGTTGTCTAGTAGGTTACATATAGGAAAAGGAAGTGGGGGCGGTATTGGGCAGTTTTTAGGAAGATCATGGGTAGAATCAATGGAGAGGATGAAGTAGAGAAGTTTTATTTGAATTTAATGACCAAGGTTTGTCCAATAGATGGACCCACAATTTTATTTCCTTAAAAAATAATAAATTAACACTAGGATTAGTGAGGTGGAATTTGGGAATAAATAATTGATTAATTAACTCAACCAAGTGCATTTTTATAAATAAGCAAAAAATGGGGGTTTTTCTATAAAATTGCCAAGGAAGTTCAGAAAAATTTAAAATCTTGTACTATTTTGAAGAGAATGAAACAAGAAATCTAATGGTTTAAGCAGTTTAAAAAATATTGTTGTATAGCAAAAGTTTTGGTCATTTAAAGTTCAAGGGTGGTTGACCGCTTAGTTATGGTGATTGGTGAGCTGATTTTGACCAAAAATTTGATATCAGTCAAATTAATAGAGTAAAATAGTTCGAGTTCAACTATCAAATTTTTTTTACTAATTCAAGCTCTATAAGAAGTAATGACTGGTCAAAGTGGGTCCCATCATAGGAGAGACAAAATAGTCAATTTTGATCAAAACTTTTTATTGGACTTTATTAGTCCAAAAAGTATATTTTGAATTTTAACACAAATTTATTTAAATATTAGAATCCATTTGAAGTCTTTTTGAAATACATTTGGTGAAATTATCATTCTGTCTCTCCTTATTATCGTTTTCTCTCTCCCGATTATCATTTGCTCAAAAGGTGTCCAAATGTGGTCGAAATTGAGTACCACATGACTCATTTGAAAGATTTTGATGAGATGGACGCAGTAGTGAAGTTCATTTTAAAAAATAATGACTTGTTGAAAAATTTTCACATAAGACCATTTTCATATATGAAAAACCTAGTGCATTGCTTTACTTAAAAACTATTTCAACTGAACATCAGATTGATTTTCATGGTATTTATTAGTTATAATAAGCTTCATGCAACCTTTAAAAAGAATTTATAAGCCTTAAAATAATCTGTAGAGAGAAATCAATAATTCTGGGGTTTAGTCAGGATTGAGCTCAATTGAAATCCATCCAGACTTTAGAAAATGAAAGGGGGGTTGACCATAAATGACGTAAAAAATAACTAACTCAAAAGATCTTATGTGGTCGGCTGGATTGCTGGCCATTATAGGATTCCAAAGATGAAATTTAGAACCTCTATGGTAGGGTGAACAACGTTGATCTGACGAGAGAACACATTCTCGGCTAACAGTAAACTTTCATTCGCCCCCCCATGGTCTAAACCTTAGTATAGACTTAACATTGTTCTAATATTGGAATTCCTCAATTCTTTTGACCCCCTTAAACATCCAATTTCCTTGGGGTTCAAATTATTCTCAAGGGTTTGGTACATGAGGAGTTTATGCTCTCATCTTAAGTACAACGTGGGTCAGTTCTACCATTTGTTCTATCATTTCCAAGTGTGTTTCTTCAATATGGCGTGCTACTCCTTTTTTTTATGACATGACTTCATGCTCTCCATACATTTTAGAGTATTGAATCCAAAAATGTCATGTGGATCACACCTAAGACATATAGCTTTAGATGAGTGAAAGAAATATAAAAAGTGAGAGAGTGCAAAAGAAGTATAATGTACAATAAAACAAGTCCTTAGAGTTATTCAACATTCATTTCTTGAAGAAATGACCCCCTATTTAAAAATAATTGTGACATCAAGTAAAATTATATATTTATCTTTGTTTTCATATTAATATTACAAGTAATTATTGAACCATTTTTATTTGTTACTGACTCTGAGACACATTAATATCCATAACTGGCGTTGGTACTGTTCGTATTTGAAAATGTTAAAAAGGGAAAAAGCATTTAATGACTTGATGGTGTTATCATTCAGTCATCCGACAATCATTCGACTGGCTAGAAGGTCTTCAGCCAGATAGCGGGACCTCAGTTGACCTTCTCAAGAGAATCCTTATTACATGTCCTTTTTTCATTATGGTGAACTCGGATCGTCAGACAAAGAGTGTATCATTGTAATTTGATAGGTAACTCTCATTGGATAAGTGGCCTTCTCAAAGGTTTGGATAGATATTAGGGGCGTCATTTGACCATCTCTGTAAAGAATCTCAAAAACTCTGATTGTTTCTCAGATCAGGTGCCTCCTTCTCTTTTGTTTGGCCGAGCTGTCGTTCAATCAGTTCGTGGTTCTAACTCAAGGGAACAACACTTGACGTCTCTATCTTTCGACAATCGCGAGGAAGTCTTTGGTTATCTATTCTGTGAGTTATGTTAAACTTTTTTGAGATTCGTGTTTCATATTTGTGATGTAAATCCCAACATAGAAGAAAATGTACTAGCCTTAATTATCTTCTTTTTGATAAATACTCCTGCACGGTCATTTAAGGTCATTTTTTAATTTTTAAGTACTTATTTCAATTTTATATGGTTGAATAAATACCTAAACATGATATAAAAATAAGAAGAAAATTAGGAAAAGTATGATAACGAGAATGTCTAAATCTTGTTTTTTTCTGGCTAGTCCAATCCTCGGTTTTAATTTACATGGCAAAATATCAGTTTTTTTGGTTAAAATATGCATGAATATCATATTAGTTACATTCGAAAAAAGAAATTTAGTTTTGACGGCATTCGGATTGCTGTTGTCTTCTGACTAGAGCTCCTTAATTTCTTTTGAAGGTTCGCTCCGGTTAATCACGGAAAGGATTTTATTCCTCGTCTTTAATGTTCTCATGATTCTTTTTGTTCTTGTGCTTCAAATTATGCTTCTAATTATGAAAGCTTTTTGATTTTTCAGCCTATTTTGTCATCTTTTGGGGGGAGATCCGGTGCAGATTTTTTTTCACAAGTGCTGTCGCTTCATCTGATTCCTAATTCTCTCCCTACTCCCCTCTCTAAAATTTATTGGAAGATTTACATGCATGCCACTGAATTTTATGGATTTGCTTGGTGCAGTCGACCCCATAAGTTCTGTTATACAACTTACTAATTTTCTATGCAATAAGTCCTGACTGTTTCATTAAACTGACCCTAGCGCTCATAATGAAACAAAAATAAATCAAATAATTATGATGTAGCTGAACAAATGAGCTCGATTGGCTGAGGCCTGCCTCTCCGACTTGAAGCCTTGCGAACGAGATATGCTTAAGAAACCTAATTAGATGTCTTCCTTTCTAAAATTGCTTGACTTATTAAAGCCATTAATTCTGCCTGCAATGACCTATCCCATAATCAGTACTAATTCTCTGAATCTTCTGCCAAGGATTGATTTCTCAAATGAAGAACAAAACTAACGGCAACTTAAGCATGCCGTTCCACAATAGGCATAGAAGCTTTCGCCGTCCTGTTATGCATGGTACTTGCGTTGAAGTTCGATGTACCGGAGTTGGAATAAATACTTTAGTAAGGGTATGTTAGGGCAGCAGCTGTTATTTGAAAAAATAACAGTAGAATTATTTTCCTGGTGAAGCAACTTCAAATAGTTGGAGATTGTTTGAGTAATTTATAGTGATGTAGTTGTTTAAGAAGAAGAAAAAAAAAACTTATAGTTTTCAAAATAATTGTAAAAGAATAACAAAAATATGTCTAGCAATACATAGAACAAGTCAAGAGTCCTAATTTCTCCAACATATCAATTTTGAAGTTTCATTTCATGCATTAAAAGATAATAATGAGAACTATAAAAAATAAATAATGATGTTCGCCTTCAAATCTAGACGATCAAGTTTTCAATTAAAATTTTATCCACTGCAGTATCTCCTCTTAATTATTATCTAGAGCGAACTCATTTGTACCATCAGCTCAACAAAATAACTACAATCTTTACATGTCTATTTCTGAGGTAACAAAATAAAATATACTCCCACAGCTACATTCTCTTATTGATGTGTTCACAGAATACAGTGCACCACAATGGTAGAACATAGCTTTTGAAGTACTTGATGATTTTGAATTCATTTTTCTTGTGATTACAACACATTGTTTTTAATTGGCAAAATGGACTATATATGCAATAAAACAATAATGAAAATATTTAGTTTCATTATGAAAATATTATAGAAAGTGGAAATAAGCAAATCTTCAATACAAAATGCTGCATAAATATAGAGATTAAACCTCTACAAATCCTAACATCTGTAATAAGAAACATATACAAGAAGACACGATAAAATACTTCATAAAGTAATTAGATAAGTTCACCACAACATCTATAATTTCTTCTTTTGACCGAATCATCTTCTAAACACCCTTTCACCATTCCGCAAAAGCTCGACGCCTAATGGCTGATTTGTTAAGAAGCGAATATTTGATAATCCATGTAGATAATACAAGTGCATCAAGTTTGAAGAAAAAAAAAAATTATAATGTTAACTCTAATGATCACAATCTTAATATTCATGACATTCGAGGTCAAATATAAGATGATGCAAATCATACACAAGGTGAATGGATTCGGTTAGAAGCATTCTTTATCAAAGATTATCTTTTTTCATATTTTATTTTTGTTTGACAAAGATTACAATTGACATGAATAATATCATCAAAAGATGTTATTCCAATCATTTAATTCTTCGCATATTTTACACATATAATTAATTTAATATATTCTTCTTGTAAAAAGTAAGATCAACTGAAAATTGATCAATCAACCAAATTTTAGAAAAAAATGTGATTCATGATCTAGATATTGGTTAGGGATCAAATAAAATTGGTGCCTTAAGAGGAGCAGGAGATATACATTGTGAGTCACATTTGAGTTCTCTTCATTGCTTGTTGAAGAGGAATGATGCCACTTGCATTATTTAGAAGTAGTTATTAAAGAGAAAAATTCTTCAAGTCAAACATGTGAAGTTGACTGAGCTTATAATGTAATAACAATATTTAATTTTATTTTTATTCCACATCTTATGATAGAAATTATAAAAATTATAAATAATCTTTGTCAAACGTTACAAATGAAATCGTAATTCATAAGACATATTGTATGCAATGCATTTAATTTCAACATACAAACGTCTTCTTCAAAATTTAAGAAGAATAGAATAGTCTTCTTTGTTCGAGAAGGTGAAGTTATTTCATGGAAATGAGATATATATATATATATATATATATATATATATATATATATATATATATATATATATATATCTCATTTCCATGAAATAACTTCACCTTCTCGAACAAAGAAGACTATTCTATTCGGATTTACAGGGAATCCTTTCACTTGGAGACGTGGTATGCTTTTTCCAGAGGCTTGACAGATTTTTTGCTAATTCAAGTTTTTAAAGTTATTATCATACATCTCGGGTCCAGCATTTAAGTCATGTTTCCTCTGATCATAATCCTCTTTTTCTCTCTTTAAATTTTCATACAAAACCTGTTTTCACCCCCTTTAAATTTTTAAATATTTGGTCTTCACATCATACTTTTTTGTCTCTGATTTCTGGCCTTTGGAAGCCTGGCTGTGGTACTCCCTGGTTTGTTCTGTGGCAACTACACAAAACTATAGTTGCAGGCTTAAAGAAAGGGAACTTTGAGGTCTTTGGAAACATTCATACTAGAGTTCTCAAGTCTCAACAGTTGGTTAACTATTTGGAAGCTATGGAAAGTATGAGCCCTGAGATAGCTGATGAGCTCTCACAAGCTCATTCTACTCTTTTAGCTGAGATCTCACTCGGAGGAAGATTTCTTACAGCAAAAATCTCATGATACTCATTTTAAACATGGTGACAGGAACACTAGTTATTTTCATGCATCTATTAAACAAAGAGTTAACTCAAATTCAATTATTAAAATCATTACTCAGGATGGGCAGGTTATTACTGGTGCTGCAGGGATTGGTCTAAATGCAGTACATTACTTTTCTAATCTGTTCTCTAATACAGGACAGGTTTCTCCTATTAATAGTGAGTTTTTTGCTTCTGAACAGCATTGTATTGCTTCCCTTAAGCTTTCTGATGTCCCAAATGAAGAGGAAATATTTCAAGCTTTTAAGGGGATTAATGCAAACAAGGCACCTGGCCCTGATGGTTTTTCCTAGCATTTTATATTAATTGTTGGGATATTATTAAGAGGGAAGTTATACATGCCATTCAAAGTTTTTTTCAAGGAGAAGATCCATGTAAGTATTTCTTTGCTGCTTTACTTGTACTTATCCCTAAAGGTAAGGATAACTCTCATTGGCAACACTTTAGGCCTATCTCTTTAACTTCTACAATCACTAAGGTTATTAGTAAGATCATTGTTGCCAGGCTACAACCACATTTAAATGTTATTATTTCCCCTCAGCAGTCTGCCTTTATAAAAGGTAGAGAAATCACTGATAATATTCTTAGCCCAGGAGCTTATCAAGGATCTTGACAGGATTTGTAGAGGGGGTAATCTCATTATTAAATTAGATATAAAAAAGGCTTTTGACACTATCAATTGGGATTTTATCCATAATGTTCTTATTGCTAGAGGGTTTGAACATAAGTTTTGCAGATTAATTATGAGATGGCTGGCTAACAACTATTATAGTGTTTTGGTCAATGGAACCTCACATGATTTTTTCACTGCTACAAGAGGCATCAAGCAAGGTGATCCTCTTTCACCTGTTCTTTTTATAATAGCTTTTGACTATTTATCTAGAATGCTTAATCAATTTCATGAAAGGCATAGAAATATGCATTATTATAATAAAGCAGGAACTCTGGTGTCACATTTGGCTTATGCTGATGACATTATTGTTTTCTCTAATGCCTCCAAACTTGCTATTAGAAGAATCTTCAAGGTTTTGACAGAGTTTGAAACATTATCTGGTTTATCTTTTAATAAAGAAAAATGCCAGCTATTTTTTAGTAACTCTATAACTCCCTGTAAAAAACAATGGGCCTCTACCCTCACTTGGTTTTAAAAATGCTTCTTTGCCTCTTAAATACCTTGGGGTCAATCTTATAAGAGGTAGATGCAAGCAAATTCAGATGGATGAAATTATTTCAAAAATACAATGCAGAATCAATGATTGGAAGAATAAATTTCTCTCAAATGGAGGTAGAATGACTCTCATTTCTAGTGTGTTACAAGGAATTCCTTTATATGCACTCCAGGTTTTCAATGCAAAAAAAAGTTCACTGCAATTTATTGAAACACTTTTCAATCATTTTTTATGGGAGGGGGGTGGTGCCAAAAAACATTGGTGCTCTCGGAGGAAGTTATGCAAACCAAAATTTTCTGGTGGGCTTGGTTTCAAGGCTCTTCCTCACATTATGGAGATTAACATGAGTAAGCTCGGTATAAATTCGAGGCTCGTGACTCTCTTTGGGCTAAATTTATGCATTCCAAATACTGTAGTATTTCTCACCCTTCTATTGTCTCATACAAAAAAGGAGACTCGCGTATTTGGAAAGCTATGGTGAAGGCTAGGGAATACACTAGCAATTTCATATTTTGGGAGTTAGGAGATGGTAAGGTATCCTTTTGGCATGATAATTGGGGTTTACCCAAACTGCTTACACATCTCAGAACTCTTCTGATGATTCCACTCTTGTCTCTGATCTCTGGCTGAATGATAAGTGGGATATTGTGAAACTGAGAACCTTAGTTGGTAATGATGCTGCAATGTATATTAATCAATTTCCTATTAATAATAGCATGAGAGATAGGCCTCACTGGAAGAAGGCCATTAAATTTTCTGCCAGCAAATTTCTATATCAGGCTAGAAATGTTTTTTCTACATGCCAGTGGTGTGCATATAGCTGGAATACCTTGTTTACACCTTCTATGGCCTTCTTTAATTGGCGGTTTTTCTCATCCCTGCTTCCTTTAGACGATATTCTGAAACTAAAGGGTTTAAGAATGGCTTCTATTTGCACATTATGTCAGCAAGCTGAAGAATCTTCCAATCACATTTTTTTCAATTGTTCTTTTGCTTATGACATCTGGACTGCATTGGGTATTTTATTTAACATAAACTGGCCTAGTACTTTTTGTATTGAGGATTACATTTGTGCTTGGAAAGAGCTAGCCATTGGTGGGAAGTTCCTGTCCTCCTTTCCTTTGGTTGTCCTGTGGTTTATATGGAATGCCCGAAATGCTGCTAAGCACACCGAGGAGCACCCCACTTCTCTTAAAACAATTGCTCATATCAAAGCTTACTATCAAAGAGCTACTAAAAGTGCAGCTCCCCCTTCACATGCCATAAAAACCAGCATCGGTTAGATGGAAGCCACTCGAAAGGGGTTGGATAAAACTAAATATTGATGGATGTTGGAATGAGTTGTGCCGTCGAGTCTGGGGAATTGTACGGGGACCATACCGGCAAAATGAGGTTTTATTTTTCTTCCCCTGTCATAGCCGATACCCCTTTGCATGCTGAAATTTGGGCACTTGCTACTTGCTCTTAAAAATGCCACATGTTTTCATTTTAATGCTTTAAATGTAGAATCTGACTCTATATTACTTGTAAAGATGTTCCACAAAGAAATTGACATACCTTGGAATCTTATCTATCTATTTAGAAGGATTTGGACTGTCATTGCTGTTTCCTCCTTACGAGTCAATCTAAATTTCATATATAGGAAGCTCAATAAGCCTCGCTGACTGGCTGGCAAAGCATGCTACTGATACACCTATGGTGGGTACAACTCCACACAGACAGCTGGCAATACTCTTACACGGTGATACAATGGATTTACCTTACATTAGATGCATTTAGTTTTTTTGTTTCTAGCTGATCTGCAGGAGTTAGTTTGTTCTCATCGTCATGGTTATAATTTATTTCCTGCCTCTATTTATGATCCTTTAATGTTGGAGGATTTGATAACTATATTTATTATGCTTTTAGTCTTTGGTTTTCTTGTGCTGTAGGCATTGGTTTATTTGATGAAAGACTTGCTTTGGTTAACATGTTCTCTTGCTGGGTCTCTAACTTTATGTTTTGGGAGCTGTTTGGCATAGCACAAGAATTTTGGTGATCGTTTCGATTGGGTTATAGGAAATGCTATTTCCTCTATGGACTGCAAGACACCGGGCTGTGCAGATTATGATTTCTTTGCATGGAGGTTGTGTTTCTGGTGCAGGCTATCTTCACGGTCCATGGCAGGTTTGTTTGTTGCTTTCACTACCAGGGATTCTCCTTTTGGCTCATGTCTTCTGTACTCCACTTCTGGATAAATTCTGAGCACGTAGGTTTTAAATTCTCTTACAACTCAGTTTTGGTTTTTGCTTCTCCTTTTGCTCTTACTTTGCTATTGTATTTTGGAGATAATTTTTTGCGTGAGTTGTATTGAGGGAAGTGGAACCCTTACGGGTGAGTTTTTAATGTATTTTCTTTTGGTTTTAGAATGGGATCCACTTCCCTCCCCCTTGTAACACTTTTTTAAATTAACGCGTAGGGAGCCACCGTTGCTCTTTCCCAAAAAAAAAAAAAAAAAAAAAATATATATATATATATATATATATATATATATATATATATATATATATATATATATATATATATATATATAGGGTTACAATTCCATCCTTTTTGGCTTTATCCCCTTCCTCTTAAAACATTGTTATATGGTGAACTATTAGAGACACCTTACATCAGAATTTAACCTTTTCTTCTTCACTTTTTGGGGCTTGCTTTTATCTGTTTGGGTCTGTTTTTACTTTCCATTTTGTCTTAATGGATTTGCAGGTTTTACTTTTTGTACTGCTTTGCTTGATCAATTCTTTAGTGCTGCAGGTTTCTTTTGTGACACCCCATGACTCTACTGGGTTTCTTTTCTTTTTGCTGCAGTGGTGCTTGGATACCTGACGGTTGATTGCTTCGATATCTGCCACATCTCACATCTCTTTTCACATGCTTTTTATCTTTTGTTTTTTACGGTTATTTTGCTGGCAATTAAATTTGCCGTTACCATTTTCTTTCCTATTTTTCTGCTTGTGTTTCTTTGCTGCAGGCCTTTTGTCGCCATCAATGTGGGTATGCTACCACTTTTGTTCTCCCAGGTAGCTTTGGAGCTCAAGTATGATGATGGCTGCCCTACGGTCCTGCATTCGTTTTCTTATTTTGCTTGTCTTTTCTTTGGCATTCTCTTTTTGGTATACTTGTATTTTCATATTTGTATTTTTTGGAGGTTTTCTTGCGTGAGTTGTACTGTGGTTGGATGAACCCCTAGGGGTGCGTTTCAATGTATTTTTTTGGTGTTTTAGTAGCGGGGATCCACCAACCCTAAATCCTGTACTCAATTTTTTAATATTAACACGTAGGGAGCCATGAGTGCTCTTTCCCCTTAAAGAATATATATATATATATATATATATATATATATATATATATATATATTCAGTTTTTATTTTGGGATTTGGGAGATGGACATGTCTCCTTCTGGCATGATAACTGGAGCTTACCACATCCAAATCAGATACCTCATCACCCTCAACATGAGAACATACTTGTGTCTGATTGTTGGATTCATGGTCATTGGGATATGACTAAGTTAAGGGATTTAGTTGGCAATGATACTGCCTTGTTTATAAATCAAATTCCTTTACAAGGAACACACAAAGATAAACCTATCTGGAAGAAGGCCCCTCACATGTCTGTCATAAAACGCATATACAATTCACTCATCACTCACCCAAGATGGTATTGGGGCACCTTTCTCTGGAACCCCCTTTTCACTCCCTCTATGTCCTTCTTCTCTTGGAATTTTTTTATCTTCATCACTTCCTTTCGATGACATTTTAAAATTGAAAGGTTTAAGAATGAATTCTATTTGTCATCTCTGTAAAGAAGCAGAGGAGTCCTCCTCCCATATTTTTTTTTCAGTTGTACTTACACAAAAATCATTTGGAATATGTTGGCTAACATTTTCAACTTGGTTTGGCCCAGATGCTGCTCAATTGATAATTATCTTCATACCTGGAAGGATGTTACACAGGCTGGGAAATATATGTTGTATTTCCCTCTGGTGGTCATCTGGTTTTTGTGTAATGCCAGAAATAGTTTTAAGCATTCTGATGACCACCCCTCTCCTGCTGTAACTTTCTCACACATTATGGCCTATTATCATAGGGCTATCAAACTTACTTCCCCTAACTCCATTTCTCCAATTACTACACGACGACCTATCCTTGTTAAGTGGCTGTCTCCTGTGTTTGGATGGGTCAAGGTAAATATTGATGGCTGCTGGTCTGAGTCCTTTTCTGGTGCTGGAGGCTTATTTAGGGATTACCTGGGCAATTTGCTGTGTTATTTCTCTTCCCCTGTGGTGGCTGATACACTCCTCATTGCTGAAGTGTGGGCTCTTTTGCTTGCACTCAAAACTGCTATCTCTTTTAATTTTAACAGCTTACAGGTGGAATCTGATTCCAAAATGCTGATTAGCTTATTCTACAGAAATAATCCTCCTCCTTGGAATCTTGTCTATCTTTTTAAACGTATCTGACATTTCATTACTTTACATTCTCTACAGGTACAATTAAATTTTACTTACAGGGAGGGTAACCAACCTGCGGATTGGTTAGCCAAACATGCGAATGATAGGCCTCTAGTTGGTCAAGTACCTCCACAACAACTCTCTTTTCTTTTGCATAGTGATCTAATGAACTTACCTTACATTAGATATTGATACTTTACTACCATAAATTTCTTGTTTTTATGCCACCCCTTTTCCTTTCCTATTCTAGTTGTTTTTAGATTTTAGGATGACTACAGATTGGGTCTTCTCGTTATTTCTGAGATACTGGCCCACAAAACATCTGTCATTCCTCTAGACAATGGGACACGAAAGCTGGTTTGTGTATGCAATCTCTGGACATGTAATGATGGAAGGTGTTCTTTTCTTTCTTTAAATGTTGCTCTTTGTTTTGTCTCTCTTCTTTGATATTTTGGGACAATTCTCTTGGGTTTACTTACTTAACCTTGTACTTTTTGGAGAATTTTCTTTTGCATGCGTTGTATCGCGAGAGGCGGAACCCCTAGGAGTAAGTGGGTATTGTATTTTTGCTTTTTTAGTTGGGGGGGATCTGTCTCCCCAACCACCCCACCCTCACCCTTTTGTACTAGCTTTTTCCTAATCAACACCTAAGGAGCCCAAAGTGCTCTTTCCCCTTAATATATATATATATATATATATATATATATATATATATATATATATATATATATTCTATATATGAATGCATCTTATTCTTGAAGTTGAGGGTGCCCTCATCATTAAAAAGTTATTATTATTGTAGAGCATCATTATAAAGTTGATATTTTTATAGTCATTTTAGACACAGAACTACAAGAGATGAAACATAGCACATTGTAGAGTAATAAATTCTCAGTTATGTAATGGATGTTTGAGATGGATATCAATCATTCAAAATTGAAGATATTTATTAATATGCAACTAATTTCTTTCCTAAAAACTTCATCGACAGAAAAAAATTACACTTAAAATTCAATTAGTGCATTTTAAAATTGAAACTCATTAGAGTTATTTTCTTTTAAAAATCTTTAAATAATTTTTATTTATGTCAAATGCTGGTTAAGAAAAGAAAATTAGTCATATATTATTTAGCGATTATTTGATTAGAAGATTTTGACACTACCTGTTTTGACAACAACAACAAAACATAGATTTTTGCCCATAAAAATTGTCATGACAATATTACAGAATAGTGAAAGAAGATACTCTTGTTAGTTCACTGATAACATATATTTCAAAAGAATATTGCAATGAGTTTTGATATAGATTCAATAATTGATGATTTCAATTAGCATTGTGCACGATTCAAGAGGTCTATTCACAATGACTAGACTAAAAGTGGACTCTTATTATTTTGTAAGTTATTTCTGATATTTTTTATCAAATTTTCATTTATTTCTTTATTTTAATTTTTTTTTTAAATTTTAGTTTTCTTTTGTTTTAATACCCTCTCTTCAATTTTTTGTTTCGCCATTGCATATATCTAACATGTAAACTTACATTTATACATACATGTCACACTACCTATGCATGAAGGTATATTTCACATTTTGAATGTTAAAATAGTGATATTTTTGATGTTATATGAATGATTTGGGTGATGTGAATGTATAAATCAAAGTTTAGGTGTTAGATATGTAAATAAATAAAAATCAGGTGGTATGTATGTGTAACTGATACTTGTTAGAAAGTAGAGCAGGTATAAATTGTTAGCATGGCTGGTTCTACTCTGCAGAGAAAACTTATAATTGAATGTTCTTAAAATGCAAATATAATGTAATTAGGCAATTATAAGACATATATTTAAAAATATGTAAGAATTATTTGTTGGCCTAAAATTTTAAATGATTTGACATATTTAAGAAAGTATATTTTAAATGCATTTCTTATAAAAGCAAAGAGCACCCTATGAAAAATGTCACCACTCTTCTCAGCTTTTTTGGATTCAAAAAGTGCTAAACCTCAAAAAATTGAAAGGTGCCCACCTGCTTTTCCTTTGTTAAACTTCCCCTTGCCCAATTTAATGTGAGTGACCTTATAAAACTATAAAATTCACATGACATGCGTGCATTTGAACGTTTTTTGAGAAGGCTAAGGACCTTTCTATTGCACCACCACACAATTTTTCATGACCAAACTTGAACCCATGTCAAAAAGTCTGAAAACCAAAATTTGGTACTTTGCGAGCGCGGAGGCACCCAGTACATGCATCTAGGCACCAACTTCTCTATTTCTGAGCACTTGGTCATCCATTCTTTGTGTCTGGGTGTCAGAACCAAGTGCTTGGAAGCCAGATAGCCTCGACTGCGCCCATTAAACCGTGATTAGCAAAAAAGATCTCCAGTAGGGCTTCATGGATCCCTTAGATTATAGGAGGCTATGTATGAATGAAATATTGTCTAAAATCATTTAAATGGACGAAATTAATGACAACCAAGGATAACTACTTCCAGGCACGACTACATTTACTTAAACCCCGATTTCACACCCAAAACGTCTGTTGAAGGGTCTTATGGATCCCTTGAACCATTAGAGGCTATTTATAAATGAAATATGAACCTCAAATATTAAAATGAACATCAAACATGAGTGAAATCAATAATCAATACCACGGTTGCACTAGTATTTGGCACAAGTGTGCTAGTTGAGGCTTTAGTTTTGTGCCCTAAACACGATTTGAA
Source organism: Papilionanthe hookeriana x Papilionanthe teres (assembly GCA_022702705.1). Taxonomy (NCBI): domain Eukaryota; kingdom Viridiplantae; phylum Streptophyta; class Magnoliopsida; order Asparagales; family Orchidaceae; genus Papilionanthe; species Papilionanthe hookeriana x Papilionanthe teres. Next base: position 78,287,444 of record CM040428.1, on the reverse strand, counting down.
TAGATTTTACGGATGTATTGAGTTATGGGAAGCTATGCATAAATGGAATATGATCCCATAACATGTAAAGAGACATTTGATATGTGCTACATAAAAAATAGATGCCTACAACTTCACCAAGATTTCCTTGATAACTCTAATTTAAAACATTTTAATTATGTTGCTTGAGTAGTCTATAATTCCCTAGAAACATTGGTAGAATTAGCCTAATCTCATCTTATTCATGCCCATTGTGATGTCTTATAAAATAAATTTTGAAATCTCGTTCAAAAATATTTTTCTTAATAGGTATAATTTAACTCACTCATCAACATAGCATTCATGATTCTTTTTAATATCTCATTTCAGTAAGATTTAAATTCCCTTCTATAAACAAATATCTATGGCCTTTTAATCATTTTTAATACATTGATGTTCGAAGATCATCACACATATCCAATTGACTTATAATGTTCTTTATGTCAAGTCTTTATGGTTGTGCTTAAGATTTAACACTTTGATTGATTCTCTAGCAAGTCTGTCCCATTGACATCGATCTTAGCAAAATTTTATTTTTTTGAATAGTTTAATATCAATTTAAAGATCATCAATAACTCTTCTCATCTTTCTTGAATTTACCAAAATGATGGAAAAATCTCTTAAAGTTGTTTTGAAAGGTTCTATTCTAAAGTACGCCGGATCATAGGAATAAATCTTCACTTATTATGAGGTTTTTGCTAAAAGTTATATTCCTTTGATATTTATGTTTTTTTAATAATGTGAGAGATAGTTTGATCCTACGTTAATGTTGTTAATTTATTAAAAGCATAATATACTATAAATAAGATCGTCAATATAATTCAAAAATAATTGAGTAATCATTTAACATAGGACGGCTTTAGAAGATGTAGACCTTGAAGAAAAAAAAAAAAAATTAGAATCCAAAAGACTAGAAATACCCATTTTCTAAAATCGTTAAGGGACATTTAAATACTTACCACCCAATTGTTATTTATTTTTATAACAAACATCTAAACCTTGATTTTACATTTATCCCACCCAAATCTCTTATATGGCAAAAAAATGACAGTATTTTAACTTCTAAATACAATGAAATACACCGTTTCATGCCATGTAAGGCAGCAAGCATGTACGAATGACAGTTTAGGGGGTATGCGAATACAAAGGAATTGAGTGGTGTGCATGTAAATCATCTTGTTTTAACCTATGAAAGTCTAACAAAGTAGAAGTTATAAAAATCACAAAATAAAAAAATCTCAATATATTTTGGTTCTCATAAAATCTCAAAAGAATTTTCAAAAAGTGAAAATGATTTATGAATTTTAGGAGGAATATTGTTTTCACGTAAAAGGGTGACATCAGATCATGCAATCACTGAAATGTTTTTCAGGGCATTAAGTTCTACTTTTTCCAGAGATTTTTCTCTCGCCCAATTCGCATAAAATCTTATTTATTTTATCCAAGGTTACAAGTTCCTTATAGAAGAAAGCCCATATAATTAAAAAGTATATCATAAAGAAGGCTGTGTATTGTTTAAAGTAGTGGCTCTTATGTTTCCATAATTTTTTAATATTTTATTTTCAAGGTCATCTTTTGGGGATATTCATTTGGGATACGTTCAAATTTTGAATAACTCCTATTAGAGGCCAATAATGAAAGGCAAGAAGCACCACGTATTAAAGAACTCAGCGAAACTTCACATTATACTACAGTTGGGCTTTACATTGTAAATTTGGTTTATATTTTAGTTTTAATTGAATAAGCCAAGAATGTACATTGCCTTAGTTCCTCCAACAAAAGTGAGCAATATTAATAATCTTGATAGCACAATCCTAGCATAACAATATACATTGATATTTATGGATTTCAAACCCATGGGAAAGTGAGTCATGTCTAACACTGCTAAACTTAGGACACTACCTAAAAAGGGTGGCAAAGTAACTCACTTAACATCTAAAAATGATAATATTCAGTGATGTGTAAATGAGATAGAGTAAGGTTATTGTTTAGATGTAGGATAATTAGTGAGACTTATAACTCAACCCTAGTGAGCTTGCAATCAAAATATTTAAGTACGCAAGACACCCTCATAATCTAAAATTTTGTAGTTTCCAATTTTATTTAGTATTATGCTTTGGTTTGAAGCTATGATATGTAATTTAGTGCTTGAAATGCATGCATTGAGTTTTAAAGTATAAAAAGCTAAACATAATATTTGTACAACTTTCCTAAATAGAGCTGTAATTTTTATTGACTAAATGCCCCTTATCTATAATGATTAAAATCATAAAAATAAAAAGAAAAGTGATGTAAAATGCTATAGTTAATGATTTATTGTTCTTAACATTTCTAATTGAATTATTATTGAATTTTTTTAAAAAATTTGATTAAGATTTCTTACATATTTATTATTTATTTATTTTAAGTTAATTAGTTGGGTTAAAACAAATTTTAATTTATTCAATAAGCATAACATGTTAAACCATTTTATGTACTGACATACATAGAAAGAAAATAAGGAAAAAACATGAGTTATAATTTACAAGCAATGTAAATACATCAACGAACACACAAAATAAAAATTAAAGAATGTAAAAGACTGATATAGCTAGATACTATAATACACTCTAAAAAGTAACACATGCAACCAAGCTCTACTCTTATACAACCGACTTAGAAGTAAAGATCAATTTCTAGGTCTTCTCATTCTTCATCCTTAGATTCATATTCTTCTTCATAGTACGAGTCCTCTACACCTCACAAGCCATCATCGTTCTGTACATTTGGTTCTTGCTCGTCAGAATCTTTTGTAAGATGAACAACTAGTTCTAATTTAAATTATATTTAAATTTCGGAGAAAAAATACAAACTATACTTATCTAAAATAAAGAATAGTATACAATTACAATTTTGTACATAAACAAACATAGCCTAACACCAAATGCTGTCAAGCCACCGGTCATAGTAATTCATACCTAAAGGCACCTTTAAATACATCTGAGGCATTTCACACATATAAATATGACCATAAGGATAACCTATATGGGGTTTAAGGTTATTTAGATTTATTTTAATATTTAATGATTCTTAAATAAAGAATTAATTAATTATTAGAATAATTTTATAAAATTATGAGTACAATTTCTGTGGCTAAGGGTGATTAAAGAATGTCCCTATTAAAAATTCAAGTCATTAAAAACAAATTATAATTTTTAGTTATTTTTAGTTATTATTAAAATTAAATTTCAATATATTATAAATATTCTCTAAAACATAAAAAAAATTTAATGTCTGCGTAAATATCCTGAAAAGGATTGGTGGAATTGAAAATTTTCTTATATGTGTTTTATGATGTTCATGCATCCACCACAGATTTTAAAGGGTTTCTATCAAAATCATTTTATTTAAATAATAATATAATATCTTGAGAAATAGAAATATTACTTTTAAGAGATCTAATCATTCACATTAGAATAATCTATAAAATTTATGGGTCTGGATAACCAAAGTCTTTTCCCTTCTTTATAGGTGTAAAATAAAAATTATTTTATTCTGGTTATGGTATCTCCATAAGAGTAAGATCTTATAGTTAATTATATCCCAAGTGCTACGGCTCCCGAGAATACTCTCCATTAAAGTATTAGCTTATATTGTTTATGATTAAAAAATTTATGTCTTCAAAGTTAATGTTTTAAGACTTCAAATGGATATATACATGGTTTAAAAATATTTTTTTCTTAGAATTCAAGAGGTAGGAATTACAATCTAATAGTGACGTGCCATGTAGAGGTCCTACCAAAGGGTTAATTAACTTTGGGAAGAAGTTTTGCCTTGGGTATTAGAGCTGTAAGATTGTTAAAAATATTAGGATTTAATTTGAAGGCTGGATTTGGTTTAAAAAAATTGATTTGAATTGATTGGGTTTGAATTGAGGTTTGATTTGAGCTTAAAAGGGCTTGAATAGGAGTTTATCAAAGTTGAAAAAGGTTTATTTTTGAAAGGTTACTTTAAGTTGAAAAAAATTTTATTTGAATTATGATTAATTGATTAAAGAAGGAACGTTTGATTTAAGCTGTTGAATCTTAGAGTAAAGGTAAAAAGTTAGCTGGATTGTGCGACTTTTTTAAATTGCAAAAATTAATGAACTTAGATTTAGATTTATATTGATTTAGTTTAATAATGAGTCACAATTAACGCAAGTATGCGTATCGCTTAAGTAATACATACGCTTACAGTGAGCTTCGTTATCGATCCCACAGTGAGTGCTTTTAATTTTATTGTAGAAGACATAAATCACAAATCGAATCACAATACAATTGCAAGTGATTTAATTCTTAATGTAAAGACAAACAATTCAATTACTATTTCTACCAAAGTACGTTCTAGACTCTAACAAGTTAAACTAACACAAGACTAAATTTATAACAATGTTTAGTTGTAATAAAGAGTCTTTCTCCTTTCCAATCACAATGTGATGATTATTGTGACATACATCAGTGATGCAAATGTATTGTGCCAATTAGGAGCATTTCTATTCTTTACCCATATTTCAGCGTATAAAGAACATCGCCAATCCTAAGTTTAGTCCCCAACTGCGTGGTTAGGCTAGGAGGATACTGACTCTCACTCCAGAGCTCCCACTTCCCTTCACCTGAAGGCTAAATCTCGCTAAAGTTTCTAAATATTAGGACCAAATTGAGGATTTCAGCCTGTCACTTTGAAATCTCCAATTCTACGCCCATTAAAATATATTTCCCTATTTATTTGCACTCAATCCCCATGAACTACGTCTCTCATTCATGAACATTGAATGTGACCTTCACTTTTGTTGTGGAACTAATAATCCTTTCGGAACATATGTTTCCCAACAAGTTTGAACAATTCAATTGGCCAGATCAAAAAGTAAATGAAGTTTTAAGTGAAAAGGCCATCACAAATTTTCCATAATAAATCGACACATCATTTCCATTTCACAACATCAACACATCACATGACAAGGAGAAAGACAATGAAATCTACTCAACACTCATGAGGGAAAGATGACAAAACATGAATTATATATATAAAAACAACGTCATACAAACAAAGTAAAGTAAAGATAACTTATCTCAAACTCTTCCCCTAACGAATCTCAAGGAATTCCTTTGAGTCATCTTCTTTCTTCACAATAACACACAATTATCTCTTTAGATGAGTAAGGAAGAAGAAATCTCTCACTTTCCCTCTTCTCTCACACTCCTTAGAAGAGAAAACATAAAACCTAACTTCCTACACAAAATGGAAAGAAACTCTCTCTAAACTCTAAACTCTTCTCTTCCTTTCTTCCCCCTTCAAACTTGGTTCCAAAAGTGTTTAAATTCGGCTAAAACTGAATTCTCAAGAGTTTCTTCAAGCAACCCTTTAAAATATAGCCAAATACATTGAATCTAGTTTGAATTTGAGATAGGGCGCTGTCCTGCGCTAGTAGGAGCATCGTTCAGCGCATTATTCTGCCAAAATGTCGTAACTCTCTGTAAACTGGCGCTGTTGACAGTGTCATTCGACGCTAGTTTAATAAAATGCACTTTTGTCCTTTTTCACTCCAAATTTGCTCCTTTTCACTTCCTTTTGCTCTAAAGGCCTAAAAGCATTATACCTGCATGAAATCATAAAAAATAACTTTCTTTAAAGTGCAATATCATCAAAAACATGTATGAAATAGACAGTAAAAAGCTATAAAATTTTTAATGAATCACTGGACTGATTTCTAAATGGAAGTGAAACCTTAATCTTAAAATAAACCTAAGCATTGTAAGAAGGCTAAGTAGGTGGACTAACCCAACTTCTTAATAGAATCTCACCTGTCAAGATATTCATAGGATTCAATTATCATAGTTACAATAATATCCTTAAACTATTAATTAGTCAGACATGAAAAGATCTCCACTGCCATCATAGTGATGTCGAATGTTGACCTTATTATTATTAGATAATTCAAAGTGCCTTTGTCTGCAGCCATATGTTACTTCATCCTAAGATACCTACATAGTCAAATGGAGGTAAAACTATTTATTTTGTAGTTTCTATATACATTTTAACTCATTTTAAGGATATTGCACGTTAATGAAAGGTATTTTGTGTGTTATTAATTACAAGTACAAAAGATAGAGCTTAAAGAGAAAAAGGAGCAAAGTCAGAGCAAAAAGAGGTCAAATGGAGCAAACCTAACACCTGACACATGATCTGGAGCCTAAGCATTAGGTAGTTACAAGGAAATTCTAGAAGGTTATCACCTATGCCATGGTTGGACGCCTGGGCGCCATAATCGGCTTGAGCTTTTATGCATTGAATTTGGATGAAATTTGAAGAGGTGCTTGAAGTGACTCAGGTGAGTTTCAGAGCTCTATTTAATAGAGACAATGGCTAGTCGAATCTAGATTGTTGGAGTAAGTAGAGAGAGTATTTGGAGTCTTGAGTCATGGCATGTGAGTTTTTTTTAGTTGCCAAATTGGAGTTGTCGGTTGCTTTTAAATTTTTTTTCTAATTTAAAATATAAATATATAATTTTGAAAAGTAACATTTTAATTTTGAAAATACGAGACTGAACTGATCTCATATATTTAATAGTTTAAATAATATAGTACAACAACACGAGCAATGCACCTATCCTAAGGAATATAGACATTACTCAATAGCGAGGCTAGATTAAATAAACTAAAGATTTAAAGACATCCATTTTGGTCTATGAACCTTTATGTTGACCGAAATGTTTCCCTATCTAATATAAAAGATTTGATAGGGTTAACTGGGTCTAAAGTTTACTATAAGGCCAAGCCCCTATGTTAATTACATCTTAGACAACTGAAGTTACCTAAGAAAATTCATGATTTAAATTAAAGGTATTTGTCTTCATGAATTCAGCGTTTAGGGTTTTCATGGTTGGATATGGAAAATTCAAATGGGAAGGGATCAAATAGGAATGATTATTGTAAAATCTAAAGGAAGAAAGGCAGGGGATGTCACAGATCCTGAGGAGAACCTCAGTGACTTCCCAACTATCCTATGGTTTGGGTTCAATTTTGAAGAGATATTATTAAATACTCCATCCTTCAAATTTTATTATTTACGGCTTACATTTGCAAGATACCAATTATACAAATAGCCTTAAAAGATAAGAGGGCTTACATCGTACCAACGATAACCTCAGAGGCTAAAAAGAGTTAGGACTTATACTGCTCAACATAACTATATAGGAGCCTAAGGATAAGTTGAAGATTTACTTCATGCTAGATGGATTACCTCAAAGTCTTATGCCTTGGTGTTTAATTCTAAGGAAAAATTTGTTGTTGTAGACCTGTTTGCTTTCTTAAAGGTGTTCTTCTACGTGCCCTCATCGTGCTACTCATGATGTTTATTCTGAGCTCCCTATTAAAGTTGCAATTCTAAGGTTTAAGGTTTTATGGTTTTGCAATACATGTTTCAATGTTTTATTTTTTGGTTGTTGTTGTTTAAATGTTTTATTTAGGGGAGTTTTAATTTAATTAAAGCAAAATTAGTTATGATCCCACAGTTCCCTCATTTTGGCATCATTATTTTTTTTTGAATTTACTTAGTCTATAAAAGTTGTTAAGCTCATTTAGATCAAAGAATTATCTTTAACAGCTATAGGTGACCTCATCTGAGCAATCCTCGTAAGCCTTAAATGAGTGATTTAAGGCATTTCTTATCTAAAATAATGAAATCCACTGGGAAGATAAATTTGTCAACATTTACCAATACAACATCAACAACTCCTTTAGGATTGGTGATTGAACAATCAGTTAACTAAAAGTTTCCAGTAATAGGGGAAATCTCTTCTAAACCTAACCTTCTGAAAATAGATAAATACATAAGGTTAATACTGCTCCCAAATCACATAAAGCTCTTGCAAAAAATCTCTCTCCTATAGCACAAGGAATAGTAAAGCTATCAGAATCTTTAATTTTTTCTGGAATCTTTTTCTGAATTGTAGCACTATGCTGGTCACTAAGTGCAACAATCTCATTATCTGTAAACTTCCTTTTTTTATTATGTCCTTCATAAACTTTACATTGTTTGACATTTGTTGCAGGGCTTCAACAAATGGAATGTTTATGGATAATTTCTTAAATATTTCTAAGAATTCTAAAAAATTGTTTATCCAACATTTTCTTTCTCAATTTTGAGGAAATAGAGGTGTTGGTTTTTCTACAGTAACTTTCATTGGTGTAATAAGGTATTATAAGTCGTGAGGAATATCTTCCTCAGGCTTTTTAATTTCCACCCCTTCTTTCTCAACTTAATTTCTTTTTGAACTTTTATCTTCACTTCTCTTTCGCTTCTTAATTGGATAGCCTTAAGTTGATCTTTGTTCTGATCTTTAGGATTAATATCAACATTACTCAGAAGAGTTCCTTGAGGCTTATTGCTAACTGCAGTAGTAATTTATCCTAATTGATTCTCCATATTTCTCATTATAGCTTCAAACTTTATGATTGATTACTAATGTTTAACACTACTTCTTCCATAAACAACTTTTCCTCCTTAGATTGTGGGTTATTGTTAAAACCTTGAGGATAATAAAGTCTATAATTAGTATTTTCTTGATTATTTAAATTGCCTAAAAATTTCACTGGTTTGTTCACCCATTGTGGATTTACACCATCATAATTATTATTATTCCAACTTAAGCTAGGGTGATTTTTCCAACCAGGATTGTAATAATTAGAGTAAGAGTTATTAACTAGATTATTTATTGCATTCAAAGTCTCATATGATGATTAAAAATCAATCCTTTGCCCCAATGAATTTCCTTAACTATAAAAGCTGTTTGAGATAAATTCATTCCAAAATGATAAATCTTATTTGATATTGCAGTAATTTGAGATGTTAATGCTTGACTTTATATTTTGCAAGAATTTATGAACTTAGATTTATATATTTATAATGATTTTTGTTAAGTCCAAGCATTCAATGTAAGTATACGTATTGTATCAAGTAATACAGTGCTCTAATGGAGTCCTGGTTATCGATCCTACAGGGAAGTTTGGAATATATAAGAAAGTGCTCAAAATATAGGTAACGTATCACTGAAATCCAATATTTAATTTGTAATTAAAGTTTACTACTTACTACTACATGCAGGAAACAATAACGATTAACTACACTACAATTACTTCTAACAACTTTAACAACAGGATTAACTAGTAGACACACTAAACTAAGTATTTGAAAGGTTTTCAATATATGAGAAAAATATCTTTCCTCTTGCAATGAGAATATGATGTGTGGATTGATATGGAAAAATTATCTATTTTATTGTGCCAAATAGGAGCATGGATGATTCTTTACCCTTAAAAGAGTACCCCCTCTTCTAAGCAAGAAAAGAACATTGACATATTCTAAGTTTAATCACTAACTCTAAGGCTAGGCTGGGAGGATACCGGCTCTCACTTCAGAGCTCCCACTCATCCTTCACTCGAAGGCTAACCTTTGATATTAGTTACTAATCTTAGAACCAATCTGGGGATTTCAGCCTGTCTCCCTGAAATCTCCACATTGAAGTCCATTAAAACATATTTCCTTATTCATTTGCACTCAATTCCCATGAACTACGCAATTCATCCATAGAAATTGAATGGATCTTTTATTATTGTTGTAGGACATTCTTTTCAAACTAAATGTTCAACAACATATTTTAACATTTAAATTGGCCAAATCGAAAGTAAATTAAGTTCTAAATGAAAAACCATCACAATCTTTTCATTACTTTAGAAGCACATCAAATTCACATTAATCCATCATCACATCTCTATGCAAGAAGAAAGACAAGGGAGACTACTCAGAATTCATGGAGAAGATACAATAAAACATGGATTTTATATATAAAAGAAAAGTCATACAAACCACAAAAGAAAATATAACTTATCTCTTTCTCTTGTCCAATGAAATACCCTTGAAGTTCCTTTGAATCCTCTTCTCTCTTCTTTATAACACTTGATTCTCTCTTTAGAATGGAAAGGAAGAAGCAATCTCTCACTTTACCTCTTCTCCTTCCCTCCTTAGAAAAAAATTCCTCTCAAAGCCTCACTTTACACACTCTTCTCCTAAACCTTAACACTTAACTCTCACTAAAACTACTCTAGAACCACTGAAGAAGCACACCATTTTCGTCTAAAAATCGTTACTTATAAGATAGGGACGAAATCTTAAGAGTTTCCATAGGCATCGCTTCAAAAAGTCATGAAAACTCTTCAAACTTGAACTCCACCGACTTTGGGCACCACCTATCTGGCGCCGGCAGCGCTCTATCGTGCAATTTAATTCTGGGCTCTCTGGATTTGGGCACCGGCAGCACCCATTCTTGCGCCGGCGGCGCCATAATACTTTTTCACCATTTTGCGCCTTTTTTCTCTGGATTTGTTCCTTTTTTCTTCTTTTCACTCCAATCATCGAAAATCGTCATACCTGCAACAAATCATGAAAAATACCTTTCTTTAAAGTGCAATATCACAAAAAATGGGTAAAATTATATAGCAAAAACCGTATATATTTTTGGTGCATCAGAATCTCTCAAACTTTAACTATTACTTGTCCTCAAGTAATCCTTTTACTACATAAAATATAACTCTAGGCAATATAATTTTCAACTGTAAGACACTAAAATTTTTCATTCAAAAGAATATTTTAGTTAGATTTTCAGAAAGAAATTTAGTAACTCAGGTGTAAGAATATTCAGCAATCAAGTTTAAGAGTTCTAGTTTTCTATTTATTTCAAGGTGAACCATAATTTGTCACATTAAGAGTGCCTCAAAAGACTATGTGAAAGAGGAGTTCATGTAAACTTCATTAGAATTTAGGCCAACACTTAAAACATAAATTTAGAAATGAAATCAAGCTTTCCCTTTAGAGTGATTCAAGTGAAGCCAATTTTTGATTAGGCATCTCCTCAAGCTTCTCCTCATAAACATTTTTTTCTTTCTTTTTTTCTTCTTTTCTTTTTCTTTTTTTTTTCTTTTAGGGATTGTTTTTCAATCCTCTTTTCTTTTCTCTCTTCTTTTTTTTATTGAGGATTACTATATATGGATAGCCTTTTAATGATTTTGAACTTCACTCTTCTCTTTCTAAAGTTCAAACCTGAAATATCTCCTTACTTTATAGTTAAGTATAAGCTTTATTATTCATCACAAAGTTACAATCTCTTCTTGACACACAATACTTTAAGTCCCTTAATATTTCAAAAATACAGTTTCTTTACTTTAAATAGTTGACTATAAACAAAATTTTTCATACTAAATATCTCACTTATATAAAATCAACCTTTATCACTAAAAATTTTCATCCTATCCTTCCATAATATTCAACTGAAATAAAAAGTTTTAGTTACTTACAATGAGGTTCAACTGCTAGAAGTTATGCTAATAATTTTTGAAAATATAATAATTGAGGACAAATAAAAGTTAGTATTTTTCTACCCTCCCCCAAACTTAAAATTTTCAATAAATTTGAAACAGTTTAGAGTAGAAGAAAACTAACCTCTCTGTGCTGGGTTCTTGAAATATTCAACAGCTATCTGGTATTAGTCAAAATTTACAACTAGCAGACATGAAACAATTAGTAGCAGTGATATAACAATTTTTAAATATTTGCATGGGTAAAGAGAAATTAACATTAAACATCTAAACATCCAACAGAACATTACAACATAAAAAAACTATCACAGTACTACACAGTCCAGCTAACAATTTAAATGTTTCAGTACAACATAATAATACACCAAAAGAGTTACACAACATATGAAAATAAACACTACAACACAACAGTACAACAACAGGGTTACCCATCATACGAAAAGCAAATATCACTACACATCAGTACAACACAACACAACAAGAACAACAGAAATAAAAAACAAAAAATCTACCAGTCTCCATCACTAGGATCAACAGGGTCATCAATAGGGTCATCAACAAGGTCCTCAGCAGGGTCAGGTCTATATGGTGTATTGCTGGGGCAAGAAGGAAATATCACATCGGACTCCCCCCTCATAAATCTGACCTAAGCATCATAATAAGCGATATCAAACTCAACTCTCCTCTGCAGATAATCATCATTTACATCACTCCTCGCTTCAAATACATCCATCCGTCCATGGAGTCTATCTACATTAGCACTCTGTAGTCTCAACTGCTCCAAAACATCAGATAAGGTAGGCGGCTCAGAAGTAGATGGAACATCATAACTTGTAGTAGGAATATCAGTACTCCTACGCTTAGCTCTGGCTCCTACATGAGACTCATAAGTACGAATAATATTCTTTGTAATTGGTCTCAAAGGTATAGCCACTTCCTCAGAACTACTAAAATCCACTCCAGACTGAACACAGAGGGCATGAACTAAAGCAGGATGTCCTAATCCTCTAGTGGTCTCACCTCTAGAAATCGTCTGAATTTTCTTGTAAATAATAACTTCAATATCAATCTTTTTCATCTTTTGAATACAGTAGTTCAGGATTGCTCTATCTCTAGTAACTTTGATGTGGTGATAAGATGGTAATAGTCTCACAGAAATGAAATAATGCCAAACTTTTGAAGCAGACAGGGAAATTTATCAACTGTTTTTGTCTTACTTTCCATTCTCCTCGCCCGTCAGTCAGAAAAGCAATAACTTCTCTCATATTCTCCCTCCCAGTGTTAAAGTTTTCGTATTCACATACGAATGGTTCTCGAGTCTAGTAGAAAGCATTGATACGCTGAGCAGTAAACTCAATCATTTTTCTTCTAATAAGCACATTCTCAGTCTCAATCCACGGGATATTCGAATAGAACTCTCTAACCACTCCCATAACAGCATTCGCAGTGAAATAACAAAATCGCTCCCAATTCTGCTCTGCAATTAATTGTTCTATAGATCCTCTGGGACTATCAAAAGCTCGATCCTGAATACACTTCTTGTTGTGATGGTAAGAGTTATAGCGAAATTGGGTTTACATGTTGACGAACCTCTCCTCATCAAAATCCAATTTTCATGTGAATTTCTAAAATTTGCAAGAAAATTCCAATAAATCCCAAATTCATAATGTAACAAACTCCAAACATTATTCTAAACTAGTAAGAGTAAATTTCATCATGGAAATCTCAAAATCTCTTCAAAACTTCAAAAATTCCACCATAACCAATGTGAGAGATTTCCATGGTGAAAATCCAAAAATTTTAACATAAAGTGAAGCTCTTACCAAGAGAAGTGTAAATCCGGTGTCGAAAAGCCTTGAAATCTCCTTGAATCTGAGATCTAGCAAGCCCAAGATCTTTAAAATCGTGAAAATGGAGGAAGAAGATGAAGGAAAAGGAAAAATTTGCATGTCCCAAGGCAAAAATTGCGAAATCGAGGGTTTTAGGCCTTTTTCTAGATTCGGGCACCGGTGGTGCTCGATAAGTCGTCGATGGGGCTCGATAGGGCACCGACGGTGCTCTATTTAAATAAATTGGCCAAATTGTCTGGATTTGGGCACTGGCGGCGCCAGTCCAAAATATTTTCTAGGTCCAAAATTTTTTTCGTATTTTCGATCGTTTCGACGTCCACAATGATGTTTAACACTTCAATAGACATTTACATCATCCCATAAGCAATAATTAACACAATTATTCACACAAACAAAACACAACAATCTTATATATATAAAATCCAAGTTACATCATAGACACCAAATATGTTCATTCAAACCAACTATCCTTAGATATTTAGTGCAGCAAGTACTCTACGATAGGCAAACACTAAAATCTAAGCACACATTGAAAGCAAGAACATACGAATTCCAAATTCAAAGCAAGTACTATACAAACCAAACATAACTAAGTAAAGCAAACTAAATACTCAACAAACATATGTAGAATCCATCAATTACTCCACATCAGTTTCAAAACTATCCTCCCCTCTAATGTCTCTAATTGATTGCTGATGCACAAACAAGTTATAGAATGGACGAAATGGAAATTTGTCAGATGATTCTTCTGCAATCACCGCGTTCTTCTTCATCAGATTGATTAAGCCCATCTCAATTTGACCAGTGTGATCGAATTGTTCTTTCATTCTCCTATCTATATGATCGAACAAATCAGAAATGTTATTGATCGCATTCATAACGTTCCGTACCTCAACCTCCAATTATTTGATTTTCTTCAATATCATTCTCGAACCTTCAGGAAAAGTGGGTTGAATCAGTTGTGAAGTCTGCGTTGGTTGATCAGCAAGCAAGTTCATGTCATCTTCATCTCCAACTCTCTGGTAGTCATAGGGATTAGTTGGATCAATAGGCCTCCATGGAAGAGAAAATTTTTCCAACTTTCATAAGGAACCCGTGACAGACTACATAACAGAAATATGGTGGACAGGTGTCCAAGCCCATATTTAGATCCATGCATAATTAATCCAAGTACTGATTTCACAATGATATTACCAATGTCAACCGGCCTCCCAGTTTGAATACAGAAATTTCAAAATGACACTTTCCTTGGTTACCTTGCTAATCTTCAATGTCGGAAATAACTTTGCCGAAATAAAGTAGTGCCACTGCTTTGATACTGGATTGAGGGATGCAGATGAGAAACTAATGTATCCATTCTCCTAACTTCCTATTCTTCATTCTCATCCGTCAGATATCGATATACATTATTCATATTATCCCTTGTGGCATTAAAATTAGAATAATGGCAAATATGTACGTTCTCAATCATAAAAACATTGTTGATTCGTGTAGGAGTGAATTTAAAAAATCTACCACGCACAAATACGAACCCTTGATTGATCCTGTGAAGATTTGCATAAAACTCTTTCACGACGGGAACAACAACGGCAGCATTAGTGTAGCAAAGCACTTCCCAGCGTCTCTCCTCAATAATATCTTCAATTCTAGTAGTAGGATTATCCATACCTCGATTTATGAAGCCTCTTTCCTTGATAATCCTTCTTTTCATCATCACTTTGTTGAACAAACGCTGTGCTTCAAAACTTATGAACTTCCTTCGGTTGAAAACACAAAATCGAGGGGTTTCAATGGGATAGGAATCCATAGGATACGAATTGGGATTGGTGGTTTTCATTTTTCGGAAGTTAAGAAGTTAAAAATGGAGTTTAGGGAGTTATACGGATGAATATCCTGCTAAAAATTGCCAAAACTTGCATTTTGAAACTTAAAAACCGTCAAACAGATTTTGGGCGCCAGCGGCGCTCAAACAGTCAAGTTTAGTGATGGAAAAGTGACAGGGCGCCAGCGGCCCACATTTTGGCGCCGCGGCGCCAGTGGTCAAAAATTTCTCATAGAACTTTGTTTGGTCCAAAATATTCCAATATCTCGATTCGATCTATCATTTATCAATTTTTTAAAAATAATTAGGAGTAATTAGGATTCAAAAACAACTATCTAAAAAACACAACTACAACAAAGAAGCAAAACACACCACAAAGATAATTATGGGTTGCCTCCCATAAAGCGCTTGGTTTAACGTCGTCAGCCCGACAAACCATTCAGTTAATCGAGATGACTCAGGATTAAAACCTTTTTGAAGTCAGGTTGAAACCCTTCAAAGTAAGGCTTTAATCGATTCCCATTAACCTTGAAAATATTTCCAGTATCAAGATCCTTAATATCAACAGCTCCAAAAGAATGAACTTTTACAACTGTAAAAGGTCCTAACCATCTAGACTTGAGCTTTCCAGGAAATAACTTCAATCTTGCATTGTATAATAAAAATTTTTGTCCAAATTCCAAGTTCTTTTTCAATATCTTCCGATCATGACATAAATTGCTTTTTTTTATAGATCCTATAAATGTGATAAGATGCATTTCTAATCTCATCCAATTCATTCAATTGCATAAATCTTTCTTCTCCAACATTTTTTAAATAAAAATTTAACTCTTTTATCACCCAATATGATTTATGCTCCAATTCAATTGGTAAATGACAAGTCTTACCAGACATTCCAATAAGGGTTTTAAAAGCAGTTCTATAAGCCCATAAAGCAGTATCTAATCGAGCAGACCAATCTAGTTTATGATTATCTATAGTTTTCTCCAAAATTCTTCTAATTTCACGATTAGACACTTCTGCTAAACCACTAGTCTGGGGATGATAAGCAGTATTGATTCTATAAATAATATTATATTTTCAATTAATCTCTTAATTTGATTATTCCTGAAATGGGATCCACCATCAGTTATGATTACTCTCGGCATTCCATATGTTGTAAATATATTTTCTTTAAAAATTTTAAAACACTCCGAGCATCACATCTAGGTAAAGCAACAACTTCAATCTATTTTGAGACATAATCAACTGCAACCAGTATATATAAATTTCCAAATGAAGGAGTGAATGGTCCCATAAAATCTAATCCCCAAACATAAAAAATTTCAACTTCCAAATTATAATTTAGAGGCATTTTATTTCTTCTAGAGATTTTACCTACTCTCTGACGTCGATCACATGATTAAATATATCTATAAACATCTCTAAAAAGAGTGGGCCAATAAAATCTTGATTATAGAATTTTAAAAGTAGTTTTATCAACACCAAAATGACCTCCAAATTCAGAATCATGACATCATTTAATAATCACATTTGTTTCTTCTTGTGGCACACATTTCCTAATAACTAGATCCTTACACTGTTTATATAGATAGGGCTCATCCCAAAAATAGAATTTTGCATCATATTTAAAATTATTCTATTGTTGCCTTGTTAAATCAGGCGGTATAATATTACTTATAATATAATTTACAATATCAGCATGCGAAGGCAAACTACTCCCCATAATAGTATAGAGTTGCTCATTAGGGAAAATTTCAGTAATTTCATTTTCAAATTTAGATAATTTATCATAGTTTATTCTTGACAGAGGATCAGCTATTTGATTGTCAGCTACCATCCTATCAACTATCATAAAATCAAATTCCTATAGAAGAAGTATCCATCTAATTAGTTTAGGTTTCACATCCTTCTTTTGCATTAAATATTTGATAGCCGAATAGTCTGTATGCACAATACTTTTAGTTCCAATCAAATAAGGTCTAAATTTTTCAAAGGCAAATACTATATCTAATAACTCTCTTTCAGTTGTGGTATAATGAATTTGAGCCTCATTAAGAGTTTTACTAGCATAGTAAATGACTTTGAAAACTTTATCATGCCTTTGCCCCAATGCTACTCCAATCGCATAATCACTAGCATCAAACATAAGTTCAAATGGTTTCTCCCAATCAGGTGAAAATATTATAGGCGCAGTGATTAATTTTTCTTTTAATAATTTGAAAGCTCTTAAGCATTCAACATTAAAATCAAACATTCTATCATTTTCTAAATGTTGGCACAAAGGTTTAGTAATTTTAGAAAAATCTTTAATATATCGCCTGTAAAATCCAACGTTTCCTAAGTAACTCCTCACCTCTCTCACAGTAGTGGGTGGCGGCAATCTCTCAATCACTCTAATTTTAGCAGGATCGACCTCCATACCATGTTCAAAAGTTTTATGCCCAAGCACAATGCCTCCTGCAATCATAAATTGACATTTCTCCCAATTCAGAACTAGATTTGTTTTCTCACAAAGCTCCAAAAATTTGGCTAAGTTTTCCAAGTAAATTTCAAATGAAGTCCCGAATACAGAGAAATCATCCATAAAAACTTCTATTCTATTATCTATCATACTACTGAAGATTGACATCATACATCCCTGAAATGTTGCAGGTGCATTACACAGTTCAAAAGGCATTCTTCGAAAAGCAAATGTTCCATAAGGGCTAGTAAATGTTGTCTTTTCTTGATCCTCAGGAGCAATAGGTATTTTATGGTAACCAGTATATCCATCCAAAAAACAGTAGTACTTGTGTCCAGCAAGTCTATCTAGCATTTGATTGAGAAAAGGAAGAGGAAAGTGATCTTTTATGGTGGCGGCATTTAATTTCCTGTAGTCAATACAAATTCGCCATCCATGAATTTGTCTCATGGGTATGATTTCATTACATTCATTCACTTCAACATTCACTCCTCCCTTTTTCGGTACACAATGTATTGGACTCACCCAAGAACTATCCGAAATAGGATAAATAATTCCAGCATCAAGCCATTTTAAAATCTCTTTCTTAAATACATCTTTCATTATAGGGTTCAATCTCCTTTGCGGATCAACTCTCGGTTTATGTTCTTCATCTAATAAAAGTCTGTGCATACAAATCGAAGTACTAACTCCTTTAATATCTGCTAAAGTCCATCCAAAAGATTTCTTGTATCTTTTTAAAGTTTCCAACTACTTCTGTTCTTGGTATTCGTTCAACTCCGACGATACAATAACTGGCAAGGTAGACGATTCTCCAAAAAACATATACTTTAAATGATTAGGGAGAATTTTCATCTCAAGTTCAGGAGGTTTTATGATAGATAGAATTAAGCTTTTATCTCCACCTTCCATAGTGTCTAATATTTCAAATCTCTCCTGAACATACTCAAAATCTTCATTCTTCTTACTATCTAAATTTTCTTCATTTTCACTTTCTTCTTCAAACATATTTTTATATTCTTATTCTTTTTCAAATATATTTTCAAAATGATCGTTTCTCAAGTAATCACAGACCTCCATCCTAAAACATTCATTATCTTTTTCCATTGAGGGATACTTCATAGATTTTAAAATATTAAAGGTCACCTCTTGATCATTAACTCTCATAGTTAATTCTCCTTTTGAACATCAATTACCACTCTTCCAGTAGCAAGGAATGGTCTTCCCAAAATGATTGAAATTTCTTTATCTTCCTCCATATCAAGTACAATGAAATCCATAAGAAAGATAAATTTATCCACGTTCACTAACACATCTTCCACCACTCCTTTAGGATAAGTAATGGAATGATCGACCAACTGAAGAGTCATAGAAGTAGGAGAAATTTCTCCTATTCCCAACCTTTTGAAAGTTGATAAAGGCATAAGATTAATACTCGCTCCCAGATCACATAAAGCTTTCTGAAAAAATTTTCACCTATAGCACATGGATAGTGAAATTACCAGGATCTTGAAGGTTTTCCGGAAGCTTTTTCTGAATAATTGCACTACACTCTCCGCTAAGTGCAACAGTTTCATGATCCGTAAACTTTCTTTTCTTTCTCAGAATATCCTTCATAAACTTGGCATAGTCAGGCATCTGTTCCAATGCTTCAACAAAAGGAATATTTATAGTTAATTTCTTAAGGATTTCCAAAAATTTTCCAAATCTGTTATCCCTGTTTTGTTTCTTCAATCTTTGAGGAAATGGAGGTGGTGGTTTTTCAACAGTTTTCTTCATTGGCTCAAGAGGATAATCCAAGTATGGATAAATCTTGTTTGAACCTTTTTCATTTTCCACCTTCTCCTTTTCTATTTCAACTTCTTTTTGCACTCTAGTTTCCAATTCTTTTCCACTCCTTAATTGAATTACCTTAAGTTGTTCCTTGTTTTGATCTTTTGGGTTGATCTCCACATTACTTGGAAGTGTTCCAGAAGGACTATTATTAAGTGTAGTGAAAATATGTCATAATTGATTTTCAATATTTTTCATAGCAACACCTTGAGCTTGTAATTGATTTCCCATATTCAGAATCATTTATTCAGTAGACAACTTCTTATCCTTAAATTGTGGGTTACTATTAAATCCAGGAGGATAAGATGGTCTAATATTAGTATTTCCTTGGTTGTTCAAATTTCCAATTGGATTCATAGAATTATTAGCCCAATGCGGGTTAACATTAGCATTACTATTATTCCAATTATAATAATTCGAATAAGGATTGTTAGGTCTATTAATAGTATTTAAAGTTTCATAAGGTGTTTGAGATTATGTTATCTGTCAAAATGAATTTTTCTCCAACACTTGAGGTGGTTGAGAATAATTCATTCCATATTGATCTATTTTCTTTGAAAGGGATGCAATTTGAGAAACTACCATAGTCATCATATCTGA
The DNA here is from genome assembly GCA_022702705.1 of Papilionanthe hookeriana x Papilionanthe teres. Lineage (NCBI taxonomy): Eukaryota > Viridiplantae > Streptophyta > Magnoliopsida > Asparagales > Orchidaceae > Papilionanthe > Papilionanthe hookeriana x Papilionanthe teres. The sequence goes on along the minus strand of CM040428.1, from coordinate 78,267,467 downwards.
ATCATGAACACTAGCTACTCTCTTAGGATTTACTCGTTCAGAGGGCCATTGAAAATTATTATTAGTCATTTCTTCAATTAATGCCTATGCTTCATCAAAAGGTTTTGACATTAATGATCCACCAACAGCAGCATCTAAAATAGATCTCAATGATCCCACTAATCCATTATAAAATATTTGAATTATTAACCAATCTGGTAAAGCATGATGTGGGCACTTCCTAAGAAGATCTTTAAATCTCTCCTAAGCTTTATATATTGACTCTCCTTCAAACTGACAAAAAGATGTAATATCATTTCTTAGTTTAGCAGTCTTTGATGAAGGTAAATATTTTGATATAAACTTTTGAGATAATTCTCCCCAACTTCTAATAGATCTAGGTGCTAATGAGTTTAACCACGCCTTAGCCTTATCCCTTAATGAAAAAGAAAAAAATATAAGTCTAACAGCGTCACTAGACACTCTGTCATATTTAAAAGTAGCTATACAGCTTATTTTTAGGTTGTGTGTTTTGAAAGGGGGTCGCCTAAAGAAGTTTTCGGAGAATTTTAGATTTTTAAGTTTAATTTAAATATATATAATTTGGAAAGTAGCATTTTATTTTGAAAATAATTTTAAGTTTGAAAATTTTATGATATGAAATCAAACCGATATCACATCCCAAATAGTTTATATAAACGAGCACCGTATCACAAACCGTGTATCTACCCCGAAGAATAGACACACTGCTTAATGATGGGGCTCGATTAAGTAAACTAGAAGATTTGTGACATCCGTTTGGTCTGTGAACCAATTTTATTTGCCGACAAGTTCCCCTGCTTAATATAAAGGAATTAAGCAGGGTTTATATTACCTGGGTTCTTAAAGTTCTCTATAAGGGCAAGCCCCTATAGTTAATTACATCTTAAATGTCCAAAAATACTTAAGAAAACTCTAGATAATGATTGGTGGTTTTGCTCTCAAGAATTTCAAAGTTTAAGGTTTTAAACAAATTGGATTTTGGAAATTTCAATAGGGAATAGCTCAGATTTGGAACAGTTATTTTGAGAATACAAAGGAAGAGAAGTAGGGGATGTCACGGACCTGAAGTGAACTTCGGTGACTTCCCGACTATCTTATTGATTTGGCTTCAATTTGAGAGAATTTTTTAATGTTTCAATCCTGCCAATTTTAGTTAATTAGAACTTATACTTGTATGATATAATCATACAAACAGCCTCGAAGATGTGAGGGTTTATGTCGTACCAAACGACTACCTCGAAGTCTTAAGACTGGTTAGGGCTTAATTTGCATAATATAATTGTGCAAATGCCTAACAAAAAGTTGAGGATTTATGTTGTACTAGGCAAATTACCTCGAAATCCTATGGCTTGGTTATTTAATGCTAAGAAACGTTTTGCTGATGTAGATTCCAGTTTTGCTGACGACGATGGCCGTGCTGCCCACTATGCTCCAAGCTCCTTGTTGTTATAGAAGGTCTAGTTTTAGAAAGTGAAATCTAGGAGATGAGAGAAGTGTTCTGGTTTAGAAAAGTCTTAAGGTTCAGGTGTTTTTAACATTTTGTTAGGGGAATCTTAAAGTTGGTTATAACAACACCGGTTAAGATCCCACGGTTCCATCATTCAGACACCGTTATTTTTATCGGATTCACTTAGTCCAAATGAATTTGCTAAACTCAACTAAATGAGTTCCACACTTTTATTTAGACCGTGGGAAATCCCGTTAGCAACACTTAGGTTACATCATCCGAGGTATTCCCGATCATCCAATATAACGTTTTTATTTAGTTGTAGTTACGGTTTTGTTGTTCTGTTTGTGATTAAATTTTGTGTTGTTTTATATTTTAAATGTTGTGGCGGAGAATTTTATCTTGTTGTGACTTTTAATTTAGTTTTGGGTTTCAGTTTTGTGGCTATCCTAAAAGTTTCAGTTTTCATACAAGGTGACATTTTTGTTTAACATGCAAGAAAAGTAAAGTGCAGTACAGGTAAGTAAATTGCAATAAAGTAAAAGCGTACCTGGAGGGTCTTTCCGTCACTCAAAGCTGCACTTAAAACACATGTCAGAGCATTTAAAAATTTTAAGGAAAGCACATAGGTAAGGCTAAGAGAAGGTTCTGGTTGTCTACCAAAATCCTAATCGTATTGCTAGTCAATCCCTATGACGTCTAGGTTCTTGTGTTTTATGGATGATTTTCTTCACAAAAGAACAATTACATTCAATTGGTCTTCTAAAACATCCCATCATATTGAGGAAGTGCTTAGGACGAGTCCTAAACATCTTTTCAATACTTCTGAGATTATTTTGAGTCCAAATGAATTTCATTGTACAAGTGAATTAATCATCCAAGAATTTAGTTAAGTTTTGCTTCTTGCTCGGTGAACTTAGACATTTGATTATGCGATGAGTGAAGTGACATTTCACTTGATACTCCATTTAGGAATTATGTGGGTGGAAGCCTTTAGTGCAGAGTTAGAGTTATTAAGAAACTTAACCATCTTATTTAGATTTAAGTTGGTTTTTTAAGATTGATTCAAATTAATTGTAATATTTTAGTCTAATTATAAATATCTTATGTTATTTCAATTTGATTGTGTAATTTCAAAAGTTGACTTAGCTATTTTAAAATTGTCTTACCTTTAATTTTAGTTATATTTAATTTAATTGTGTTGATTTGAAGTTGATTTTAATTTAGTTGCATTGATTTAATTTTGATTTAAAGTTGATTAAATTATTTTAAAATCATTTTAATTTAATTATATTTAATGTAAATTGTTTTGAATTAATCATGTCATTTTAAAATTATTTTTAATTTAATTAATTATATTTTTTTAAAAATTATATTATGTTTATTAAATTATGTTAGAAATTGTTTTAATTTGATTATTTAATTTATCTTAGTTTTCATTAATGAGTTATTATATTAATATTAAGTGGTATTTGATTTCTATCAATTAGGGGTTAAGATTAATAAATTAATATATTCCAATATTAAACCCCTTTACTTAATACATTCTCCTTTAATTAACTTTAAATTCTTAATAATTTAAGAAATTATAACCATTTTGTTTATGTTGGAAAAGTGATAAATGGGTTTCTACCCTTTAATTCCTCATGTTTTAATCATCTAAGGAGATTAAATAGGATCATTCATTACCCATTACCCATAATTAAGCCTAAATAACGATTAAGGCTAAATTTCAATAATTACCATTTTTGCCCTTTAGGCTTGTTCACTTCATAATTCATTAAACATTACTCAAATGACTTTGGAATTTTTATGTCACAATACTCATGGGTCAATTAAAATGTCAGAGGAGAAAATGTGATTTTTTCTATTTTTAATTTAATTTTAATAATTATTTTTATGGAAAATAAGGGTTTTCAATGAAAATTCAAAAACATGACCAAGGTAAGGTTTCTATCCTTAAGAAAATTATGGGATGTCCCTACTGACCAGAGGACCATTTGGACCAATTTTGGTGATTTTTTGAATTATATTTTATTTATTATAATTATTTTGAGTTTTAGGGTATTAATTAATTATAAAAAATAAAATTAAAGTTTAGAAATGGATTTTATATTTTTCTTAAGTCCCTATGAATTCAAGGAGTCTAGAGAAACAAATTTTATATTTTTCTAATTTTTCTTTGATTTATTAGAATTAATTTGGTGAAAATTTTGGAAAATCCATTTTTTAATATTAAAAATTGTCTTAAGCCTTTAAAATTTAATATCTTAATATAGGGACTTAGAAAAAAATATTTGGTTGGTTCCTAAGTGATTAGGGGACGAAATATGACATTTTTATGAATTTTAATGTTTTTATAATTTCTTTAATTTTTTAATTATTAAAATATTAAAAATATGGTTATAAATGAAAAATTTTAGAAAATTCCAATTTTAATTTTGTTAGACTCCTCTAATACCAAAGAGTCCACAAAACCAATTTGGTGAATTTTTATATTGTATTTTCGGTTTTATGAATTTTTTAATTTTTAAAATAGCTGTCACTTAATTAATTCATTTAATGGCTTAAATTATTTCCAATTGACTTGAAATTTTTATGTGAGGGTCTCTACATCCTAAGTGATAGTGGAGAATTGTTTTCAAGAGATTTTGATGTGTGGTTACTCCTAATTAATTAAAGTTCAATTTTGAGTGTTCAGGCTAATTAGGTTTTTTTTTTTGAGGAATTAAGTCAAACCATAATTTTCCTAGTTCTCTAGTCCTAAGATACTTCCCTTAATTTTCCTAGAATTTTCTAAGCAATATGCTAATTACTGAATTAAAACATCAAAGCAGACAAATAAACATAGAAAATCAATAACTTGCCACAGAGATGGCCTCTAGCCTTGAAAAACTCAGGGAATGTTCCTAAGAATAGAGGCTACAAAAGCCCTATGTTCCCATGCCATGGTAAATTATATGCATGAATGGAGAATTGAAATACTTAAAACAGTATTAAATTAATTAAAAATAAAATACTTAACAAAACAACTTAATTCTTTTTTCACATTATTCTTCTCTGTTCACTGAGCAAGAGGCTATTTTTCTTTTATTTTTGTGATTTTTCTATGCAAAGTTATGGATTTTTGAAGTTGGCTGAATTAAATAATTAAGAAAAAACCCTATTTTTCTACTTATCCAGCGCAGCGCCCTGTCATCATCGGTAGCTCCGAAGTCCCACGCGGCAATTCTCCATTCGATGCCGCCATCCACCTCAGTGCCACGCGACCCCGCGGTCTCGTCCCATGCTCCGGTCCGGCACAATCTGGATCGTTCATTCGATACACGCGTGAATGGACTGTTGACCTCATTTTTGATGAGGTCTTCTCTTCCTTTTTTTAGTACTTAGGATCTAGCCTTAGGCTTTTCCTATGACTATCATAGAGGATTAGAATTGGGACCCACCAGATAGAAATTCAAACCACTCCACAAACTTGATTGTAGACCCCTAATCACCTAGAGGGTTCAAAATCAAATGTGAAATTTTAAAGGATGAGTTCCTATAGGACTCTTTGGCCTTAGGACAGCCCTGGGTGGCCTGGTCTGGTGAGGGCTGACTTACACACACATTACACTTATACACTACGCTTTCACACACCTACTAAAACCACTCCCATACCCAACTTGACCTCCTGACTCATGAAGGTGATTCACATGGATGGTCCTTAACCCCTAAGCCCTTGGCTAAGAGGGTTAGGAACAACATAGTGAATGCCTCAAATGAGTCCTCTCATGGCTCATATAGGCTTAACATGGCTTCATGGCTCAACCAAAGTGCTTCCATTTCACTCATATTTGATCAATCTTTAATTTTCCAAATTTTCAATTTTTGATCCCCAGGACCCCAGACCCGCCTAGCCTACCCAAAACCCTTGAAATAACCCAAACCCTCCAAAATATCCAAATTACCCAAAATTCCCCAAAATTAACCTTGAACATTCTCCCTTGCTGAGTTGCCCCATGCCCAGTGGCCATTGCAGCTGTTCTTCCCATGCCAAGAGCAGCTGATCCCAGTCCCTAACTCCCCTGAAAGGCCCTCCAGCCTCTCTTATTTAAACCTCACCCCTCTCGGCCATGAGGAGGTGCTGAACCAACCTTAAGGAAACTCTGCCAAAATCACTCCAGACTCTCCCCCACACTTAGAGCATTTGATCCCCACTCGTTCTCTTGCTCTAATCCCCACTAATCGAGCTCAATTTTGGAGCTCAATTCTCGAGCCGAACAGGACACTCCCAAATACTCCACCAAAGTCAAATTAAACTCACCCACACCCGCACAAGACCAAGAGAAGGAGTTCCCCAGAGTGAAAGCCCCCTCTCCGTGCCACCCACCTGTTCCGTACTCCAAAGGTTGAAATCGGGCTTGGTCGAAATCATACCCGGACAATTCACGAGGCCAAGGGACTTCATCTGGAGCTTGCTTGGACCCAATCGAAGGTGACACAACCCTCAGATTGAAGCCGCACTTCTCTGAGCTAAGGTATGAGCTAACTCTTTTTCCCGAGCCTCTGGAGATTTTCAATTTCAAATGCTTTAATTTCAATGCATGATCACCGTATAGATGTGTCCGTATCTTCAAGACGAATACATAGAGCACAAGAACACGAAAATCCGTTGAGAAATGAGTGAGTTCTTAGGGTTTTAGTGTGGATGGCTCTCGGGTGAGAACGGGTGGGGACGATGAGCGGATGGCGTCCATTCAATGCACGCGCGGACGGACGGCTCAGATCGGGTCGGATCGGCAGTTGATACGCGGAAGGCAGGACCCGGGCTACTGACTCAGGTGGCGGCGTCGAATGGCAGCGCGACACGCGGCGTTTCGGAGATGCCTAGGATGAGTCAGCGCCGCCGTTTTAAATAGAAAATTAGGATATTTTTGATTTATTTAATTCCCTAAACTTCAAAAATGCATAACTTTGTGTAGAAAAATCATAAAAATAAAATAAAAATACCCTCATGCTCAGTGAACAGGGGAGAATAATGTGGAAAAGAAATCATTTAATTTCATTGAATATTTGATTTTTAATGATTTATTTACTCTCTGCACATTTTCAATTCTCCATGCATGTATACAATTCACCATGGCATGAGACCATAGGGCTTTTGAAGCCTCTGAATTTGGGGACATTCCCTGAATTTTTCGAAGTCAGAGGCCATCCCTATGAAGAGTTATTGATTTTTCAATTCTTGGTCACTATTCTGAGTATTTTAATTCCAATAATTAGCATATTGTGAAATAAATTCTAGGAAAATTTGGTGATGTTTCTTATGACTAGAGGACCCTAGGGAAAATAGGTTTTGAGTTAACTCACTTGGAATAACCCTAATTGGCTTAAACATCCAAAATGGAGCTTTAATTAATTAGAGCTAATCATACATCAAATTGACTTGAAATCAACTCTCCACTGACCTTTAGGATCACAGGAACCCACCATAAAAGTTTGAAGTCAATTGGACTTGGTTAGCCCTATCAAATGGGTTGATTAAGCCATTTAGCCAAACTTAAACTTCAAAAATTCATAACTTTCAAAATACTTCTAAAAAATTCACCAAATTGGTTTTGGAGCCTCTCTGATATGAGGGGAATTTAAGAAAATTAAAATTACAATTTTCCAAAAAAGTTTATTTTTTGCATTATTTTAATATTTTTAATAATTAAAAAATAATAAAAATCACAAAAATAATAAAATTCACCAAAATGTCACATTTTGAATTTTAATCACTTAGGAACAAACCCCATATTTTTCTTAAGTCTCTGTGATGAGATATCAAATTTTAAAGCCCTAAGGTAATTTTAAAATTTAAAAAATGTATTTTCTAGCATTTCCACTAAAATAATTCTAATAAATCAAAGAAAAATTATAAAATTATAAAAATTAGTTCTCTGGTTTCCTTGATATTAGAGAGATTTTTGAAAAATATAAAATTCATTTTTCAACCTTTATTTTATTTTTAAATTTATTAATACTCCAAAAATCAAAATAATTATAATAAAGAAAATATAATTCAAAAAATCACCAAAATTGGTCCAAGTGGTTCTCTGGTCATTAGGAATGTCCCATAATTTTCTTAAGGACAGAAGCTTTCCCTTGGTCATGTTATTGAGTTTTCCTTGAAAATCCCTATTTTCCACAAAAAATAATTACATAAATAAATTAAATACAGAAAAATCACATTTTCTCCTCTAATGTCTTGATTGATATATGAGTGAAGTCACATAAAAATTCCAAATTCATTTAAGCTCAATTTAGTGAGTTATGAAATTAGTAAGTTTAAAGAGCAAAATGATAATTAAAATTTTAACCTATAATTAAAAATTTTAGGTTTAATTAAAAGGGTGGGTAAAATATTTGATACTAAGTTGATTTTGGATGTTTGAAACTTAGGTAGTGAAAGGGTAGAAACCTACCAAACAATTTGAAAATAATTAAAATAAACCTTAATTAAATAATTAATTAAATTTGGAAGAATAATGAAAAATTGGAATTATTAAAATAGAGATACCATTAGGAGGATATTTGTTTCTTTAATTTAAGAATCCCTAAATTATCCACCTCAATAATATTTAATTCATAATTAAAATGATAATCCAAACTCAAGATTTAAAATGCTAAAAGACTTAATCATTAAATTAAATTAAAATAAAAACATTTAAATTAAATCCTTCTACAATTTCAATTAAATTAATACTTTAACAATTAAATTAAATCATCCTTAAAGCATAAAAATAAAATATTAAATTAAAATAAAATAAAATAAAATTAAAATTTAAATTAAATTCAAAATTAAAAATAAAATTAAATTAAAATTTAAATTAAATTAAATTAAATTAAATTAAATTAAATTAAACTAAATTAAATTAAATTAAATTAAAACATATTAAATTAAATTAAATTAAATAAAAAACAAAATCAAGTTAAAATAAAATTAAAATTAAATTAAAAAAATAAAATTAAATTAAAATTAAAACTAAACCAAATTAAATTAAATTAAATTAAATTAAATTGAATTAAATATAACATCACCAAAGACATAAAGAATGCAAAATAAATCTAGAACAACATGAACACTATTCCAAACTTAAATCCATTAATTAAAATTAAATTTAATCACAAATCACTTAAACATCAATTTGCCCTCAAAAGCTCTTGTTGTCATAACTCCTAAACGGAGTATTAAGTGAAGTGTTACTTCACTTTTAGGATATTCAAATGTCCTAATTCACTGAGCAAGATAACAAAACATAAACTCCTGGATGATTAATTCACTTGTATAATTAAATTCTCTTGGACTTAAAACAATCCTAGAGGTATTGAAAAGATGTTTAAGACTCGTCTTAAGCACTTCCTCAATATGATAAGATATTTATAAGAACGATTGAACTTAATTGTTCTTTGATGAAGAAAATCGTCCTTAAACCAAAACACAAGAACCTAGACGTCATACGAGAGGACTAGCTATAGGATTAGGACTTTGGTAGACAACCAAAACCTTTACCTTAGCTTTACCTAGGTACTTGTTGAAATACTTAAATGCTCTAATATGTGTTTTAAGTGCAGCTTGGGATGACGGGAAGACCCTCCAGGTACGCTTTTATTTTATTGCAATTTACTTTATTGCAATTTACTTAATCACATCGCACTTACTTTTCTTGCATGATAAACAACTGTTGCATGAAAACCAAAACCTTTAGGATAGTCCCTAAAACTGAAACCAAAACTAAATTAAAAGTCATTACAAGATAAAATTCACCGCCACAACATTTCAAAATATAAAACAACTCAAAATTTAATCACAAACGTAACAACAAAACTACAACTACAACTAAATTAAAACGTCTTGTTGGATGATCGGGAATACCTCGGATGATGTAACCTACGTGTTGCTAACGAGATTTCCCACGGTCTAAATGAAAGTGTGGAACTCATTTGGTCGAGTTTAGCAAATTCATCCGGACTAAGTGAATCCGATAAAAATAACGATGTCGGAAGGATGGAACTCGTGGGATCTTAACCGGTGTTGTTATAATCAACTTTAAGATTTGTTTTAATTAAAACATAAAAAACACTTGGAAATTAAGATTTTCTCTAAAACCAAGTACACTTCTCTCATCTTTTGATTTATGATTTCTAAAACTAAACCTCTGCAACAACAAGGAGCTTGGAGCATGGTGGGCAGCACAGCCATCGTCATCAGTAAAACTCGGGTCTACTTCAACAAAACCTTTCTTAGAATTAAATAACCAAACCATAGGACTTCGAGGTAGTTTGCCTAGTGCAACATAAATCCTCAACCTTTTGTTAGGTATTTGCATTGCAAATTAAGCCCTAACCGGTCTTACGATTCCGAGGTAGTCGTTTGATACGACATAAACCCTCACATCTTCGAGGCTATTTGTGTGATCACATCATACGAATATAAGTCCTAATTAATTAAAAATTGGCAAGATCAAAACATTAAATAAACATTAGGGCCTTCCTAAATTCAAGCCAAACAATAGGATAGTCAGGAAATTACCGAAGTTTGCTTCGAATCTGTGATTTCTCCTACCTTTCTTCCTTTGAATTCCAAAAAAAAAATGTTCCAAATTTGATCCATTCCCTATTGAAATTCCAAAATTCAATCCCTTGAAAACTTAAACTTTGAAATTCTTGAGAGCAGAACTACTGATTATTATCGAGAGTTTTCTTAGGTGATTCCCGTCACTTAAGATGTATTTAACTTTAGGGCCTTGCTCTTATAGGGAATTTTAAGAACCCAGGTAATATAAACCCTGTTTAATATTTTTATATTAAGCAGGGGAACTTGTCGGCAAATAAAATGGTTTCGCAGACCAAATGGATGTCACAAACCTTCTAGTTTATTTAATCGAGCCCCACCACCAAACAGTGTGCCTATTCTTCGAATAGACACGCAGTTTGTGGTGTGGTGCTCGTTTATATAAACTATTTGAGATGTGAGATCAGTTTGATTTCATATCTTAAAATTTTTTAAAAAAACAATTTTCAAAATCAAAACACTACTTTCCAAATTATATATATATGTAATTAAATTAAAAATTCGCCGACAATTTCTGTAGGCGACCCCTTTCAAAATACAACACTCAACCTAAAAATATGCCGATAAATTTCTGGTGACTCCGCTGGGGATAATTCCTCTCTCCATTTTTAATCAGATAGTTTTGCTTTCAAAAAATCGGTAGTGTATCCATGTCCCTAGTGGATCAAACTACCCTTCTTTCCGTTGGAATACTATGTTCATTTCTACCTTGAACGAGTATAGCCAACATCCTTTCGGATTTAGGAGCCATTGTTTAGACACCCCTAAACAGAGAGGTTCTGAGATCCTTTTACCTCATTTCTGAGGTGGGGTGGACCCTCAATAGGTATTAGTTTAGGAGCGGTCTTGCGGGTCGAGAAGTTCTACAAGACTTTCTCTTCCTTTTCCAGTTCCTAATCAATTCCTTTACCCTTCCTACAACTCTCCTTCTTTTAATAATTCTCCGTCCTAACGTACAAATCTTTTCGAAAAACAATTATCTAAAGAAATTTTCTTTTAATACCACAAATACATTAAGATAAACGGAAATGTGTTCAGACTCTTTCTTTTTTTGTCATAAGTTTTACGACAAGAAGAAGCACGATTCGGGGACTAACACTTGGAATATGCCCTGCAGAAATGGAAGCCCCAAAACTGATCTTCTCCTTCGTCAACGGACTGGACCTGGCTGTTTTCAAGGACGAACTGCCTAATAATGGAATCATTCGATTCGTACAAGGATTCGGGGACACCGACTTCAAAATCCCCGACGTCACTCTCTTTCTCACTCACAAGCAAAGTAACGGAAATCGAGAAGCCGTCGATCGAGTTTAACCTCAAGTCAACTCATGAATTCCCTCCTCCGCAAAAGATTCCAACCGAGAGGAGTACTGTTGTTCGCAGAAGGATTGTTGTTGCTACTCCCACCGGTCTAGTTGTCTCTGCACCTACCCCGGCTTCTGCCAAACTAAAGGGAAGGAAATTCAGAACTGTGATGAACCTGTTACCGTGGAGGGTACAGATCTTCCTGTGAGTCCTTCCATTTTCGAGATCGGGTCCAGCTCGAGAATTCCACCACTGACACGGACTCAGAGGAGGAACAGAAGTAGAAGGATTGCTAGAGAAGCCAGAGCTACTGAAGTTGCTTTCCTGGAGGAAATCCCAGAACTGCCCAAGTATACACCGCTGCCTTAATACATACCACTTTTGGGAGGAAGTAGGTTCCATCCCCTCTCCACAGCAGAGGACGAGGAAAATGTCCGCAAGATTGCTTCTGCATTGCCTCAGCACGCATATTACAACGACGGCCGTAAGAAAAGGGCTAGAATTACGCCATTTGCTCGACTACAGATCGTGATAGAGAAGTTAGCAAAGAAAGAAAAATGCCCTGTATCAGAGATTTTAAGAAGGATAGGGCGGGTGCCGGCCAAATCCCGTCTTGGGCCGCGAGTAGAACCTGTTATCGCTGTAGAAAAGCCGAATAAGAGAATGAAAGCTAGTCCACCCGTCGTTGTTTCGGGACTACAAATTAGTGGAGGATACCACCTTCCAAGCATTTGGCCGACGGACCATCCGGTCCGAGACCTTCGCTCGCTAGAAGGATGGTATGGCGTCCCACTACCGGACAATTAAGATTAAAACAACAACCCGAGAAGGAAAGTCTCGTCAGAGACTCGAGTCCGAAGAAAGCGCTACCGCAATGAAGGGGACTCATGAGAAGGAAACCCGACAGCCTATCGCATGACAACTGCAAGGATGTACAGTAAAGACCACTAGAAGATGCTATGGAAAAGTAAGAACTGATATTCAGCGATTAGCAAGAGAAAGAGAAGAAAAATTCGGAGATGAAGTCGACTCGTCATAGTTCGTGGAAGATGAATATGCAGAAATTAACATGGTTGAAACACGAGCTTCGTCAGCTTCACAAGGTGTTCCTGCAGCCACAGAAAAAGAGGAGCCGGAAGTGATGAGGATACAGCTTCAAGAGAAAGATGATACGATCTCCGAAATGGTAAAGAGGATAGAAGAGATGGCCTGCAGCCCTAGCCACTCTCCGTAGTCGGAGTTCAACCCCAAAGAGAAACACCCCGTAAGTTATTCACATCGTAGACGGAGGAAAGGAGATTACATCCGTCAACGGGGATGATCGATTAAAAGGGTGCAATACAAAGCATGATTCCGGAAAAGGATATCAAGAGCATGTTGGAACAGCAGGTGCGAGAAGCCTTGGCACAATCAAAGAGTGGGACATCCATTCGGACGGGTAGACCTTACCCCAAAGAATTCAACGCTGTCCAATATCCGAAAGGCATCGTACCACCTCTGTTCAAGACCTTTGATGGAACCGGAACCCCTCGGCAGCATGTTGCACATTTTCGTGCCGATTGTTGCAATGCCGGCGGAAGTGATGCTTTACTCTTCCGACAATTTGTCGGCGACTCGTCGTGGATCGCCTTTGATTGGTATGCGGAATTACCGAATGGTTCAGTGAAGACATTTTCAGAATTAGAGAGCCTCTTCATCAAGCGATTTGCCGGAGCTCAGCACCACATCACTATAGGTGACTTAGTGGTAGAGAAGCAGAAGCCGAATGAAACTTTGGTGGACTACATACTTCGATGGAGGAATCTAAGTATGAAGTGTGAGCCACAGCTACAAGAACAAGCATGCGATCGGCATTTTACTTAAGAGCATTCATGGCTCGATAAAGCACTTCTCCTCAAGGGATTTACTATTAAGACCTTCGAGAAGTTGTTAAGCAAGGCCGGAAGCTTGCAAGAGGAGGCGAAGCAATTAAGTTTCACCGACAAAACGGACAAACGAAGCCCGTGAAAACTTTTGAAAAGAAGTCCGGGATCGTCGCAAGCAGTCGATAAAGGCAAGCGACCAATACAAATACCGCTAGAACGGTCGCAAGCAAATTTATCAGCAACCTCAACGAATTACCAGCAACCCCGACCCAGCTATCGATCATCTCAACAGTATGAACAACCGCCTCGTCCACAACGTACGTTAAAGGAGCTCCTGAGCAGGGAGTATCCGTTCAAGAATGAGGCAGTGCCGAAAATGTTCCGCAGTCTGATGAAGACTCTAGATTTCCAACTGCCAGAGCCTAAGAAACCAGAAGAAGTCGACAAGAAAGGTGATCCCAACTTTTGCCCTTACCACCGGATGCTTGGACACAAGATAGAAGATTGTATTACCTTCAAAAGTTGGCTCAACGACAATCTTCGAAAAGGGAACATAACAATCCGGAAGGAATACATGAAGGAACCCCAGAAAGGAGGTTCCATCAATGTTATCTCGACGGATCTCATTGTTCCGATAGATCCCTATGCGACTGATGATGGATGGACTACCGCTTAGACAAAGTCTTCGAAGAAGATTTTAGATCGCATCCAAACCACTTCGGTGCGAGCCTCAATTCGTAGTTCGAAACCCGTCAAGTCGGCACTATCTCTTGCGATAGAAGAACCACCTCAACAAGAGACGATTGAAGAAAAGAAGAAAATTGATGAAGAAGAAAAAACCGAGGCTCCTGAGGCTAGACTAGGGGCTGCTTATCCTAGGATAGTTGTTTCCGATTAGGGGGAGAAATCCCTCGAACCTCTGACTCTGTACGATAATTTTCTCACTCCGGTGGGATCTTATAATGATAAGGGTTATGGCGTTGGCTACATTTTGACTGTTTCTAACGATTACGTAACTAGCGACAACCAACCTAATCCGGATGTCGATTCCGATACAAATAACAATTCTCAAATCATGCACAATCTCGACGATCACAATGACAAAGAAGACATCCACCAAGGAGGCTACGAGAGTTCAACAAGCAACGATTCTATTTGTGAGTTTCGAGGAGCTCCAGTCACAATAGAGTTAGAGCCTTCGGACTCCGAAGCTAATCAAGAAGAACCTGTCATTCCGATTCAGAAGGAGATACCAGCAAACTCAATACTAGATTCGGAAGAAATCACGAAGTCAACTTAAGAAGTGGAAGAGTTTTACCTCCGAGAATGGGTCCAAAGGACAAAGGAAAGCGGTGGTTGTTCGAGAAGAACCAACCCCGACAGAAGAAATACCCATTCGGGAAGAAACCGAGACACATGAAAATAAAGTGGACTACGATGTGCTAGCCCATCTTAGGAAACTACCGACTAAACCGAGCATCTACGACGCTATCATCTTATCAAAGGAGATGAGAGAAGCTCGATCAAGGCCTTACTTGATCCGTGAAATTTCGTTAGCTCAAATGACCGGAGATTCCTTAGACGAGGTTTGCTCATTAAAGGAACAACGAGGTGTTACCTTCACGGACAATAACCTACTACTTGGACAGCAGACCACAACTGACCGTTGTACATTTCAGTTACAATTGGGAAGTTTACACTCTCCAGAGTATTGGTGGATCCAGGAGCATCAATCAATATAATGAATCTTCGAACGCTAGCATACTTGGAAATTGATGCTCGCGAGCTCGAAGCGGACAAAATGTTATTAAGAGGATTCAACCGGAAAGGAGAAAGAGCCCTCGGATCAATAACATCGCTAATGAAGACCGGTGACTTAGCAAAGACAACCGCGAAATTTCACATAATTGATTCGAAACGTCATTCAACGCTCTACTTGGGCCGACCATGGATACATGAAAACCGGATGGTACCATCATCTCTACATCAGTGCATCAAATACTACGATGGAGGGGAACAGTGCATCAAAGGTGACTTACAACCATTCTCCATACATGAAATTGGAATCCATGAAGATGCAGCTTATTACGCACCTCCGAAGAAAACAATCTTCTCCAGAGATACCATAACGAATGAAGCAAAGGAAGTTCGGGAAGACGAAGAACCTGAAGTTCTAGTCCAACAGTCACTCACCACTCCCTTACGGCGAGATGGTGAAGGTTTCTCCATAACTCGCATCCGAGGTCGAGGCCGGGGACGAGGTCTTGGCAGAGACATTAGGATAGTTGGACAGAGGAAACCAGCCATCAATGTTGATTGGGAAGACAGTTCTGAAGAAGAAAAAGAAATCAAGCAAGAAGCAGCGACAATAAGTCGGAAGAAGCCGTAATTCAGGATCTTTCTCAAAGATGAAAAGAACGAGGAATATAAATCAATGTACGAGAAGACTAACCACTATGTACATACTATGACCCTGACCCCGATCCATTCTAATAAGATCGAGGGTATGGTGGTCAAAGAGGTACGTAGCGGCGGTGCAAAGCCCATCAAATTCTACCGTGATGCTCCTTCCTCCAAAACTGAAAATAATGTACAATTTGAAGATGCTACTTCATCAGAATTAATGGAATTACCTGTTGAGTGGTACTCTCCCTGTGTTCAAAATTTAATTCAACGAGGACGCCAAATTTATTTGGGAAGAGAAATGCCAGAGGGCCTTCGAGGACATTAAACAATATTTAATGACACCTCCTGTCTTAGCAGCCCCAGTCTCAGGTAGACCGTTGATACTTTATACCGCGGCTTTAGACGACTCTCTTGGAGCCCTGTTAGCCTAGGTCAATGATGAGGGTAAAGAAAATGCTCTTTACTACCTAAGCCTTCGTTTACTTCCGACGGAAGTAAAGTATCCCACAATTGAAAAGCACTGTTTGGCCCTGATCTTCGCCGCTCAAAAGCTCAGGCACTACATGCTTTATCATAAGGTCAACCTGATCTCGAAATTTAATCCATTGCAATACTTCGATGACCCGTCCAACGCTTTCGGCGGACTTGCCGAGTGGTCAATGATATTATTGCAATTCGATATAACTTTCGTGCCTCTTCGGGCCGTAAAGGGACAAGTCCTAGCAGACGTCCTCGCAGCACACCCTTTGCCGGCAGAATCTCCTCTCAATGACGACTTGCCAGATGAACAAATAATGAACTTAGAAGACCCTGATGATCGACATTGGGAATTATATTTCGACGGAGCATCTTCAAGCACACAAAGACGAAGAATCGCAAGTGATAGTGCCCGTGAAGGCGGGAATCGGACTAATCTTTATAACACCGGAGCGGGGGATGTTAAGATACTCCTACCACTTAACGTAGCCGTGTACAAACAACGAAGCAGAATACGAAGCTCTCGTAACAGGACTGGAATTAACTATTCAAGTGGGGATAACAAACATCAACATCTACACGGATTCACAGTTAATTATTCAACAGATCGCCGGACAGTACAGAATTTTAAAGCCAAGACTCGAGCAATACTTCTAGTATGCCATACAGTTGTTGGAACAGATTCCGAATGTGACAATCTACAAAATTCCCAGAAAAGAAGACGTTTTAGCAGATGCGTTAGCCCGCCTCGCAAAAGAATTTGCTCGCTTGCAAGATGAATCGGTGGAGGTGTCGGCTCACGGACGTCGAGTCCTATCACGGCTCGACATAGACACAATACACAAATCGAAAAAGAAGAAGAATCAAGTTGCACCAGTGATAGAAAACACGTAAGATCGGCGACGGCCATTAATGAACTACCCGCAAACAGGAAAACTACCGGACGATAGGTCGTTAGCTCATCGGATCAAGAAAAGAACTCGTCCTACGCATTAACAAATAACACGTTATACGGAAGGTCTTTCGATCAAATGTGGCTAAGGTGCCTAAGCGGGTCCGAGGCCCGTGAAATTGTTAAAGAGGTGCATTTAGGACTCGTGGCGCTCACCGGTCGGGTCCAAAGATGAAAATGAAAATTAAAAGACTAGAGTACTACCGGCCCTCGATGATGACCGACCGCATGAAAATCGCCGAGAGCCGTCACCAATGCCAAGTGCACGGAGTGGTTCTACACCAACCTCCAAATGTGCTACATCCGACAATTGCGTCGTGGCCATTTGAATGTTGGGGCACGGATATAGTGGGTCCAATAGAACCACCATCTTCAAAAGGACATCGCTTCATTCATGCGGCTACGGATTACTTTTCCAAGTGGACGGAGGCGGTTCCACTCGGAGAAGTGAAAGCACACCACGTGCTACGCGTTTTCAAGAACCAAGTTGTCTACCGTTTCGGAGTGCCGCGCAGATCATCTCGGATAATGGGTCAGCATTCGAAGCACGCAAATCAAAAATTTTTTCGAGAGACACGGAATCGGCCGCGGTATTCAACAATTTACTACCCAAGAGCAAACGAGCTTCGGCGAGGCTTTTAATAAAACTCTCGTTCAAATTTTAAAGAAAACTTTGGATGATAATAAGAGAAATTGGCACGAGAAGTTATTAGAAGCCTTATGGGCCTACCGGACAACCTTCAAAACTCCTACTCAAGCTACACCTTACGCTCTGGTGTATGGGTCCGAGGCGATGTTACCCTTAGAGGTCCAACTTCCTTCACTCAGAATTGTAGTTGCAAACAAAATCACGACAGAAGAGAATGCCAAATTACAACTAGAGGAATTGGAAAGCTCGGAAGGGAAAAGACTTACGGCGCGACGAGAATTTAGAACTATACTAAGCTAGGATGGTTCAAGCCCATGACAGGCTGGTCCGCCCAAGAACCTTCAAAGTTGGTGACTTAGTTCTCGTTCTCAAGAGACCTATCCTTGCACACCGTAAGATAGGAGGAAAATTTGAACCCACTTGGGAAGGGCCGTTTGTGGTCGAGGCGCGTCTACTCAGGAGGCTCCTACCAGCTAGTGAATTGCCAAGGAGAATGACATATGCTTCCAATCAACGGACGATACTTGAAGAAGTATTACGCTACCTGATGTTTCGAAGGAATGGATTTTTCATCCCTAGAAGCACGGGTGAAGTAATTACTTATGACTGGGTCCGAACCCAAAAATAATAAAAAATTTGCTAAAATAAATAAAATCATGATAATAAAGTTTTCCTTGTTCTCTCTTCCAAATCAAAATCTTTTTCCCGATCTTTTCCCACTTCATTCCTGTTGAATTTTAAAAAAAATATACAAAAGGAAAAAAAAAAAAAAAAAGAAAACTCTGTCTCTAATAAACATTTTCTTAATGTTCTTGTTCTTAAGTACGGCCCACGATCCTTTTCCTTGTCTTTTCGCGAGGAAATGTCGAACGGGCGGTTGGTCCCGAACTTTAGAAATGGAGTAAGCCTTGCACTCGACGAAAAGAGGGTGAAAGATGGAGCGATAATAGAGATCGACTCGGACTTCGCACCGCAGGCGCACGCAATACGTGGAAGGTGATTGGGTCCCGGCTGACCGAGAGGAACCGCCCAGTGAGACAAGAATGAAAGTGGGTGGCCCAAGCCACCAACCTAGCAACGAAGAAAAGGAAAACAAACACCGAGGATGACAGGAGAATCAAGTCCGTAGTCACTACAGGCTGAGGCGGGCTCGTCAGCGCCGCGCCCACAGAGATTCAGGAAGTATGAAGAGCTACTCTCACAGCAACTCAGTGAAGAAATAAAAATCGCCGTATCCGCAAGATGTTAACTAAACTAGCAGCGGACCAGTGCGACGAGGCAGTCGCTACTACCAGTGCATATACTTCTAGAATACCGGTTCGCTAGGAACCTGAAGAAAGGAGGCCAGCTCCGAGGATAACAGAAGAGACCAGGGAAATCTCAAGAAGATCATAAGAAGGAAGGCTACCACGCCACCAGATAAAGCCACAGTAATGCATAACCTTGTTGCAGAAGCAACCCCGGAGGATGTCCCGACGGAGACCATCCCTGAGGAGCCGAGGTATGCAGGAGAACGCGAAGGGATTGAGCCATTTATCCTACGAGACGTCACCGAGCCTCGCCATTTGCGGATTATTCCGAATACGAGCTAGAAAGAATGCGGAATGTCGAGAAGCAAACTTTTGAATACTTTGAGAGAATCAGAGGCAGGAGGATCAATATACTAGAAGGCCTCGAGCTACATACAAACGTGTTCTCAGAATAAGAACAACAACAAATCATGGACTGCATCCGGGATTTGAAAAGGATGGGTCGAGCAGGCCGCCTAAGAGAAAACACTTACTTGAAACCCCGGAGATGGATGCCAGGGAAAGGGAGAATTACAATACAATGTGCATGCCTTGCTACAACTTCGCAGAAGACGGAAGGGAAACCCACCGGGATACTCCGTCATGGCAAGGTAGATCCAATGCCATTAGTCATCAAAAGGATGGTAAAGAGAATGATAACGTGGAGGGTACCGCCAGCGGATTGCATACCCAACGGTTGCATCATTAACATTTACAAGAAGGGTGAGTGCATACCCCCACACATAGATCACCACGACTTCTGTCGGACCTTTCGCACGGTATCTTTTCGAACGAGTGTAATATCAAGTTCGGATTCGACCTCCGGATAGCGAGCCCGGTGTGAGTTCCGAGGGCCAGGAAAGATACCATTACCGGTAGGTTCCGTCATGATACTAAAGGGCAACGGAGCGGATGTCGCTAAACATTGCATACCGGGAGTACCAATGAAGCGGATCTCGGTTACTTTCGAAGGATGGATGACAGGAAAGCACCTTACCACTTCCAGCCGGACCCGTAGCTAGAGAGCCTCCGGCCTTACGAGCCGTGAGTTACATGGAAAATATCACACCTCCAACGTACATCCATACGACATCCTTGCCAAGGATGGCTTGGAAGGTGATGTTATCGACCATGTACCTCACTATTCGTACATGGATTTTTGACGGATGTCTTTTTGGATGGATCGACAAAGATCATACATAGTCCGTTTTGAGTCTACATGGATTGTATGAGATGTATTCCAGATCGAGTTGTATGATGTATCTTCAACATGATTGGAATGAAAGTGACCATGTCACCTTTTTGGCCTTCACCTATTTTGTGCAAGTTGAATGGGAAATGCCATTAAAGTTAAATGAACTTTGAACAAAGAACAGAAAAGAAACAAAAAGAATAAAAGAAAACTATCCTTAAAATCTAAAAAAAATGATGAACGCCAAATTCACATGAACATTAAATGAACGATAAAGCAAATTTGAATCGTTAAAGGACAAACAAAATGAACACGAATTTTAAATCAAATCTCAATCAAATTCAAACTCAACCTTCCAAATCTGAAATCCAATCCGTTCTACTCTCTCCCTTGTCTGGGATGGAAGCGGTCGATTCCATGACACGGAGCCACGAGGTTTTCGATTCGGATCTAGTGGCGAGGAATTGTATCCAATCCAAACCAGCAACTTTCGATCAACTCTTTTGAATGGGATATGTAGCATCTACATATTCCCTCCTAATCTGTTTCTTTCCACAAAAATCTTTTACAACTTTCATGAAATTCTCGAAACACCAAAATTCCACACTTTTCAAATCAACACTACAAATCTTTGCAAAATCAATTACCATCAAAATCAAATTCTTGGGGTCGAGGATTTTACATTCGATATCGCATTGCTTTAGGTTCTTTCCTATCGCAATGAAATACAACAAAATCAAATTCTTGTGGTTGAGGATTTTACATCCGATACTGCATTGCTTTAGGTTCTTTCCCTATCGCAATGAAATACATCAAAATCAAATTCTTGGGGTTGAGGATTTTACATCCGATACTGCATTGCTTTAGGTTCTTTCCCTATCGCAATGAAATACGCCAAAATTAAACTTTTGGGGTTGAGGATTTTACATCCGATACTGCATTGCTTTAGGTTCTTTCCCTTTCGCAATGAAATACATCAAAATCAAATTCTTGGGGTTGAGGATTTTACATCCGATACTGCATTGCTTTAGGTTCTTTCCCTCTCGCAATGAAATACATCAAAATCAAATTCTTGGGGTTGAGGATTTTACATCCGATACTGCATTGCTTTAGGTTCTTTCCCTATCGCAATGAAATACATCAAAATTAAATTCTTGGGGTTGAGGATTTTACATCCGATACTTGCATTGCTTTAGGTTCTTTCCCTATCGCAATGAAATACATCAAAATCAAATTCTTGGGGTTGAGGATTTTACATCCGATACTCGCATCGCTTTAGGTTCTTTCCCTATCGCAATGAAATACAGCAAAATCAAATTCTTGGGGTCGAGGATTTTACATCCGATACTCGCATTGCTTTAGGTTCTTTCCCTATTGCAATGAAATACATCAAAATCAAATTCTTGGGGTTGAGGATTTTACATCCGATACTGCATTGCTTTAGGTTCTTTCCCTATCGCAATGAAATACATCAAAATCAAATTCTTGGGGTTGAGGATTTTACATCCGATAATGCATTGCGTTAGGTTCTTTACCTATCGCAATGAAATACATCGAAATCAAGCTGTTAAGGTTAAGGATTTTACATCCAATACCGCATTGCTCTGAGTTCTTTCCTCATTGTAATGGCTCAATCCAATCAATTCAAATTTTTGAGGTTGAAGATGTTACATCTAAAACCACAAAATTCCAATTTTCATTTCAAGTTCAAATCCCTTCAAATTAATTTTAACAAAACTTCAATCTAAATTGAAACTCAAACTAAAATCTGAGCTCACACATCAAAACTTAAACTGAAACAAAATGAAATCTAAATCGAAATTCACCCAGATCATGTGATTTGGGATTCACCTCCTTTTCCTTTCCCCAGCGAGAGTTCAGGGATCTCCAGTGTCAGAGATATACTTGACACTCCCCAGCGGAAACTCTTCTACTCTGTCCCAAGTTTGTCACTTGTACTTTTGTGTTGGTTTTTTTGATCGCTTTGGTCAACACCAATACGCGCGGTGTGCTCCGTCAGCTCACCACACCTATTGGGGGTCCATTTGTTGACCTCATTTTTGATGAGGTCTTCTCTTCCGTTTTTTAGTACTTAGGATCTAGCCTTAGGCTTTTCCTTTGACTATCCTAGAGGATTAGAATCGGGACCCACCACTTAGAAATTCAAACTACTTCTTAACTCCTACAAACTCCACAAACTTGATTGTAGACCCCTAATCACCTAGAGGGTTGAAATCAAATGTGGAAGTTTAAAGGATGAGTTCCTATAGGACTCTTTGGCCTTAGGGACCGCCACAGGTGGCCCGGTCCGGTGAGGGCCGACTTACACACACACTACACTTATACACTACGCTTTCATACACCTACTAAAACCACACCCATACCCAACTCGACCTCCCGACTCATGAAGGTGATTCACATGGATGGTCCTTAACCCCTAAGCCCTCGCTAAGAGGGTTAGGAACAACATAGTGAATGCCTCAAATGAGTCCTCTCATGGCTCATATAGGCTTAACATGGCTTCATGGCTCAACCAAAGTGCTTCCATTTCACTCATATTTGATCAATCTTTAATTTTCCAAATTTTCAATTTTTGACCCCCAGGACCCCAGACCCGCCTAGCCTACCCAAAACCCTTGAAATTACCCAAACCCTCCAAAATTTCCAAATCACCCAAAATTCCCCAAAATTAACCTTGAACATTCTCCCTTGCTGAGTTGCCTCATGCCCAGTGGCCATTGCAGCTGTTCTTCCCTTGCCAATAGCAGCTAATCCCAGTCCCTAACTCCCCTGGGTGGCCCTCCAGCCTCTCCTATTTAAACCTCACCCCTCTCGGCCATGAGGAGGTGCTGAACCAACCTTAAGGAAACTCTGCCAAAATCACTCCAGACTCTTCCCCATACTTAGAGCATTTGATCCCCACTGTTCTCTTGCCCTAATCCCCACTAATTGAGCTCAATTTTGGAGCTCAATTCTCAGGCCAGAATAGGACACTCCCAAATCCTCCACCAAAGTCAAATTAAACTCACCCACACCTGCACAAGACCAAGAGAAGGAATTCCCCAGTGAAAGCCCCCTCTCCAGGCCACCCACCTGTTCCAGACTCCAAAGGTTGAAATCGGGCTTGGTCGAAATAATACCTGGACAATTCACCAGGCCATAGGACTTCATCTGGAGCTTGCTTGGACCCAATCGAAGGTGACACAACCCTCAGATTGAAGCCACACTTCTCTGAGCTAAGATATGAGCTAACTCTTTATCCCGAGCCTCTGGAGATTGTCTATTTCAAATGCTTTAATTTCAATGCATGATCACCGTATAGATGTGTTCGTCTCTTCAAGACGAATCCATAGAGCACAAGAACACGAAAATCCGTTGAGAAATGAGTGAGTTCTTAGGGTTTTAGTGTGGATGACTCTCGGGTGAGAATGGCTGGGGACGATGAGCGAATGCCGTCCATTCAATACACGCGCGGACGGACGGCTCAGATCGGATCAGATCGGCAGATGATACGTGGAAGGCTGGACCCGGGCTGCTGACTCAGGTGGCGGCGTCGAATGGCAGCGGGACACGCGGCGTTTCGGAGATGCCTAGGATGAGTCAGCGCCGCCGTTTTAAATAGAAAATTAGGATATTTTTTATTTATTTAATTCCCTAAACTTAAAAAATGCATAACTTTGTGTAGAAAAATCATAAAAATAAAATAAAAATACCCTCTTGCTTAGTGAACAGAGGAGAATAATATGAAAAAGAAATCATTTAATTTCATTGAATATTTGATTTTTAATGATTTATTTACTCTCTGCACATTTTCAATTCTCCATGCATGTATACAATTCACCATGGCATGAGACCATAGGGCTTTTGAAGCCTCCGAATTTGGGGACATTCCCCGAATTTTCAAAGTCGAGGCCATCCCTATGAAGAGTTATCGATTTTTCAATTCTAGGTCACTATTCGAGTATTTTAATTCCAATAATTAGCATATTGTGAAATAAATTCTAGGAAAATTTGGTGATGTTTCGTATGACCGAGAGGACCCTAGGGAAAATAGGTTTTGAGTTAACTCACTTGGAATAACCCTAATTGGCTTAAACACCCAAAATGGAGCTTTAATTAATTAGAGCTAATCATACATCAAATTGACTTGAAATCAATTCTCCACTGACCTTTAGGATCAGAGGAACCCACCATAAAAGTTTGAAGTCAATTGGATTTGGTTAGCCCTATCAAATGGGTTGATTAAGCCATTTAGCCAAACTTAAATTTCAAAAATTCATAACTTTCAAAATACTTCTAAAAAATTCACCAAATTTGTTTTTTAGCCTCTCTGATATCAGGGGAATTTAAGAAAATTAAAATTGCAATTTTCCAAAAAAAGTTGATTTTTTGCATTATTTTAATATTTTTAATAATTAAAAAATAATAAAAATCTCAAAAATAATAAAATTCACCAAAATGTCACATTTTGAATTTTAATCACTTAGGAGCAAACCCCATATTTTTCTTAAGCCTCTTTGATGAGATATCAAATTTTAAAGCCCTAAGGTAATTTTAAAATTAAAAAAATGTATTTTCTAGCATTTCCACTAAAATAATTCTAATAAATCAAAGAAAAATCAGAAAATTATAAAAATTGGTTCTCTGGTTTCCTTGATATCAGAGAAATTTTTGAAAAGTATAAAATTCATTTTTCAACCTTTATTTATTTTTAAATTAATTAATACTCGAAAACTCAAAATAATTATAATAAAGAAAATATAATTCAAAAAATCACCAAAATTGGTCCAAGTGGTCCTCTGGTGATTAGAAATGTCCCATTATTTTCTTAAGGATAGAAACTTTCCCTTGGTCATGTTATTGAATTTTCCTTGAAAATCCCTATTTTCCACAAAAAATAATTACATAAATAAATTAAATACAGAAAAATCACATTTTCTCCTCTAATATCTTGATTGATATATGAGTGAAGTCACATAAAAATTTCAAATTCATTTAAGCTCAATTTAGTGAGTTATGAAATTAGTAAGTTTAAAGGGCAAAATGATAATTAAAATTTTAACCTATAATTAAAAATTTTAGGTTTAATTAAAAGGGTGGGTAAAATATTTGATACTAAGTTGATTTTAGATGTTTGAAACTTAGGTAGTTAAAGGGTAGAAACCTACCAAACAATTTGAAAATAATTATAATAAACCTTAATTAAATAATTAATTAAATTTGGAAGAATAATGAAAAATTGGAATTATTAAAATTGGGATACCATTAGGAGGAGATTTGTTTCTTTAATTTAAGAATCCCTAAATTAACCACCTCAATAATATTTAATTCCTAATTAAAATGATAATCCAAACTCAAGATTTAAAATGCTAAAAGAATTAATCATTAAATTAAATTAAAGTTAACACATTTAAATTAAATCCTTCTACAATTTCAATTAAATTAATACTTTAACAATTAAATTAAATCATCCTTAAAGCATAAAAAATAAAATATTAAATTAATATTAAAATAAAATTAAATTAAAATTTAAATTAAATTAAAATTAAAAATAAAATAAAATATAAATTTAAATTAAATTAAATTAAATTAAATTAAATTAAATTAAATTAAATTAAATTAAAACATATTAAATTAAATTAAATTAAATAAAAAAAAATCAAGTTAAAATAAAATTAAAATTAAATTAAAAAAATAAAATTAAATTAAAATTAAAACTAAACCAAATTAAATTAAATTAAATTAAATTAAATTGAATTAAATATAACATCACCAAAGACATAAATTATTCAAAATAAATCTAAAACAACTTGAACACTATTCCAAAATTAAATCCATTAATTAAAATTAAATTAAATCACAAATCACTTAAACATCAATTTGCCCTCAAAAGCTCTTGTTGTCATAACTCCTAAACGGAGTATTAAGTGAAGTGTTACTTCACTTATAAGATTTTCAAATGTCCTAATTCACTGAGCAAGATAACAAAACATAAACTCCTGGATGATTAATTCACTTGTATAATTAAATTCTCTTGGACTTAAAACAATCCTAGAGGTATTGAAAAGATGTTTAAGACTCGTCTTAAGCACTTCCTCAATATGATAGGATATTTATAAGAACGATTGAACTTAATTGTTCTTTGATGAAGAAAATCGTCCTTAAACCAAAACACAAGAACCTAGACGTCATAGGAGAGGACTAGCTATAGGATTAGGACTTTGGTAGACAACCAAAACCTTTACCTTAGCTTTACCTAGGTACTTGTTGGAATACTTAAATGCTTTGATATGTCTTTTAAGTGCAGCTTGGGATGACGGGAAGACCCTCTAGGTACGCTTTTATTTTATTGCAATTTACTTAATCGCATCGCACTTACTTTTCTTGCATGATAAACAACTGTTGCATGAAAACCAAAACCTTTAGGATAGTCCCTAAAACTGAGACCAAAACTAAATTAAAAGTCATTATAAGATAAAATTCACCGCCACAACATTTCAAAATATAAAACAACTTAAAATTTAATCACAAACAGAACAACAAAACTACAACTACAACTAAATTAAAACATCTTGTTGGATGATCGGGAATACCTCGGATGATGTAACCTACGTGTTGCTAACGGGATTTCCCACGAGTCTAAATGAAAGTGTGGAACTCATTTAGTTGAGTTTAGCAAATTCATCTGGACTAAGTGAATCCGATAAAAATAACGATGCCGGAAGGATGGAACCGTGGGATCTTAACCTGTGTTGTTATAATCAACTTTAAGATTTGTTTTAATTAAAACATAAAAAACACTTGGAAATTAAGATTTTCTCTAAACCAGAACACTTCTCTCATCTTTTGATTTATGATTTCTAAAACTAAACCTCTGCAACAACAAGGAGCTTGGAGCATGGTGGGCAGCACGGCCATCTTCATCAGCAAAACTCGGGTCTACTTCAACAAAACCTTTCTTAGAATTAAATAACCAAACCATAGGACTTCGAGGTAGTTTGTCTAGTGCAACATAAATCCTCAACCTTTTGTTAGGCATTTGCATTGCAAATTAAGCCCTAACCGGTCTTAGGATTCCGAGGTAGTCGTCCGATACGACATAAACCCTCACATCTTCGAGGCTATTTGTGTGATCACATCATACGAATATAAGTCCTAATTAATTAAAAATTGGCAAGATCAAAACATTAAATAAACATTAGGGCCTTCCTAAATTCAAGCCAAACAATAGGATAGTCGGGAAATTACCGAAGTTCGCTTCGAATCTGTGATTTCTCCTACCTTTCTTTCTTTGAATTCCCAAAATAAAATGTTCCAAATTTGATCCATTCCCTATTAAAATTCCAAAATTCAATCCTCGATAACTTAAACTTTGAAATTCTTGAGAGCGTAACTACTGATTATTATCGAAAGTTTTCTTAGGTGATTCTCGTCACTTAAGATGTAATTAACTATAGGGGCTTGCCATTATAGGGAATTTTAAGAACCCAGGTAATATAAACCCTATTTAATGTTTTTATATTAAGCAGGGGAACTTGTCGGCAAATAAAATGGTTTCGCAGACCAAACGGATGTCACAAACCTTCTAGTTTATTTAATCAAGCCCCACCACCAAACAGTGTGCCTATTCTTCGGAATAGACACGCGGTTTGTGGTGTGGTACTTATTTATATATATTATTTGAGATGTGAGATCAGTTTGATTTCATATCTTAAAATTTTTTTATAAAATTATTTTCAAAATCAAAACACTACTTTCCAAATTATATATATATGTAAATTAAATTAAAAATTCACCGACAATTTCTGTAGGCGACCCCTTTTCAAAATACAACACTCAACCTAAAAATATGCCGACATGGACGACATCCATTCATCGTCCCCAGGTGTTCTAACCTGAGAACCGTCCAAACTTAAACCTTAATATCTCGAGCTATAGTTAACCAAATCAAATGCGGTTTTCTTCTACATGCTCTTCTAGCCTAGAGCTACACATCCATATGGCTAACATGCATTGAAATTGACTCAAATTAGATGATGGATCACTGCAAGCTCGGGCTAAGGATAAGTCCCCATACCTTGATCCAAGAGGTGAAGCCTCGATTGGTTGTGCTCGGCACGTTCGTTGGAGTCCAAGGAAGCTAGGGATGGAGCCTCTAGTCCTGGTGAAATGTCTAGACCTGATTTCCACTAAGCCCGATTTCAAAGCTTGACCGATAGGAAGAATGGTTGGCCGGGTGAGCGGTCTTTTGCTGGGGAACTTCTTCTCTTGGTCTGGCGAAGGTGTAGAGTCAATCAATTTGAAGATTAGCTCACTGTGGTGAAGTGTCCTGGTTTTGGGCTTAAAATTTAGCTCAGAAATTGAGCTCACAGAGGGGGTTTTAGGGCTGGATTTCAGTGGGGATCAACTGCTCTATGTTAGGAGAGGGGTTTGGAATGAATTGGGCAGAGTTTTGGTAAGGTCCAGTGCATCCAACCTTTTGGCCGTGGGGCGGTGGTGTTTAAATAGCCATGGCTGGGGAGCTTATCAGGGCAAGATAGGGGCTGGGATCAGCTGCTTAGGGAAGGAGAAGGAGAGCTCTAGTAACCATTGGCCATGGGACAGCTCAGCAAGGGAGAATTTGAATTTTTGGCTCACATGAAGCTCTCGGCCATGGTGTTTTCCGGTGACCCAGGCGGCTGGCCGGCAGGGTCAGGTCACCATCTTGACCAGTGAGGTCAGGGCTGGGGTGAGTTCAATTGGCTTTGGACATGTGTAAAGGGGTTTGATTTAATTGGTATGTGGGAGAGCTCATTTTGGGCCCAATTTGGTCAAGCCATACTTTTGGGCTTGGTGCACCCCCCAAGGCTTGACTTTGGGCTGAGGGAGAGTCACTTGGGTCAGCTAGGAAAGGGTGGTGAGGTCTCCATCCATGGTGAGGTGGCTAACTTGGATTAGAGTGTTACATGAATGGGGTTAAAAGAGATAATGAGGGATTAAGAAAGAACCTCCTCCTCTTGCCATTAATGGCTTGGTGAGGTGGAAAGTAGCTTCTATGGCTTGCGTATGACTTGTGCATGGCTTCATGGCTCCATTTGGCTTGGGGCAAAGCTTGGTCATTTTCATGGAAATAGATTTTGAATTTTTGGACATTTTGATAGAAAATTTCCATGGGGCCATATTTGGTTTGTTTAAATGATGAAATAGAACTTAGGGGTGATTTTATTAAATGGATGATGGAAAGAAATGTCATGTGGGCTTTGGATTGGACATGTGGGCTTTTTAGATTTGATGAAAATGACCTTTTAAAATGCTTTAAGGAAGTGGGCTTTTATGTTTTAAAATGAGATTTTGGACGAAAAATTTGTAAACTATTGTGCCAAATAAATTTGTATTTAGTTTAGGGAGGTGTCATGAAAATTTTAGAGAAGATTTGGTGTCATTTGGAGTTGAATTGGGTTTAATTTGGGTCTTTTAATAATAGAGTCAAAGTGGGTCAAATTGGGCTAACTTGGGCTAGAGTTGGGCTAAAGTTGGTTTTGATGTAAAATTAATGTTGCAAAAGGTTTATGGGAGTGTGAAAAAGAGTTTTCAATTTTTTTGGGTCTTAATTTTGGGATTTGTGCTTGTTTGGGTTCATGATTGGTTTAGGCCAATTTAGGGAATTTTGGTTTGAGTTAGGTTTGAGTGGAGTTTGGGTTCAAATTTGGGGTAAATTAAGTTAGAATTTTTTTTATGGGGATGTTAGGAAGATTTTAAAAACAATTTGGGGAAAATTGGGTGACATTTGGGTTGAATTTGGGATGGATTGGGTTAATTGGCCATTTTGGGCCTTAAGGGCCTATTTGGGACTTTTTGATCAAATTTGATTAAATTGACAAAATTGGGGTATGTGATAGTAGAACAAAATAGAATTGAGAATATTTGGGATTTTCTGGAATTTTTTGAGAATTTTTAGAATTTTTTGGATTTTTGGGTCAAAAAGGGCATTTTGGGTATTTGGAAAGTATTGGGGGGTATTTTGGAAATTTTGGTATATTTGGCCATGGATGATCAATTTGAGTGGTGGAGAACATTTAGGATTGATTTTGAGGAATTTTGGGTAATTTAGGCAATTTTGTAATTTTTGGGCAATTTTAAGGGCATTTGGTAGGTTTGGTGGGTTTAAGGCCCCGGGGGTCAAAAATTGAAATTTGGGAAAAATGAAGATTAATTAGGTGTGAGTAAAATAGGACCATTTTGTTTGAGCCATGAAGCCATATTAAGCTCTCAAGAGCAATGAGAGGACTCATTTTAGGCACTCAATATATTGTTCCTAACCCTCTTAGCCAGGGGCTTATGGGTTAAGGTTCATCAATACGAGTTACCTACATGAGTCAGGGAGTTGAGTTGGGTGAGAGTGTGGTTTTAGGGTTTAGAATGTGTGTGAGAGTGTGGTGTGCGCGAGCTTGCCCTCACCAAGATCAGACCACTTAGGGTGATCCTAAGGCCAAAGAATCCTATAGGAAACTCATCCTTTAAACCTCCACATACTGATTTCAACCCTCCAAGTGACCTGTGGGTTTATAGTCAAAATTGTGGGGTTTGAAGGGAGTCAAGAAGTGTTTAATTTCTAAGTGGTGGGTCACATTTCTAGTCCTCTAGGATAGTCGAAGAGAAAGCTTATGGCTAGATCCTAAGTATTAGGAGAGGGATCAGACCTCACCAAAAATGAGGTCAACAAATGGAGCCCCAATATGTGTGGTGTGCTAACCAAGCGCACCACACATATTGGCGTTGACCTAAGAGATCAACAAAGCCAACACAAATGTTCGAGTGACAAACTCAGAACTAAGTGTAGGAAATTTCCACTGGGGAGTATGAGGTAAATTTCCAAGAATGAAGTTTCCAGAACTCTCGCTGGGGAAGAAGAGGTGAATTCCAAATCATAAGATTTAGAGAGGGATAGATTGGATTTTAGATCCGTTTCATTTTTAGTTTAAGTTTCAATTTTGAGTTTGAATTTTCAATTCGAGTTTTAATTTCGGTTGCAATTTGACTTAATCAGAATTTTGATTTAATTCGAGATTGATTTGAGATTGATTTCAAGATGAATTTCACAGAGATTTTGGATTTAAAATGAGAATTGGAAATTGGATTCCAACCTCAGGATTGCAAAGAGAAATATAATTTAGGTACTAGCCTCGAGAAGAAATTGGCAATCAAATACCGATCGAGAAAAGGGTGAGAACTGGAAGTTAGGTACCAGTCTCGAAAGAGAGTTGAAAGTTAAGTACCGACCTCAAAATTTCAAGACTGCGGGAGATTTTTCAGATAGAATACGATTTTAGTGGACACCGAGATCAGGATGCCTTGTTGGTCTCATACCCAAGTCGGAGGATTAGAGTACGAAAAAATTTCTCGGAAGGAATGCGAACTTGGCGGACACCGAGATCAGGATGCCTTATTGGTCTCATACACGAGTTAGAGGATTAGAGTGCGGAAAAATTTCTCGGAAGGAAAGCGAACTTGGCGGACACCGAGATCGGATGCCTTGTCGGTCTTATACCCAAGTCGGAAAATTAGAATGCAGAAAAATTCTCAGAAAGAGTGCGAATTTGGCGGACACTGAGATCAGGACAACTTTCCGGTCTTATACCCAAGTCGTAGGATTAGGATGCGGAAAAATTTCTCGAAAGGAATGCGAACATGGCGGACACCGAGATCAGGATTCCTTGTCGGTCTTATACCTAAGTCGTAGGATTAGAATGCCGAAAAATTCCTCGGAAGAAATACGAACATGGCGGACACCGAGATCAGGATGCCTTGTTGGTCTCATACCTGAGTCGGAGAATTAGAGTGCGAAAAAATTTCTCGGAAGGAATCCGAACTTGGCGGACATCGAGATCAGGATGCCTTGTTGGTCTCATACCCGAGTCGGGGGATTAGAGTGCGGAAAAATTTCTCGGAAGGAATGCGAACTTGGCGGACATTCATTTAGGAGAATCGAAATTTAAGTGTCGATCTCGAAATGAGGATTGTAGAAGGATGGGAATTGGAAGTTAGGTACCAATCCCAGAAGTTTGTTTTTTGATTTAGTTTTGAAGATTCTATGGCAATTTTAGTTTAGTGGAAGATTGGAATGAGACATGAAAGTGTTTCACATCCCAGGAGAGTTGATCGAATTTTGATTGATTGGCGAAGGATATGAACCCTTGCCATCAGAACCTAATAAAAAATTTCGTGGTTCTGTGTCAGTAGACTCAGTCGACCTTCTCAAAAAAGGGAAGAGATCGCAGAGAATCTGAAGAGATTTGAAAACAACCTGAGGCTGGGAATCTTAGATCCGGAGTTTCGAAGTTTGAAACTGAAGTTGAAGTCTTCTGCGGGGAAGAATCAACTCAAAAGAGGTTCCAAAGGAGCTTCAAATGGATTTCAGTCGAAAGATTCAAATTGATGGATTCGGATCGGAATTCAATTCGAGATTTAGATTCATTTTGTTTGTTTAGTGATTCAATTTTATTTTTGTTTATTTAGAGTTCGTTTTAATTTGGAGTTTGTTTTGACATTCAGATTCTTAAAAAGAGTTCTTTATTCATTTTCTTTTCTTTTCGTTCTTTGTTCGACGTTTATTTAACTTAATGACATTTCCCAGTTAGTTTAAACAAAAGAGGTGAAGGCAAAACACTACATGGTCATTTCCATTCCAATTTGTTGAAAATACATCATATAGCTTGATCCAAAACATGATAATATTTTCCTTGAAAATTCAACATCTCATACAATCCACATAAATCTAAAACAGATTGTGTAAGATTCTTGCAAGTTTCTTCCAAAAGCATCTGTTGAAATCCATGTCTGAATTGTGAGATATATGGAAAATAATATCACCTTCCAAGCCATCCTTGGCAGGAAATGTCGTTTGGATGTTCATTGGAGTTTTGCTATCTCCCATTTAGCTCACAGCTCGTAGGGCCGAAGACTTTCTAACTCTGATCTGGCTGAAAGTGGAAAGGCATTTTTCTGTCATCCATCCATCTAAAAGTGACGGAGATCCGCTCAATAGAAACTCCTGGAATGCAATGTTTTGCTATGTCCGCTCCATTCCCTTTTAACACCAAGACGGAACCTACCGATAGTGGTATCTCCACCGGCCCTCGGAATTCTCCGGGGCCTGCTATCCGGAGGTCAGATCCGAACATGATGTTACACTGGTTGACGAAAGACACTGTGAAGAAGGGTCTGACGAAGTCATGATGATCTATGTGTGGCGGTATGCAATCGCCCTCCCTGTATATGTTAATGATGCAGCTGTTGGGTATGCAATCTGTAACCAATACCCTCCATGACACCATCCTTTTTTACCATTCTCTTGATACTTCTTGGCATCGGATCCACCTCACTACGACGGAGTATGCCTGGTGGATTTCCCTTTCTGTCTTCAGCGAAGTTGTAGCAACACCCGCACTAGATTGTAACTCTTCCTTTTCCTTTCATCCACCTTCGAGGTTCTAAGTAGGTATTCTCTCTCAAATGACCAGCTCGACCCATTTTCTGAAGCTCAATGACACAGTCCACAATTTTCTGTTGCTCATAGTCTGAGAACACATCTGTATGCAGCTCAAGGCCCTCCAGGAGGTTGATTCTCTTGCCTCAGATTCTCTCAAAATATTCAAAAGTTTTGTTTTTAACATACTGCATCCTTTCCAGTTCGTATTCCAGAATTATTTGCAACTAGAGAGGTCTGGTAACGTACTGTGGGATGTATGGTTCAACCCCAGCACGCTCTCCTGCATGTCTCGGCTCCTCGGGGATAGTCTCTGTCAGGACATCCTCCGGGGTTACTTTCGCAACAAGACTCTTCAAAACTGGTGCATCTGTCCGGCGTCGTGGCACCGATTCTGTTTCTACTCTTCTTGGAATTTCTTTCATCCTTTCTGCTGTTCTTGGAGTTGATCTCCTCTTTTTTGGATTTTGCTGAACTGATTTCTTCGAAGTACATGCACTGACGGTAGCAACTGTCTCTTCATGTTGATCCGCTGCTAGCTTGGTCAGCAACTTGTGAATGCGACGCTTCTTGTTTCTTCATTGGGTCAGAGTGAGAGTGGCTCTTCTTACTTCTTGAACTTCTGTGGGCATGGCGCTGACAAGCCTGCCCTCTGCTGCAGCAACCACAAACTTGACTTTCTTGTCCTCTCCTGTTGTGTGAGTGGCATTTGCTTTTCTTTTCTTGCTGGTGGACTGTTGATTTAGACCACCTAATTTCATCACTGTCTGGCTGTGGAACTCTTCCCGGTCAATTGGTGTCCAATCAGTTTCTTTGTACTGTAGCTCAGCCGGTGTGAAATCAAAGTCTATCTCAATCATGGCCCCATCCTTCATCCTCTTTTCATCGAGTACTAAACTCACGCCAATCTTAAAGTTCAGAACCAACCGCTCGTTTGACATTTCCCTGCAAAAAATAAGAAAAGGATAAGGGGCTGTACTAAGAGCAAGAACAATAGAAAAATTTACTTATTAATGGAAAGCTTTTATTCATTTTTTTTAGTTTTTAATAAGAGTAGGAAAAGATGAGGAAAGATAAGGAGCGAGCTGATTTAAAATAAAGGATCAAAGTTTTATGATTTCACATATTTTCTTTTTTAACACATTTTTTTAATGATATTTTTTATCATCCATTTTTTATGTTTTGGGTTCGGAGCCAGTTACAAATAATTACTTCACCCGTGCTTCTAGGAATGAGACTCCATTTTTTAAAGTTCATCCTTCGAAACATCAGCTTGCGTAATACTTCTTCAAATATCATCCATTAATTGGAAGCATAGGTCGTTTTCCACGGCAATTCACAAGTTGGTAGGAACCTCCAGAGTAGACTGCCTTGACCACGAACGGCCCCTCCCAAGTCGGTTCAAATTTACCACCTATCTTGCGGTGTGCAAGAATAGTTCTATTGAGAACTAGAACCAAGTCACCAACTTTGAATGTCCTTAGGCACACCAGTTTATCGTGGGCCTGGATCATCTTGGCTTGATACAATTCCAAATTATGCTGCGCGGAAAGTCATTTTCCTTCCAAGCTTTCCAATTCTTCTAGTCGTAATTTGGTATTCTCATCTGTAGTAATTTTGTTTGCAACTATGATTCTGAGAGACGGAAGTTGAACCTCCAAGGGTAAGACGACTTCGGACCTGTACACTAGAGCGTAGGGCATAGACTGAGAAGGAGTTCTGAAAGTCATTCTGTAGGCCCATAAGGCTTCTAACGACTTATCGTGCCAATTTCTTTTGTTGTCGTCCAAAGTTTTCTTTAGAATTTGGACGAGAGTTTTATTAAAAGCCTCGGCCAAGCCATTGGCTCTTGGGTAGTAGATCGTCAAATAGCACCAGTCGATCCCGTGCCTTCTGACAAAATTGTTAATTTCTGTACTTCTGAATGCGGATCCGTTGTCTAAGATAATTTGCGTGGTATCCCGAAACGGTAGATGACTTGATTTTTGAAGAACTGTAGCACGTGGTGCGCTTTCACTTCTCTGAGTGATATAGCTTCTACCCACTTAGAAAAGTAGTCTGTCGCTGCAAGAATGAAGCGATGTCCTCTTGAAGAAGGCGGTTTTATCGGACCCACGATATCTATGCCCCAACACTCAAACGGCCACGACGCGATTGTTGGATGCAACGCATTTGGAGGTTGATGTAGAACCACTCCATGCACTTGACACTGGTGACAATTTTTGGCAACTTTCATGCAATCAGTCATCATCGAGGGCCAGTTGTACCCTAGTCTTTTAATCTTCATTTTCATTTTTAGACCTGACTGATGAGCGCCACAAAGTCCTGAGTGTACCTCTTTCACGAGCCTCGGACTTGGTCAGGCACCTTAGCCACATCTGGTCAAAAGACCTTCTATATAACATATTGTTTATTAATGCGTAAGACAGAGTTCTTCTCTTAATCTGATGGGCTAACGACTTATCGTCTGGTAGGTTTCCTGTTTGCAGGTAGTCTATTAATAGCTGTCGCCAATCTTTTGTATTTTCTGTTACTGCTGCAGTTGTTTCTTCTTCTTTTTTTTTGATTGGTGTATTGCATCCATGTCGAGCTGCGATAAGACCTGTCGTCCCTGAACTGACATTTAAACTGATTCATTCTGTAAGCAGGCAAATTCTTTTGCGAGGCGGGCTAACACATCTGCGAGAGCATTTTCTCTTTTAGGGATCTTATAGATCGTTACATTCGGAATTTGCTCCAACAATTTCATGGCATACTAAAAGTATTGCTCGAGCCTTGGTTTTAAAATTCTGTACTGTCCTGCAACTTGCTGAATGATCAACTGTGAATCTCCGTAGATATTGATATCTGTTATACCCATCTGAATGGTCAATTCCAGTCCAGTTATAAGGGCTTCGTATTCTGCTTCATTGTTCATACACGGTTCTATTAAATGGTAGGAATACCTTAACATCCCCCGCTCCGGTGTTATAAAGATTAGTCTGATTCCTGCCTTACCGGGCATTATCGTTTGCAATTCTTTGTCTTTCTGTGCTAAGGATGCTCCGTCGAAGTACAATTCCCAACGTTGATCATCGAGGTCTTCTAGGCTCATTATCTGCTCGTCGTGCAAGTCGTCGTTGAGCA
This sequence comes from Papilionanthe hookeriana x Papilionanthe teres, assembly GCA_022702705.1. Lineage (NCBI taxonomy): Eukaryota > Viridiplantae > Streptophyta > Magnoliopsida > Asparagales > Orchidaceae > Papilionanthe > Papilionanthe hookeriana x Papilionanthe teres. The sequence goes on along the minus strand of CM040428.1, from coordinate 78,230,674 downwards.
GCAATTCTGCCGGTAAAGGGTGTGCTGGGAGGAAGTCTGCTAGGACTTGCCCCTTATGACACGAAGAGGAATGAAAGTTATATCGAATTGCAATAGTATCATCGACCACCTGACAAGTCTGTCAGAAAGCGTCGGTTGGGTCATCAAATATTGCAATGGATTAAACTTCGAAAAAAGTTTGGCCTTATGAGAAAGCATGTAATGTCTGAGCTTTTGAGCGGCAAAGATCAGGGCCAAACAATGATTTTCAATCGAAGGATACTTTATTTCCGTCGGAATTAGACGACGACTTAAGTAGTAAAGAGCATTTTCTTTCCCCTCGTCATTGATCTGGGCTAGCAGGGCTCCGAGGGAGTCATCTAAAGCTGCGGTATAAAGTATCAACGGTCGACCCGAGACTGGAGCTGCTAAGATAGGAGGTGTCATTAAATACTACTTAATGTCCTCAAAGGCCCGTTGGCATTTCTCTTCTCAAACAAATTTGACATCCTTTTTAATTAATGCCGAGAAGGGCTGACACCTACCTGACAAATTCGAGATAAAGCGTTGATGATATGCCAAATTCTCTTGAATGGATCGTAGTTGTTTCAAAGTTTTGGGAGGTGGCATTTCTAAGATAGCTTTAATCTTTTTCGGATCGATTTCAATTCCACGATGTCGGGCAACAAATCCTAAGAATTTCCCAGAGGTGACGCCAAAGGCGCATTTCAAAGGATTCATCTTAAGGTTAAATTTATTTAATCGCTCGAAAATAATTCTCAAATCATACAAGTGATCTTCCTTCAGTTTGCTCTTGATGACTACATCATCCATGTAGCACTCGACTTGGTTTGTGAATGAGATCATAAAAAATCCTCGTCATTGCTCTTTGGTAAGTTGCTCCTGCGTTCTTCAACCCGAAAGACATCATTGTGTAGCAGTATATTTCGATCGGCGTTCTGAAGGCTGTGAGTTTCTCATCTTCATGTTCCATCTTTATCTGGTTGTATCCTGACGATCCATCCATGAAAGAGAAGATTTCATGTGTTTAAGCGATGTCGATCATCAATTCTGGAATTGGTAGTGGAAACTCGTTTTTTGGACATGCTTTATTCAAATCTCTGAAATCCACGCAGATTCTGATCCGTCCATTCTTCTTTCTGATTGGTACCACATTGACTAACCAGGTTGGATATTGTTCTTAACGGACAAATTTAGCTTCCATTAGCTTCTTAACTTCAGCTATAACTTGTTGTTCAATCTCTAGACGCATTCTTCTGGGAGCTTGTCTGACTGGAACGGTAGCTTGATCCACTCCTAGTTTGTGAACTGCAACTTCTGGAGCTAATCCTGGCATTTCATCGTAACTCCAAGCAAAACAGTCTTTAATTTCCATCAGTAGTTTGATCATGCTTTCGGAGTCTTCTTTATTGAGTAAGGAGCTAACAAAGGTCGGCCTAGGCTCTTCTCTAGTACCTAAGTTAACTTCCATTAACTCGTCTATTGTAGATTTAATTTCTTCTTCGAATTCTGGTGGAGCATCTCCAATTGGTAGATCTTCAAGATTATCTAAAGTTTCCAAGCAGTCTTCATTAGGCTCGCAAGTGACAACCAAGCAAAATCCCGTATCATCATTTGATCCTACTGTGTCGAATCTGAGAGCATGTTTTGAATTGGGAGGCCAACCGGCATTATTCCATAATTTTTCAAAGCATTGTGATTAACCTTTTGTCCATTTTTTAGGTAAGACACCACATTGAATTAAATTCTGAACACAGGGAGAGTACCACTCAAAAGGCAATTCCATTATTCAGAAGAAGTAACATCTTTAAATTGTACATCCTTTTTGGTTTTGGAAGATGAAGCACCACGGTAGAATTTGATCAGTTTAGTACTGCCACCATGCACTTCCTTGACCACCATACCCTCGACCTTATTAGAATGGATCGGGGTCAGGGTCATAGTATGCACATAGTGGTTAATCTTCTCGTACATTGATTTGTATTCTTCATTCTTTTCTTCTTCGAGAGAGATCTTGAACTGGGGTTTCTTCTGACTTATTGTCGCTGCTTCTTTCTTGATTTCTTCTTCTTCGGAACTATTCTCCCAATCAGCTTCAACGACCGGTTTCTTTTGTTCAACTGTTCCACCGTTTCTTCCTCGACCTCGTCCCTGGCCTCGACCTCGGGTGCGAGTTCTGGAGAAACCTTCACCATCTCGCCGTAAGGGAGTGGTGAGTAACTGTTGAACTAGAATTTCAGGTTCTTCATTATCTCGAACTTCTTTTGCTTCATTTGGTACGGTATTTTTGGAGAAGATTGTTTTCTTCGGAGGCACGTAGTAGGCTGCATCTTCATGAATTCTGATTTCATGCACGGAGAATGGTTGCAAAGCACCTTTGATACACTGTTCTCCTCCTTCATAATACTTTATGCACTGGTGCAGAGATGACGGTACCATCTGGTTTTCATGGATCCACGACCGACCCAATAGAACGTTGAACGATGTCTCAGAATCAATTATATGGAATTTTGTGGTTGTCTTTGCTAAATCACCGGTCTTCATTAATAGTGTTATCGATCCAAGGGCTCTTTCTCCATTCTAATTGAAGCCTCTTAATAACATCTTGTCTGCTTCGAGGTCGCGAGCATCAATTTCCAAATATGCTAACGTTTGAAGGCTCATTATGATGATTGATGCTCCCGGATCAATTAACACCCTGGAGAGCGTGAACTTTCCAATAGTGACTGAGATGTATAATGGTCGATTATGATCAGCTGTTCCAAGTAGCAAATCATTGTCCGTGAAGGTAACACCTCGCTGTTCTTTTAAAGAGCAAACCTCGTCTGATGAATTACCGGTCATTTGAGCTAATCAAATTTCTGGATCAAGTAAGGCCTTGATCAGAGTTTACCTCATCTCCTTTAACAGGATCAGAGCATCGTAGATGCTCAGTTTAGCTGGTAGCTTCCTAAGATGGGCTAGCACGATATAATCCATTTTATTGTCAGGCTCTTCAGTCTCTTCCCGAATGGGCAGTTCCTCCGCTGAGGTTGGCTATTCCTGAGCAACCACCTGCTTTCCTTTATCCTTTGGACCCATTCTCGGGGGTAGAACTTTTGCACTTCTTAAATTGACTTATGTTATCTCTTCTTCATCTGTTGCTGAACCTGCCGGTGTCTTCCCTTGAATTGGAAAAACTGGCTTTCTTGCATTTGCTTCAGAGTCCGATAGCTCTAATTCTATTGTGATTGGAGCTCCTCGGAATTCACAAATGGACTCGTCGCTCGTTGAGCTTTTATAGCCATCCTTATGAACGTCATCTCCTTCGTCGTGGCCATCGAGGTTTAGTATGATTTGAGAATCGTTATTTGTATCGAAATCGAAATCTGGATTAGGTAGGTTGTCGTTAGTTATGTAATCGTTAGAAAAAGTCAAAACATAGCCAACACCAAAACTCTTATCATTATAAGATCCTACCGGGGCGAGCAAATAATCATACAGAGTTAGAGGTCCGAGGGCTTTCTCCCCCAAATCAGAAACAATCATCCTGGGATAAGCAGCCCCTAGTCTACCCTTCAGAGCCTCGATCTTTTCTTCTTTCACGATCTTCTCCTCCTTCTGGAGCAGTTCTTCAATCGCAAGCTATAGTGCCGGCTAGGTAGGTTTCAAACTCTGAGTTGAAGCGCGCACCAAAGCAGTCTGGATGTGATCCAAATTTTTCTTTGAAGACTTTGTCCAGACAGTACTCCATCCATCGTCAATCGTGTATGGGTTTATCAGAACAATAGGATCCGTTGAAAAAACCTTGACAGAACCTCCTTTTTGGGGCTCCTTCATGTATTCCTTCGGGATCGTTATGTTCCCTTTCCAGAGATGATCATCGAGCCAATTCTTAAAGGTGAAGCAGTCTTCTATCTTATGTCTGAGCATCCTGTGATAGGGACAATAGTTCGTATGATCCTTCTTGTCGACTTCCTCTGGTCTTTTGGGCTCTGGTATTTGAAATTTGGGTTTCTTCATCAAACTGCGAAACATCTTTGCCCCTACTTCAGTCTTGAATGGATATTCTTTATTCATGAGTTCTTTCAGGGCACGATGTGGACGAGGCGGCGGTTGATCATGCTGCCATGATTGATAGCTCGGTCGAGGCTTTTGATAGTTCTGTTGAGGTTGCTGATAAATCTGCTGAGGTTGCTGATAGATCCGTTGTGGTGGTTGATAACTAGGTTGTAGCCACTCTGGCTGTATTTGCATTGGCTGCTTACCTTTGTCTACTGCCGTGATGATCCCAGATTTCTTTTCGAATGCCTTTATGGGCTTCTATATATCAGTTTTGTCAATGAAACTCAGCTGCTTTGCCTCCTCCTGCAAGCTCCCAGCCTTGCTAAGCAACTTCTCGGAAGTCTTAATTGTGAATCCTTTGAGGAGAAGTGCTATCGGGCCATGGATACTCTTCAACAGGATACCGACTGCATGCTGTTCCTGAAGCTGAGGTTCACACTTCATGCTTAAGTTTCTCCATCGAAGAATGTAATCTACTAAAGTTTCGTTGGGTTTCTGTTGCTCCACCACTAGATCACCGATAGTGATGTGGTTCCAAGCCCTGACAAACCGTTTAACGAAAATGTTTTCCAATTCTGAAAAGTTCTTTATCGAACTATTTTTGCAATTCTGCATACCAGTTGAAGGCAATCCCTAACAAACTGCTAACAAACTTACGAAAGAGCAAGGCGTCGCTCCCACCGACATTGCAACAACTGGCACGAAAGTGTGCTACATGCTGCCGGGGGTTTCCTGTATTGTCGAAAGTCTTGAACAGAGGTGGTACGAAGCCCTTCAGATATTGGACTGCATCAAACTCCTCAGGGTAAGGTCTACCCGTCTGGATAGATGTTCCACTCTCAGACTGAGCTAAGGCTTCTCGGACCTGCTGTTCTACCATGTTCTTAATATCCTTCTCGGGAATCATGCTCTGTGCAGAATCCTTCTTTGGTTGTTCATCTCTATTGACGTACATAATCTCTTTCCCTCCATCTGCGATGTGAATGATCTCTGGGGGTGTTTCCTTTTGAGGTTGAAGCTGACTCTGGAGAGTGGCTAAGGCGGCTGCCATCTATTCCATCCTCTTTGCCATCTGAGAAATTGTATCATCTTTTTCTTGAAGACGCGCTCTCATTACTTCTGGTTCATCTCTTTTCGAGGCTGACGAAGCCCCCTACAAAGCTGACGATGCTCGGGTCTCAACCATATTGATCTCAGCACATTCTTCATCCATGAATTCTGATGAATCCACTTCATTTCTCAATTCTTCTCCTCTTTCCCTTGCCAACCGTTGGATGTCAGTTCTTAGCTTCCCTATAGCGTCCTCAAGTGGCCTCTTCCAAACGGTTTCGCGGTTGTGATGTGATGACTGTTGAACTTCTTTTTCAGGAGTTTCCTTTAATGCAGTAGCACTTTCTTCAGATTGAGTTTTTTGACGAGAATCTTCTTTTCAGAAGATTATGTCGGTATCGGTTCAGCAATAATAGGTTGCCACACCAGCCTTCTTGCAGTAGAAGGCTTAGGACCAGATGGTCTGTCGGCTGTACGATGGTAGATGGTGTCCTCCCTAATATGGTGACCTGATACGACAACAGGCAAACTTCTTTCACTAGCTCGCACTTTCTTCCTTGGCCTCTCTGGGGCAGTGACGAGGTCTACTCGCGGTCCGAGGCGGGATTTGACTGGCACTCATCCGATCCTTCTTAGGATCTCTGATACGGGGCACCCTTCTTTCTTAGCTAGTTTCTCTACTACGGCTCGTAGTCGGGTAACTGGTGTAGTCTTTGCCCTCTTCCTTTTACAGTCACTACAGTATGCAGGTTGGGGTAATGCAGCGGCAATCCCTCGGACATCTTCATCCGATGCAGCAGAGAGGGGGTGGAATCTACTTCCTCCCAACACCGGTGAAATTTCAGGCAGTTCTCTTTCTTCCTCAGGAATCTCTTCCAGAAGCAACTTCAGCATCTTTAGTTTTCTTGATTCTGGCGATCTTTCTGCTCCGATTTCTCCTTTGAGTCCGGGTTAAGGGTGCAACTTTAGAGCTGGACCCTATCTCGAAGATCGACGGTATTCTAGCAAAATCTGAACTCTCCACGGTAACATGCTCATCACCTACTTTGACTTCTTTTCCTATCAGTTTGGCGGGAGCTGAGGTCGGTGCAGAGATGACCAGACCGGTGGGGGTAGAGAGAACAGTCCTCCTACGAATAGTAGTATTTCTTTCAGTTGGGACTGACCCTAGATCCGCAACAATGCACCAAAAACTTGGTTTGCAATCGCCAAACAATGCAGTAATTTATGCTACCAAAAATATGTTATAGTTAATACTTTGACACAAATAATAATAGCGGCTAGTGTATATAAATATAATTTTATGGAAAATATTTTACACACTAGGGTACTACGCAAGTATACGTATCGCTTCAAGTAATATAGGGCTTTAAATAAAGATCCCAGTATCGATCCCACGAGGAGGATTATAGATTTTTTTTTAAATATTTTGATTTTATTTTTATGTATTTCTTTTAAAGTTAAAAAGTTGATATTTAATTTACTAGGTGCAGAAATAAAGCAGTAATAAAGTAATGATTGATGTAAATAAAAATAAGCAAACAACTTTCTTCCTTTCAATTAATCCAAGAATTTTTAGATAATGTAATATTCGTGGAGAATATAAATTTATGGTATTGTGCCAAATAGAAGCATTCCTATTCTTTACCTTCGCTCGATAGTATAAATAACATTGGCTAATTTATAGATCAGGTCTGGCCGTATTGTTAGTAGAATGGGTTAATTTAGGCTCTCACTACTAGATGTCCAAGGGTGGCTATGGTCTGCCCTACTAGTGACCCTTTCCTTCTCTATAAACCAAATTACAAGAATTTAGCTGTCACTCTAATAACTTATCAATTCTACGCCCATTAAATAATGTCTTTCTATTTATTTCCACTTCACCTTGAATAACCCACACAAGGCCTTCGACTACCTAAGGATTAATGTGATATCTACTAGTTAAGAATTCATCTCCTTCTAGGTCTCAAAACTCTTCAACAGATTTTAACAATTTAAATGGCCAATTTAAATAGTAAATTAAGATCCGGTATTAATATCATAACAATGTTTAAAAAATATATATAGTTTTTAATTCTCCAACGAATTTTATGTTATCTTATTTATCTTTTCATAATTGAAAGAAGAAAGTAAAGTAACTACTCAGAACACATTGAATTTAAACAACAAAACATATAAATAAAAATTTGAATCAAAATACAAATACTTATCTTAAGTGTTTCTCCAGCTGAACCTTTGAATCCTTCTAACTCCAAAGTAATTAGACTTCAAAAGCACCGACTCTTCAACTACTCTTAATACAAACTCTAAAATAAACTCACTAATTAATAAAAGAAACTATAAATATGGCCCTTAAAATATTTCTCTAATTTCTCTCTCTAAATGGAATTATGGGGCTAGGTTAGGTGATGGTGGTTTTTGGTTGGGCTTGGACGTTTTTCTCTGAAGGAGTAGCCTCCTATTTATAGGCTTCAAGGGTTGCCTTGAGGCACCTCTTCAAAATGTGTCCATGTTAAATGAATCTTCTAGAAGGTGTGTCTGGCGTCTAGGCACCGGACTCTGCGTCCAGTTCTTTGCAACTCTTCACTTTGGATCGCACCTCTTCGCGATCCTAACCGTTTCCAAGCATCCAAATACAATGTATCACATGTCCTATAATCCAAGAATATTTGCCAATCTTCTAGATGGTCCAATAACCGCTAACACCGTCAAAATAACCGTCCAAAAGTCGTCAAAAATCTTACAGAATTTTGTATCGAACTTGTGCTTAGGCGCCCGATTCTGGCTCCTAGGTGCTGTTGACCTCATTTTTGATGAGGTCTTCTCTTCCTTTTTTAGTACTTAGGATCTAGCCTTAGGATTTTCCTTTGACTATCCTAGAGGATTAGAATTGGGACCCACCACTTAGAAATTCAAACTACTTCTTAGCTCCCTGCAAACTCCACAAACTTGATTGTAGACCCCTAATCACCTAGAGGGTTGAAATCAAATGTGAAAGTTTAAAGGATGAGTTCCTATAGGACTCTTTGGCCTTAGGACTGCCCTGGGTGGCCTGGTCTGGTGAGGGCTGACTTACACACACACTACACTTATACACTACACTTTCACACACCTCCTAAAACCACACCCATACCCAACTCGACCTCCCGACTCATGAAGGTGATTCACATGGATGGTCCTTAACCCCTAAGCCCTTGGCTAAGAGGGTTAGGAACAACATAGTGAATGCCTCAAATGAGTCCCTTCATGGCTCATGTGGGCTTGATATGGATTCATGGCTCAACCAAAGTGCTTCCATTTCACTCAAATTTGATCAATCTTCAATTTTCTAAATTTTCAATTTTTGACCCCCGGGACCCTAGACCCGCCTAGCCTACCCAAAACCCTTGAAATTACCCAAATTTTTCAAAATTCTCCAAAATCACCCAAATTCCTCAAAATCAATCCCAAACATTCTCCCACTACTCAAATTGACCATTTTTACCCAAAATATCCAAAATTCCAAAAATACCCCCAATACCCTCCAAATTACCAAAATGCCCCTCTTGACCCAAAACCCAAAAAAATTTCAAAAATTCCAAAAAAATATCAAAAAATACCAAATATTCCCAATTTCATTTTGTTAAACTACACCATGGGCCAATTTTGTCAATTTACCCCAATTTTGTCAGAATCCCCAATTTGACCCATTTTAACCCAAAGTGAACCCAATGTCAAACCAAACCTACCCAATTGACCCAAATTCTGGTTCAATTCAATTCTAAACTTCAATTAAACATCCCCAACACCAATCTAGTCCAAATCCAAGCCCAATTTGATTGACATTTGAATCCAATTTCACTTTTGACCTTAAAGCCCAATTTGGACCCATGACCCAAAACTTAGCCCAAACCAAACCAATTCAACTCCAATTGACCCCAAACCTTTTCTAAACCTTCCCTAACATCCCCACAAACAAAAAACTAACATAATTTGCCCAAAATTTGGACCCAAAACCCACTCAAATTCAACCCAAAACCAAAAAGCCCAATTTTTACCTAAACCCAAACTTAACCCAAATAGGCCCAAACCCCAAAATCCAACCCCAAAAAAAGTTGAAACCTCTTTGAAACACTCCCAAAAACATTACCCAACATTAATTTTACATCAATTTCAACCCTAGCCCAACATTGGCCCAAATTAGCCCAATTTGTCCTACATTGGCCCATGTACCAAATGAACCCAAATCCAACCCTATTCAAGCCCAAACCACCTCAAATTTATTTCAAATCACTCATGACACATCCCTAAACCAAACCCAACAATTATTTGGCCCAACTTTTCACAAAATTCCCATCCATGAACTTATTTTAAAAAAAAACCTAAGGCTCACTCCCTTAAACCTTCCTAAAAGCCCACCTTTACCAAATTTTAAAAGCCCAAATCAATCTAAAGCCCACATGACACTTTCCCTCATCACACATTCAATTTAAAATCATTCATAAAGTCCTAATTTATCAATTAAACAATTCCAAATCAAGCCTCATAACAATTCCCATCAAAATGCCAAAATTCACAAAACCCTTTTTCATGAAGTTGACTTAACTTTTCCCAAGCCAAAGATGAGCCATGAAGCCATGCATAAGCCACATGTGAGCCATGAAAGCCTTGGAAACCTCACCATACCCAAAATGGCAAGAGGAGGGGACCCTTTAATGATCCTCTTAAGAGTGATTAACCACTCCCATGTCTCCCCTAAACCTTGCTTAAACTTAATTGTACTTGGATGGTGACCTTTCCCCACTAATCAAGCCGACCTAAACCACTTTCTCTTCAACTTCAAACTAGCCATGGGGAGGTGCACCTAGCCCAATCCATGCATTTGACAAAACTTAGCCAAAATACACCCTTACCCCATTCCACTTTGATTCAAACCATTTACACATGGAAGCAACCAATTGACTTCACAAACATCAAGCCCTGACCCACCTGAACCTGAGGGTGACCCATGCCTACCGGCCAGCCACCTGGATCGCCGGAAAACACCACACCTGAGAGCTCCCATGTGAGCCAACATTGAAATTCCCCCTTGCTGAGCTGCCCCAAGTCCAATGGCCACCATGGCTATTCTTCTCTTGCATAGAGCAGCTGATCCCAAGCCCTAAACCCCCTGGGAAGCCCTCCAGCCTCTCCTATTTAAACCTCACCCCTCTCGGCCATGAGGAGGTGCTGAACCAACCTTAAGGAAACTCTGCCAAAATCACTCCAGACTCTCCCCCACACATAGAGCATTTGATCCCCATTGTTCTTTTGCCCTAATCCCCACTAATTGAGCTCAATTTTGGAGCTCAATTCTCAGGCCAGAACAGGACACTCCCAAATCCTCCACCAAAGTCAAAATAAACTCACCCACACCTGCACAAGACCAAGAGAAGGAGTTCCCCAGTGAAAGCCCCCTCTCCAGGCCACCCACCTGTTCCAGACTCCAAAGGTTGAAATCGGGCTTGGTCGAAATCATACCTGGACAATTCACCAGGCCAAGGGACTTCATCTGGAGTTTGCTTGGACCCAATCGAAGGTGACACAACTCTCAAATCGAAGCTTCACTTCTCTAAGCAAAAATATGGACTCACTCTTCTTCCCGAGCTTACAGAGATTCTCCATTTAATTTGAATCAATTTCAATGCATGTTTACCAAATAGATGTGTTCGTCTCTTCAAGACGAATCCATAGAGCATAAGAACACAAAAATCTGTTGAGAATCGAGAGAGAAATTAGGGTTAGAAGGTTGACGGTCACGGGTGCACACCAGTCGTAGACGATGATTGGGAGCCGTCGGATCGAGCGTGTATCGAGCGGACGATCGGGATCGAGCCAGACAGCACAATGGTACATGAACCGCGGGCCCCTGGATCGCTGAGTCGGATGGCGGCGCATAATCAGAGCGCGCCGCGTGGATGAGTAGGAAAATAGGCATTTTTCTTATTTATTTAATTACGAGAACTTAGAAAATTCATAACTTTGTGTATAAAAATCATAAAAATAAAATAAAAATACTCTCTTGCTCAGTGAACAGAGGAAAATAATGTGGAAAAGAAATCATTTAATTTTATTGAATATTTGATTTTTAAGGATTTATTTACTCTCTGCACCTTTTCAATTCTCCATGCATGTATACAATTCACCATGGCATGAGACCATAGGGCTTTTGAAGCCTCTGAATTTGGGGATATTCCCTGAATTTTCTAAAGTCAGAGGCCATCCCTATGAAGAGTTATTGATTTTTCAATTCTAGGTCACTATTCTGAGTGTTTTAATTCCAATAATTAGCATATTATGAAATAAATTCTAGGAAAATTTAGTGATGTTTCTTATGACCAGAGGACCCTATGGAAAATAGGTTTTGAGTTAACTCACTTGGAATAACCCTAGTTGGCTTAAACACCCAAAATGGAGCTTTAATTAATTAGAGCTAATTATACATCAAATTGAATTGAAATCAATTCTCCACTGGCCTTTAGGATCAGAGGAACCCACCATAAAAGTTTGAAGTCAATTGGACTTGATTAGCCCTATCAAATAGGTTGATTAAGCCATTTAGCCAAACCTAAACTTCAAAAATTCATAACTCTCAAAATACTTTTCAAAAATTCACCAAATTGGTTTTGGAGCCTCTCTGATATCAGGGGAATTTAAGAAAATTAAAATTGTAATTTTCTAAAAAAGTTGATTTTTTGCATTATTTTAATATTTTTAATAATTAAAAAACAATAAAAATCACAAAAATAATAAAATTCACCAAAATGTTACATTTTGAATTTTAATCACTTAGGAACAAACCCCATATTTTTCTTAAGTCTCTATGATGAGATATTAAATTTTAAAGCCCTAAGGTAATTTTAAAATTAAAAAAATGTATTTTCTAGCATTTCCACTAAAATAATTCTAATAAATCAAAGAAAAATCAGAAAATTATAAAAATTGGTTTTCTAGTTTCCTTGATATCAGAGAGATTTTTGAAAAATATAAAATTTATTTTTCAAGCTTTATTTTATTTTGAAATTAATTAATACTCCAAAACTCAAAATAATTATAATAAAAAGAATATAATTCAAAAAATCACCAAAATTGTTCCAAGTGATCCTCTAGTCATTAGGAATGTCCCATAATTTTCTTAAGGACATAAACTTTCCCTTGGTTATGTTATTGAATTTTCCTTGAAAATCCCTATTTTCCACCAAAAATAATTACATAAATAAATTAAATACAGAAAAATCACATTTTCTCCTCTAATGTCTTGATTGATATATGAGTGAAGTCACATAAAAATTTCAAATTCATTTAAGCTCAATTTAGTGAGTTATGAAATTAGTAAGTTTAAAGGGCAAAATGTTAATTAAAATTTTAACTTATAATTAAAAATTTTTAGGTTTAATTAAAAGGGTGGGTAAAATATTTGATACTAAGTTGATTTTAGATGTTTGAAACTTGGATAGTTAAAGGGTAGAAACCTACCAAACAATTTGAAAATAATTAAAATAAACCTTAATTAAATAATTAATTAAATTTGGAAGAAAAATGAAAAATTGGAATTATTAAAATAGGGATATTATTAGGAAGAGATTTGTTCTTTAATTTAAGAATCCCTAAATTAATCACCTCAATAATATTTAATTCCTAATTAAAATCCAAATTCAAGATTTAAAATGCTAAAAGACTTAAGCATTAAATTAAATTAAAGTTAAAACATTTAAATTAAATCCTTCTAAAATTTCAATTGAATTAATACTTTAACAATTAAATTAAATCATCATTAAAGCATAAAAAAATAAAATATTAAATTAAAATTAAAATAAAATTAAATTAAAATTTAAATTAGATTAAAATTAAAAAATAAAATTAAATTAAAAATTTAAATTAAATTAAATTAAATTAAATTAAATTAAACTAAATTAAATTAAATTAAATTAAAACATATTAAATTAAATTAAATTAAATAAAAAAAACAAAATCAAGTTAAAATAAAATTAAAATAAAATTAAAATAAAATTAAATTAAAATTAAAACTAAACCAAATTAAATTAAATTAAATTAAATTGAATTAAATATAACATCACCTAAGACATAAAGAATTCAAGATAAATCTAAAACAACTTGAACACTATTCTAAACTTAAACCCATTAATTGAAATTAAATTAAATCACAAATCACTTAAACATCAATTTGCCCTCGAAAGCTCTTGTTATCATAACTCCTAAATGGAGTATTAAGTGAAGTGTTACTTCACTCATAGGATATTCAGATGTCCTAATTCACTGAACAAGATAACAAAACTTAAACTCATGGATGATTAATTCACTTGTATAATTAAATTCTCTTGGACTTAAAACAATCCTAGAGGTATTGAAAAGATGTTTAAGACTCGTCTTAAACACTTCCTCAATATGATAGGATATCTATAAGAACAATTGAACTTAACTGTTCTTTGATGAAGAAAATCGTCCTTAAACCAAAACACAAGAACCTAGACGTCATACGAGAGGACTAGCTATAGGATTAGGACTTTGGTAGACAACCAAAACCTTTACCCTTAGCTTTACCTAGGTACTTGTTGGAATACTTAAATGCTCTGATATGTGTTTTAAGTGCAGCTTGGGATGACGGGAAGACCCTCCAGGTACGCTTTTATTTTATTGCAATTTACTTAATCGCAAATGCACTTACTTTTCTTGCATGATAAACAACTGTTGCATGAAAACCCACACCTTTAGGATAGTCCCTAAAACTGAAACCAAAATTAAATTAAAAGTCATTACAAGATAAAATTCACCACCACAACATTTCAAAATATAAAACAACTCAAAATTTAATCACAAACATAACAACAAAACTACAACTACAACTAAATTAAAACGTCTTGTTGGATGATCGGGAATACCTCGGATGATGTAACCTACGTGTTGCTAACGGGATTTCCCACGGTCTAAATGAAAGTGTGGAACTCATTTAGTTGAGTTTAGCAAATTCATCTGGACTAAGTGAATCCGATAAAAATAACGATGCCAGAAGGATGGAACCGTAGGATCTTAACCGGTGTTGTTATAATCAACTTTAAGATTTGTTTTAATTAAAACATAAAAAACACTTGGAAACTAAGACCTTCTCTAAACCAGAGCACTTCTCTCATCTCCTTATTTATGACTTCTAAAACTAAACCTCTGCAACAACAAGGAGCTCGGAGCATGGTGGGCAGCACGGCCATCGTCATCAGCAACACCTGAGTCTACTTCGAAGAAACATTTCTTAGAATTAAATAACTAAACCATAGGACTTCGAGGTAGTTTGCCTAGTGCAACATAAATCCTCAACCTTTCATTAGGCATTTGCATTGCAAATTAAGCCCTAACCGGTCTTAGGATTCCGAGGTAGTCGTCTGATATGACATAAACCCTCACATCTTCGAGGCTATTTGTGTGATCACATCATACAAATATAAGTCCTAATTAATTAAATTTGGCAAGATCAAAACATTAAATAAACATTAGGGTCTTCCTAAATTCAAGCCAAACAATAGGATAGTCGGGAAATTACCGAAGTTCGCTTCGAATCTGTGATTTCTCCTACCTTTCTTCCTTCGAATTCCCAAAATAAAATGTTCCAAATTTGATCTATTCCCTATTGAATTTCCAAAATTCAATCCATTGAAAACTTAAACTTTGAAATTCTTGAGAGCAGAATTACTGATTATTATCGAGAGTTTTCTTAGGTGATTCCCGTCACTTAAGATGTAATTAACTATAGAGGTTTGCCCCATAGTGGAATTTTAGGAACCCGAGTAATATAAACCCCGTTTAATGCTTTTATATTAAGCAGGGGAACTTGTCGGCAAATAAAATGGTTTCGCAGACCAAACGGATGTCACAAACCTTCTAGTTTATTTAATCGAGCCCCATCATCAAGCAGTGTGTCTATTCTCCGGGATAGATATACAGTTTGCGGTGTGGTGCTCGTTTATATAAACTATTCGGGATGTGGGATCAGTTTGATTTCATATCTTAAAATTTTTCAAACTTAAAATTATTTTTAAAATCAAACACTACTTTCCAAATTATATATATAAGTAAATTAAATTTAAAATTCGCCGACAATTTCTGTGGGCGACCCCTTTTTAAAAAAGATTAAATGACTTAACCTAAAAATATGCCGACAAATTTCTGGCGACTCCGCTGGGGAAGAATTCCTCTCTCCATTTTTAATCGGATAGTTCTGCTTTCAAAAATCGGTAGTGAATCCATGTCCCTAGTGGATCAAACTACCCTTCTTTCCGTTGGAATACTATGTTCATTTCTACCTTGAACGAGTATAGCCAACATTCTCTCGGATTTGGGAGCCACCGTTTAGTGCACCCCTAAACAGAGAGGTTCCGAGATCGTTTTACCTCATTTCGAGGTGGGGTGGACCCCAATAGGTATTAGTTTAGGAGCGGTCTTGCGGGTCGAGAAGTTTCTACAAGACTTTCTCTTCCTTTTCCAGTTCCTAATTAATTCCTTTACCCTTCCTACAACTCTCCTTCTTTTAATAATTCTTCGTCTTAATGAACAAATCTTTTCGAAAAACAATTATCTAAATAAATTTTCTTTTAATACCACAAATACATTAAGATAAACGGAAATGTGTTCGGACTCTTTCTTTTTCGTCATAAGTTTTATGACAAGAAGAAGCACGATTCGGGGACTAACACTTGGAATCGCTCGCGTAAATGGAAGCCCCAAACCGATCTTCTCCTTCGTCAACGGATCGGACTCGGCCGTTCTCAAGGACGAACTGCCTAATAATAGAATCATTCGATTCGGACAAGGATTCGGGGACACCGACATCAAAATCCCTGACGTCACTCTCTTTTCACTCACAAGCAAAGTACTAGAAACTAAGAAGCCGTTGATTGAGTTTAACCTCAAGTCAACTCATGAATTCCCTCCTCTACAAAAGATTCCAACTGAGAGGAGTACTGTTGTTCTCAGAAGGACTGTTGTTGCTACTCCCACCGGTCTAGTTGTCTCTGCACCTACCCCGGCTTCTGCCAGACTAAAGGGGAAGGAAATTCAAAACTCTAATGAACCTGTGGAGGGTACAGATCTTCCTGTGAGACCTTCCGTTTTCGAGATCGGGTCCAGCTCGAGAATTCCACCACTAACACGGACTCAGAGGAGGAGCAGAAGTAAAAGGATTGCTAGAGAAGCCAGAGCTACTGAAGTCGCTTTTTTGGAGGAAATCCCATAACTGCCCAAGTATACACCGCTGCCTGAATACATACCACTTTTGGGAGGAAGTAGGTTCCATCCCCTCTCCGCCGCAGAGGACGAGGAAAATGTCCGCAAGATTGCTTCTGCATTGCCTCAGCGCGCATATTACAACGACGGCCGTAAGAAAAGGGCTAGAATTACGCCATTTGCTCCACTCGCGGACTCGATAGAGAAGTTAGCAAAGAAAGAAAAATGCCCCGTATCGGAGATTTTAAGAAGGATAGGGCGGGTGCCGCCAAATCCCGTCTTGGGCCGCGAGTAGTAACCTCGCTATCGCCGCGGAAAGCCGAATAAGAGAATGAAAGCTAGTCCACCTGTCGTTGTTTCAGGACTACAAATTAAGGAGGATACCACCATCCAGACATTTGGTCGACGGACCATCCGGTCCTGACCTTCTGCCGCTAGAAGGATGGTATGGCGTCCCACTACTCGGACAATTAAGATTAAAACAACAACCCGAGAAGGAAAGTCTCGTCGGGGAGACTTGAGTCCGAAGAAAGCGCTACCGTAATGAAGGGGACTCATGAGAAGGAAACCCGACAGCCTATCGCATGACAACCGCAAGAATGTACGTAAAAGACCACTAGAAGATGCTATGGAAAAGCTAAGAACCGATATTCAGCGATTAGCAAGAGAAAGAGAAGAAAAATTCGGAGATGAAGTCGACTCGTCGTTGTTCATAGATGATGAATATGCGAGAAATTAACATGGTTGAAACACGGGCTTCGTCGGCCTTCACAAGGTGTTCCTGCAGCTCGCAAAAGAGAGGAGCCGGAGGTGATGAGGATACGGCTTCAAGAGAAAGATGATACGATCTCCAAATGGCAAAGAGGATGAAGAGATGGCCGCAGCCTCTAGCCACTCTCCGAGTCGGTTCAACCCCAAAGAGAAACACCCCTGTAAGTTATTCACATTAGTAGACGGAGGAAAGGAGATTAAATCCGTCAACGGGGATGATCGGTTAAAAAGGATGCAATACAAAGCATGATTCCGAAAAGGATATCAAGAGCATGGTGGAACAACGAGTGCGAGAAGCCTTGGCACAATCAAAGAGCGGGACATCCATTCGGACGGGTAGACCTTACCCCGAAGAATTCGACGCCGTCCAATATCCAAAAGGCTTCATACCACCTCTCGTTCAAGACCTTTGATGGAAACGGAAACCCTCGGCGGCATGTTGCACATTTTCGTGCCGGTTGTTGCAATGCCGGCGGAAGTGATGCTTTACTCTTCCGACAATTTGTTAGCGACTCGTCGTGGATCGCCTTTGATTGGTATGCGGAATTACCGAACGGTTCGGTGAAGACATTTTCAGAATTAGAGAACCTCTTCATCAAGTGATTTGCCGGAGCTCAGCACCACATCACTATAGGTGATTTAGTGGTAGAGAAGCAGAAGCCGAACAAAACTTTGGTTGACTACATACTTCGATGGAGGAATCTAAGTATGAAGTGCGAGCCATAGCTACAAGAACAGCATGCAGTCGGCATTTTACTTAAGAGCATTTATGGCCCGATAGTACTTCTCCTCAAGGGATTTACTATTAAGACTTTTGAGAAGTTGTTAAGCAAGGCCGGAAGCTTACAAGAGGAGGCGAAGCAATTAAGTTTCAGCGACAAAACAGACAAACAGAAGCCCGTGAAAACTTTTGAAAAGAAGTTCGGGATCATCGCAGCAGTCGATAAAGGCAAGCAGCCAATACAAATACCGCCAGAACGGCCGCAACAAATTTATCAGCAACCTCAACAGAATTACCAGCAACCCCGACCCAACTATCGATCATCTCAACAAGTATGAACAACCGCCTCGTCCACAACGTACGTTAAAGGAGCTTCGAAGCGGGAGTATCCGTTCAAGAACGAGGCGATGCCGAAAATGTTCCGCGATCCGATGAAGACTCTAGATTTCCAACCGCCGCAGCCTAAGAAACCAGAAGAAGTCGACAAGAAAGGTGATCCCAACTTTTGCCCTTACCACCGGATGCTTGGACACAAGATAGAAGATTGTATTACCTTCAAAAGTTGGCTCAACGACAATCTTCGAAAAGGGAACATAACGATCCCAAAGGAATACATGAAGGAACCCCGTAAAGGAGGTTCCGTCAATGTTATCTCGACGGATCTCATTGTTCCGATAGATCCCTATGCGACTGATGATGGATGGACTACCGCTTGGACAAAGTCTTCAAAGAAGATTTTGGATCGCATCCAAACCACTTCGGTGCAAGCCTCAATTCAGAGTTCGAAACTCGTCAAGTCGGCACTATCACTTGCGATAGAAGAACCACCTCAACAAGAGACGATTGAAGAAAAGAAGAAAATTGATGAAGAAGAGAAGACCGAGGCTCCTGAGGCTAGACTAGAGGCTGCTTATCCTAGGATGGTTGTTTCCGATTCGAGAGAGAAATCCCTCGAACCTCTGACTCTGTATGATTATTTGCTCACTCCGGTGGGATCTTATAAGGATAAGGGTTATGGCGTTGGCTACGTTTTGACTGTTTCTAACGATTACGTAACTAGCGACAACCAACCTAATCCGGACGTCGATTCCGATACAAATAACAATTCTCAAATCATACACAATCTCGACGATCACAATGACAAAGAAGACATCCACCAAGGAGGCTACGAGAGTTCAACAAGCAACGAATCTATTTGCGAGTTTCGAGGAGCTCCAACTACAATAGAGTTAGAGCCTTCAGACTCCGAAGCTAATCCAGATGAAACTGTCATTCCGATTCAGAAGGAGACACCAACAAACTCAATACTAGATTCAGAAGAAATCACAGAAGTCAACATAAGGAGTGGAAGAGTTCTACCTCCGAGAATGGGTCCAAAGGACAAAGGAAAGCAGGTGGTTGTTCAAGAAGAACCAACCCCGACAGAAGAAATACCCATTCGGGAAGAAACCGATACACATGAAAATAAAGTGGACTACAACGTGCTAGCCCATCTTAGGAAACTACCAGCCAAACTGAGCATCTACCACGCTCTCATCTTATCAAAGGAGAGGAGAGAAGCTCTGATCAAGGCCTTACTTGATCCAGAAATTTGCTTAGCTCAAATGACCGGAGATTCCTTAGACGAGGTTCGCTCATTAAAGGAACAACGAGGTGTTACCTTCACGGACAATGACCTAGTACTTGGGACGACGGACCACAACCGACCGTTGTACATTTCGATTACAATCGGGAAGTTTACACTCTCCGCAGTATCGGTGGATCCAGGAGCATCAATCAATATAATGAATCTTCGAACGCTAAGCATACTTGGAAATTGATGCTCGCGAGCTCGAAGAGGACAAAATGTTATTAAGAGGATTCAACCAGAAAGGAGAAAGATCCCTCGGATCAATAACATGTTGACCTCATTTTTGATGAGGTCTTCTCTTCTTCTCTTTAGTACTTAGGATTTAGCCTTAGGCTTTTCCTTTGACTATCTTAGAGGACTAGAATTGGGATCCACCACTTAGAAATTCAAACCACTTCTTAACTCCCCGCAAACTCCACAAACTTGACCGTAGACCCCTAATCACCTAGAGGGTTGAAATCAAATGTGGAAGTTTAAAGGATGAGTTCCTATAGGACTCTTTGGCCTTAGGATCGCCCTGCAGTGGCTCGGTCCAGTGAAGGGGCCGACTTACACACACACTACACCTATACACTACACTTTCACACACCTCCTAAAAAACACACCCATACCTAATTTGACCTCCCGACTCATGCGGGTGGTTCACATGGATGGTCCTTAACCCCTAAGCCCTCGCGCTAAGAGGGTTAGGAACAACATAGTGAATGCCTCAAATGAGTCCCTTTATGGCTCATGTGGGCTTGATATAGCTTCATGGCTCAACAAAAATGATTTTATTCCACTTACATCCACCCAATCTTCAATTTTCCAAATTTTCAAATTTTGACCCCCGGGACCCTACACCCGCTAACCTACCCAAAGCCCTGAATAGCTCAAATTTCTCAAAAATTTCCAAATCACCCAAAATTCTCCAAAATCATTCCCAAACATTTCCACATCACTCAAACTGATCATCCATATCCAAAAATACCAAAAATTCCAAAAATACCTCCCAATACCCTCCAAATACCCAAAATACCCCTCCTAGCCAAAAAATCCAAAAATTCAGAAAATTCCCAGAAAATTCTAGAAAATCCCAAATATTCCCAATTTCATTTTGTTCAACTACACCATGGGCCAATTTTGCCAATTTACCCCACTTTTATCAAAACCCCCACTTGACCCATTTTAACCCAAAATGAACCCAATGTCAAACCAAACCTACCCAATTGACCCAAATTCTGGTCCAATTCAATTCTAAACTTCAATTCAACATTCCCAACACCAATATAGACCAAATCCAAGTCTAATTTGATTGACATTTGGATCCAATTTCACTTTTGGCCTTAAAGCCCAATTTGGACCCATGACCCAAACTTAACCCAAACTCACCCAATTCAACTCCAATTAACCCCAAATCTTTTCTAAACCTTCCTTGACATCCCCATAAACAAAACACTAACATGATTTGCCCAAGATTTTTATCCAAACCCCACTCAAATTCAACCCAAAATCAAAAAGCCCAATTTTGACCTAAACCTAAACCTAGCCCAAATAGACCCAAACCTCAAAATCAAAACCCAACCAAAGCCAAAACCTCTTTGAAACACTCCCATAAACATTTCTCAACATTTATTTTACATCAATTTCAACTCTAGCCCAACTTTGGTCTATGGTAGCCCATTTTGGCCCACCTTAGCCTCTTTACCAAAAAGGCCCATATCCAACCCAATTCAAACTCAAATCACCTCAAATTTGTTTTCAAACCTCTCATGACACATCCCTAAACCAAACTCAACAATTATTTGGCCCAAGCCTTTACCAAAATTTCATCCCAAAATTCATTTTAAAATTCAAAAGCCCACTTTCCTAAACCATTTTAAAAGCCCATCCTTTACCACATCCAAAGGCCCAAAATTGGTCCCAAAGCCCATATGATATTTCCCCTCATCATACTTTCAATTAAACTCAATACCTAAGTCCTAAATTCATCATCAAATCATTCCAAATCAAGTTTCATACAAATTTCCATCAAATTACCAAAAAATTCCTAAAATCCATTTTCATGAAATTGACTAAACTTTTCCCTAAGCCAAAGACAAGCCATGCAAGCCATGGACAAGCCACATGAAGCCATGGAGAGTTTGACATGTGATCAAGCCATTAATGGAAAAAGGAGGACCCCCTTTCCTAATCCTTCTTAAGCCTTTTTTTACCTTAAGCATGTCACACTCTAAACCATGCTTTGCCACCTAATCCTTGATGGAGACTCCACCACACATGGGAGATCGACCCACCCGACCTCCTCGACCCAAAACCGAGTCTTGGGGAGGTGCACCCAACCCATTTGCATGGGTTGACCAAAATAAGCTAAAATAGCCCCTTCCCCTTTCTACTTTGATTCAACCACTTTACACATGTCAAACCTCAATTGAATGCACCAAACCCCAGCCCCGACCCACCCGAACAAGATGGTGACCAAGTGCTCGGCCGGCCAGCCACCGAGCCGCGGAAAACACCATGGCCGAGACCTTGGGAGGAGCCAAACTTTGAATTCTCCCTTGCTGAGCTGCCCCATGCCCAATGGCCACCATGGCTGTTCTTCACATGCCAAGAGCAGCTGATCCCAGCCCTCAACTCCCCCTGGGAGGCCCTCCAACCTCTCCTATTTAAACCCCTCACCCTCACGGCCAAGAGAAGTGCTGAACCAGACCTTACTGAAACTCTGCCAAAATTGCTCCAGATCATTCTCCATACTTAGAGCACTTGATCCCCAGTGAGATCCCCTCGCCATTTCTTCTCTCGCGAGTTCAATTTCGTAGTCGAAATTCCACCCAAAACCGAGACACTTCTCCACAAGTGAGCCAATCCCCAAATTGATTGGTTCTACACCTTCACCGCACCGAGGGAAGGTGTCCACCGACGAAAGCCCCATCTCCAGGCCACCCAGTTGCTCCGACCTCCAAGCTTTGTGATCGGGCTTGGTCGAAATCACATATAGACAATTCACTGGACCGGAGACTTCATCCGGAGCTTGCGGGATCCAATCGAAGGTGCAACAACTCTCGGATCGAAGCCACACTTCTCCGAGCAAAGGTATGAACTAATTCTTCATCCCGAGCTTCCGGAGATTCTCCATTTCAAATGCCTTAATTTCAATGCATGATAACCGTATAGATGTGTTCGTCTCTTCAAGACGAATCCATAGAGCATAAGAACATGAAAATCCATCGAGTATCGAGTGAGATATTAAGGATTTAGTGTGGACGGCTCTCGAGCGAGGACACTTGGGGACGATGAGCGGATGCCGTCCATTTAATACACGCGCGCACGGACGGCCAGGATCGCGTCGGATTAGAGGACGGAGCGATACAGCGGGTCCCGGGAGTGCTGACGCGGATGGCGGCGTCGAATGGGAGCGCGCCACGCGGCACTTCGGAGCTGCCGATGTTTCGTCGGCGCCGCGTGGATAAGTAGAAAATTAGGGGTATTTTCTATTTATTTAATTCCCTAAACTTCAAAAATTCATAACTTTGTGTAGGAAAATCATAAAAATAAAATAAAAATACCCTCTTGCTCAGTGAACAGAGGAGAATAATGTGGAAAAGAAATTAATTAATTTTGTCCAAGTATTTTATTTTTAATTAATTATTTACTCCCTGCATTGTTTTAATTCTCCATGCATTCATACAATTCACCACGGCATGAGACCATAGGGCTTTTGAAGCCTCTAAATTTGGGAACATTCCCCGAATTTTCCAAAGTCGAGGCCATCCCTATGAAGAGTTATTGATTTTTCAAATTCATGTCACCGTTTAGAGTATTTTAATTCCAATAAATAGCATGTTGTGTAATAAATTCTAGGAAAATTTGGTGATGTTCCTTATGACCAGAGAACCCTAGGAAAAATAGGACTTGAGTTAATTCACTTAAAATAACCCTAATTGGCTTAAACACCCAAAATAGGTCTCTAGTTAATTAGAGCTAACCATACATCAAATTGACTTGAAATCAATTCTCCACTGACCTTTAGGATCAGAGGAACCCACCATAAAAATTTGAGGTCAATTGGACTTGGTTAGCCCCACTAATTGGGTTGATTAAGCCACTTAGTCATTTTAAACTTTAAAAATTCATAACTTTCAAAATATCTCTCAAAAATTCACCAAATTGGTTTTGGAGTCTCTCTGATATCAGGGGAATTTAAGAAAATTAAAATTTCAATTTTCTAAAAAAGTTGATTTTTAATATTATTTTAATATTTTTAATAATTAAAAAATAATAAAAATCACAAAAATAATAAAATTTACCAAAATGTCACATTTTGAATTTTAATCACTTAGGAATAAACCCCATATTTTTCTTAGGCCTACTTGGTGAAATATTAATTTTTAAAGCTCTAGGGTAATTTTAAAATTTAAAAAATGTATTTTCTAGCATTTTCACCAAAATAATTATAATAAATCAAAGAAAAATCAAAAAATTGTAAAATTTGATTCTCTGGAATCCTTGATATCAGAGAGAATTTTAAAAATTATAAAATTCATTTTTTAACATCTATTTTATTTTTAAATTAATTTATACTCCAGAACTTAAAATAATTCTAATAAATAAAATATAATTCAAAAAATTACAAAATTTGGTCCAAGTGGTCCTCTGGTCATTAGGAATGTCCCCTAATTTTCTTAAGGACAGAAACTTTCCCTTGGTCATGTTATCAAATTTTCCTTGAAAATTTCTATTTTCTACTAAAAAAAATTATATAAATAAATTAAATACAGAAAAATCACATTTTCTCCTCTCATGTCTTTATTGACATATGAGTGAAGTCACACAAAAATTTCAAGTTCATTTGGGTTCAATTTAGTGAGTTATGAAATTATTAGGATTAAAGGGCAAAATGGTAATTAAAATTTTAACCCTTAATTAAAACTTTAGGTTTAATAAAAAAATTAACAAGTAAAATATTTGATCCTAATCTGATTTGGATGATTGAAATTTAAATAATTAAAGGGTAGAAACCCATTAAGCAATTTAAAATGATTAAACCTTAATTAAATAATTGATTAAATTTGGAAGAATAATAAAATTGGAATTATTAAAATAGGGATATTATTAGGAAGAGATTTATTCTTTAATTTAAAAATCCCTAAATTTAATCATCTCATTAATATTCAACTCTTAATTAAAATGATAACTCAAATTTAAAATATTAAAAGACTTAATCATTAAACTAAAGTTAAATCATTAAACTCTTTCAAAAATTTCAATTAAAATTAAATTAAATTAAATTAAAAATTAAATTAAATTAAGTAAATTAAATTAAAATTAAATTAAATTAAATTAAGATTAAAAGTTGAATTAAATTAAATTACATGAATTAAATAAATTAAATTAATTAAATAAATTAAATTAAATTAAATTAAATTAAATTAAATTAAATTAAATTAAATTAAATTAAATTAAATTAAATTAAAAATTAAACCAAATCAAACTAAATTGAGTTAAATTGAATTAAATTAAATTAAATTAAATTGAATTAAGTTGAATTAAATAACATCACCTAAGACATAAAGAACTCAAAAATAAATCTAAGATAACTTGAACACTATTCCAAACTTAAATCATTAATTTGAACTTAAATTTGAATCACAAATCATTAAATATCATTTTGCCCTTAGGAGCTTTAGTTATCATAACTCCTAAACGGAATATAAAATGAAATGTTACTTCACTTATAGGATATTCAAATGTCCTAATTCACTCGAGCAAGTTAACAAAAATTGAAAACCTCGGACGATCGATTCATTTACATAATTAAATTCTCTTGGACTTAAAACAATCCTAGAAATATTGAAAAGATGTTTAGGACCCTTCCTAAACACTTCCTCAATATGATAGGATATTTATAAGAACAATTGAACTTAGTTATTCTTTGATGAAGAAAATCGTCCTCAAACTAAAAACAAAGAACCTAGACGTCATAGGAAATGACTAGCTATAGGATTAGGAATTTGGTAGAAAACCATAACCCTTCCCTTAGCTTTACCTAGGAAATTGCTATGAATGCTTAAATGCTCTAAATTGTGTTTTAAGTGCAGCTTGGGATGACGGGAAGACCCTCCAGGTACGCTTTTATTTTATTGCAACTTATTTTATTGCAATTTATTTAATCGCATCGCACTTATTTTTCTTGTACGATAAAACAACAGCTTGCATGAAAACCTACACCTTTAGGACGTAAACCAAAACCGAAACCCATAACTAAATTAAAAGACACTACAAGATAAAATTCACCTCCACAACATTTCAAAATATAAGACAACTCAAAATTTAATCACAAACAGTAACACAAAACTACAATTACAACTAAATTAAAACGTCCTGTTGGATGATCGGGAATACCTCGGATGATGTAACCTACGTGTTGCTAACGGGATTTCCCACGGCCTAAATGAAAGTGTGGAACTCATTCGACTGAGTTTAGCAAATTCATCCGGACTAAGTGAATCCGATAAAAATAATGATGCCGGAAGGATGGAACCGTGGGATCTTAACCGTGTCGTTATAATCAACTTTAAGATTTGTCTTAATTAAAACACAAAAAACACTTGGAAATTAAGACTTCTCTAAACCAAAACACTTTTCTCATCCCCGATTTATGATTTCTAAAACTAAACCTCCGCAACGACAAGGAGCTCGGAGCATGGTGGGCAACGACGGCCATCGTCGTCAGCGAAAACTCGTGTCGACATCGACAAAACTTTCCTAGAATTAAATAACAAAGCCATAGGACTTCGAGGTAGTTTGCCTAGTGCAACATAAATCCTCAACTCTTCGTTAGGCATTTGCATTGCAAATTAAGCCCTAACCGGTCTTAGGATTCCGAGGTAGTCGTCCGATACGACATAAACCCTCATATCTTCCGAGCAATTTGTATGATTCTATCATATAAATATAAGCCCTAATTAACTAAAATTGGCAAGATTAAAACATTAAATAAACATTAGGACTTTCCTAAATCCAAGCCAAACAATAGGATAGTCGGGAAATTACCGAAGTCCGCTTCGGATCCGTAATTTCTCCTACTTTTCTTCCTTTGAATTTCCAAAATAAAATGTTCCAAATTCGAGCTAATCCCTTTTGAGATTTCAAAAATTCAATCCTTTCGAAAACTTAAACTTTGAAATTCTTGAGAGCGGAATTATTGATTATTATCGAGAGTTTTCTTAGGTGATTCCCGTCACTTAAGATGTAATTAACTATAAGGGCTTGCCCTTATAGGAATTTTAAAGAACCCGTGTAATATAAACCCCGTTTAATAGTTTCATATTAAGCGTGGAATTTGTCGGCTTATAAAATTGGTTTGCGGACCAAATGGATGTCACGAAATCTTCTAGTTTATTTAACCGAGCCCCACCATCAAGCGTGTGTCTATCCTTAGGGATAGATACACGATTTCGTGTGCGGTGCTCGTTTATATAAACTATTTGGGATGTGAGATCGGTTTGATTTCATATCTTAAAACTTTTAAACTTAAAATTATTTTCAAAATCAAATGTTATCTTTTAAACTATATATTTAAATTAAATTTAAAATATAAAAAAATTCGCCGACAATTTCTGTAGGCGACTCCCTTTTCAAAATAAAACACATAACCTAAAAATATGCCGACATAACACTGCTATTGAAGACCGGTGACTTAGCAAAGACAACCGCGAAATTTCACATAATTGATTCAGAAACGTCATTCAACGCTCTGCTGGGCCGACCATGGATACATGAAAACCGGATGGTACCATCATCTCTACATCAGTGCATCAAATACTACAATGGAGGGGAACAGTGCATCAAAGGTGACTTACAACCATTATCCGTACACGAAATTGGAATCCATGAAGATGCAGCTTATTACGCACCTCCGAAGAAAACAATCTTCTCCAGAGACACCATAACGAATAATGCAAAGGAAGTTCGGGACGACGAAGAACCTGATGTTCTAGTCCAACAGTCACTCACCGCTCCGTTACGGTGAGATGGTGAAGGTTTCTCCACAACTCGCATCCGAGGTCGAGACCGGGGACGAGGTCGTGGCAGAGACGTTAGGACAGTTGGACAGAGGAAACCAACCATCAATGTTGATTGGGAAGACAGTTTCGAAGAAGAAAAAGAAATCAAGCAAGAAGCAGCGACAATAAGTCGGAAGAAGCCGCAATTCAGGATCTCTCTCGAAGATGAAAAGAATGAGGAATATAAATCGATGTATGAGAAGAGTAACCACTATTTACATACTATGACCCTGACCCCGATCCATTCTAATAAGATCGAGGGTATGGTGGTCAAAGAGGTACGTAGCGGCGGTGCAAAGCCCATCAAATTCTACCGTGGTGCTCCTTCCTCCAAAACTGAAAATAATGTACAATTTGAAGATGCTACTTCATCGAATTAATGGAATTACCCGTCGAGTGGTACTCTCCCCGTGTTCAAAATTAAATTCGAGTGTGGTTTCTTACCTCGACAATGGACAAAAGGTCAATCACAACATTTTGAAAAATTATGGAATAACTCCGGTCGTCCACCCAATTCAAAGCATGGTCTCGTATTCGGCACGATTGGATCGGCTGATGATACCGAATTTTGTTTGGTTGTCACTTGCGAGTCTAACGAAAACCGCATGGAAGCTACGGAAGAACTTGAAGATTTACAAATTGGAAACGCTCCACCAGAGTTCGAAGAAGAGATCAAATCTACAATAGATGAGTTAACGGAAGTTAACTTAGGTACTAGCGAAGAACCTAGACCTTCCTTTGTTAGCTCCTTACTCAATAAAGAAGACTCCGAAGAGATAATCAAGTTATTAATGGAATTTAAAGATTGTATTGCTTGGAGCTACGATGAGATGCCAGGATTAGCTCCAGAGGTCGCAGTCCATAAGCTAGGAGTGGATCCTACTTCGTTCCGATCGGACAAGGTTCCGAAGAATGCGTCTAGAAATCGAACAACAAGTCATAGCCGAAATTAAAAAGCTAATAGACGCTAAATTTATCCGTGAAGAACAATACCCGACTTGGTTAGCCAATGTGGTACCGATCGAGAAGAAGAATGGTCGGATCGAATTTGTGTGGATTTCGTAGATTTAAACAAGGCATGTCCAAAAGATGAATTCCCTCTACCAATCCCGAATTAATGATCGACATTGCTTCAACACATGAAATATTCTCATTCATGGATGGATCTTCGAGGATACAACCGGATAAAAATGGCTCCAGAAGATGAAAAACTTACAGCATTCGTAACGCCGATCGGAGTATATTGCTACACAAGGTGATGCCATTCGGATCGAAGAACGCAGAGCAACCTACCGGAGAGCGATGACAAGAATTTTTGATGATCTCATCCACAATCAAGTCGAATGCTACGTGGATGATGTGGTCAACAAAAGCAAAGTAAAGGAAAACCACTTCGTATGATTTGAGAATTGTTTTCGAACGATTAAGACAATTTAACCTTAAGATGAATCCCTTAAAATGCGCCTTCGGCGTCACCTCCGGAAATTCTTAGGATTCGTTGTCCGACATCGTGGAATTGAAATCGACCCGTAAAAGATTAAAGCTATCTTAGAAATGCCACCTCCCGTAACCTTAAAACAACTACGATCTTTTCAAGGGAAGTTGGCATATCTTTGACGCTTTATCTCGAACTTGTCATGTAGGTGTCAGCCTTTCTCGGCATTAGTTAAAAAGGACGCCAAATTTATTTGGGAAGAGAAATGCCAGAGGGCCTTCGAGGACATTAAACAATATTTAATGACACCTCCTGTCTTAGCAGCCCCAGCCTCAGGTAGACCGTTGATACTTTATACCGCAGCTTTAGACGACTCTCTTGGAGCCCTGTTAGCCCAGGTCAATGATGAGGGTAAAGAAAATGCTCTTTACTACCTAATCCATCATTTACTTCCGACGGAGGTAAAGTATCCCACAATTAAAAAGCACTGTTTGGCCCTGATCTTCGCTGCTCAAAAGCTCAGGCACTACATGCTTTCTCATAAGGTCAACCTGATCTCGAAATTTAATCCATTGCAATACTCGATGACCCGTCCAACGCTTTCGGCGGACTTGCCGAGTGGTCAATGATATTATCGCAATTCGACATAACTTTCGTGCCTCTTCGTGCCGTAAAGGGACAAGTCCTAGCAGACTTCCTCGCAAGCACACCCTTTGCCGGCAGAATCTCCTCTCAATGACGACTTGCCAGATGAACAAATAATGAGCTTAGAAGACCCTGATGATCGACGTTGGGAATTATATTTCAACGGAGCATCTTCAGCACACAAAGACGAAGAATCACAAGTGATAGTGCCCGGCAAGGTAGGAATCGGACTAATCTTTATAACACCGGAGCGGGGGATGTTAAGATACTCCTACCACTTAACAGAGCCGTGTACAAACAACGAAGCAGAATACGAAGCTCTCGTAACAGGACTGGATTTAACTATTCAAATGGGGATAACAAACATCAACATCTACGGGGTTTCGCAGTTAATCATTCAACAGATCATCGGGCAGTACAGAATTTTAAAGCCAAGACTCGAGCAATACTTCCAGTATGCCATACAGTTATTGGAACAGATTCTGAATGTGACGATCTACAAAATTCCCGTAAAAGAAAACGCTTAAGCAGATGCGTTAGCACCGCCTCGCAAAAGAATTTGCCCGCTTGCAAGATGAATCGATGGAAGTGTCGGCTCACGGACGTCGGTCCTATCACGACTCGACATAGACACAATACACAAATCGAAAAAGAAGAAGAATCAGTTGTAGCGATGACAAAAACACGAAGATTGGCGACGACCATTAATGAACTACCCGCAAACAGGAAAACTACCGGACGATAGGTCGTTAGCCCATCGGATCAAGAAAAGAACTCCGTCATACGCATTAATAAATAACACGTTATACGTAAGGTCTTTCGATCAAATGCGGCTAAGGTGCCTAAGCAAGTCCTAGTGCCCGTGAAATTGTTAAAGAGGTGCATTCGGGACTCCGTGGCGCTCACCGTCGGGTCCGAATATGAAAATGAAAATTAAAAGACTAGGGTACTACCGGCCCTCGATGATGACCGACCGCATGAAAATCACCAAGAGCCGTCACCAATGCCAAGTGCACGGAGTGGTTCTACACCAACCTCCAAATGTGCCGCATCCGACAATTGAGTCGTGGCCATTTGAATGTTGGGGCACAGATATAGTGGGTCCAATAGAACCGCCATCTTCAAAAGGACACCGCTTCATTCTTGTGGCTACAGATTACTTTTCCAAGTGGGAGAGGCGTTCCACTCGTAGAAGTGAAAGCACACCACGTGCTACGCTTTTCAAGAACCAAGTTGTCTACCGTTTCGGAGTGCCGCGCAGATCATCTCGTATAATGGGTCAGCATTCGAAGCACGCAAATCAACAATTTTGTCGAGAGACACGGAATCGACCGGTGGTATTCAACAATTTACTACCCAAGAGCAAACGGTCCGGCTGAGGCTTTTAATAAAACTCTCGTTCAAATTTTAAAGAAAACTTTGGATGATAATAAGAGAAATTGGCACGAGAAGTTATTAGAAGCCTTATGGGCTTACCGGACAACCTTCAGAACTCCCACTGAAGCTACACCTTACGCTCTGGTGTATGGGTCCGAGGCAGTGTTACCCTTAGAGGTCCAGCTTCCTTCACTCAGAATTGCAGTTGCAAACAAAATCACGATAGAAGAGAATGCCAAATTACGATTAGAGGAATTGGAAAGCCTGGAAGGGAAGAGACTTGCAGCGCAGCAGAATTTAGAACTATACCAAGCTAGGATGGTTCAAGCCCATGACAGATTGGTTCGCCCAAGAACCTTCAAAGTTGGTGACTTAGTTCTCGTTCTCAAGAGACCTATCCTTTAACACCGCAAGATAGAAGGAAAATTTGAACCCACTTGGGAAGGGCCGTTTGTGGTCGAGGCGATCTACTCGAAGGCTCCTACCAACTAGTGAATTGCCAAGGAGAACGACATATGCTTCCGATCAACGGACGATACTTGAAGAAGTATTACGCTACCTGATGTTTCGAAGGAATGGATTTTTTCATCCCTAGAAGCACGGGTGAAGTAATTACTTATGACTGGGTCCGAACCTAAAAATAATAAAAAATGTGCTGAAATAAATAAAATCTTGATAATAAAGTTTTCCTTGTTCTCTCTTCCAAATCAAAATCTTTTTCCCGATCTTTTCCAACTTCATTCCTGTTGAATTTAAAAATACAAAAGGAATAAAAAAAAAGAAAAAGAAAACTCTGTCTCTAATAAACATTTTCTTAATGTTCTTGTTCTTAGTACAGCCCCTAATCCTTTTCCTTGTCTTTTCGCAGGGAAATGTCGAACGGGCGGTTGGTCCCGAACTTTAGAAATGGCGTAAGCCTCGCACTCAACAAAAAGAGGGTGAAAGATGGAGCAATAATACAGATTGACTCGGACTTCGCACCAAGACGCCCGCAATACGAGGAAGGCGACCGGGTCCCGGCTGACCGAGAGGAACCGCCCGACCGGACAAGCAATGAAAGTGGGTGGCCCAAGCCACCAACCCAAGAAGCAAGAAAAGGAAAAAACACCGAGGAGGACAAGAGAATCAAGTCCGTAGTTGCTATAGCAGAGGGCGAGCTTGTCGCGCCGCACCCACGTAAATTCGGAAGTACGAAGAGCTACTCTCACAACAACTCAACGAAGAAATAAAAATCGCCGTATCCGCAAGATGTTAACTAAACTAGCAACGGACCAGCGCGACGAGGCAAGTCGTCGCTACCAAGTGCATATACTTCAAGGATACCGGTTCGCCAGGAACCTGAAGAAAGGAGGCCAGCTCCGAGGATAACAGAAGAGACCAGGGAAATCTCAAGAAGATCAAAAGAAGGAAGGCTACCACGCCACCAGATAAAGCCAATAATTAGCATATTGTGAAATAAATTCTAGGAAAATTTGTTGATGTTTCTTATGACCAGAGGACCCTAAGTAAAATAGGTTTTGAGTTAACTCACTTGGAATAAACCTAATTGGCTTAAACACCCAAAATGGAGCTTTAATTAATTAGAGCTAATCATACATCAAATTGATTTGAAATCAATTCTCCACTGACCTTTAGGATCAGAGGAACCCACCATAAAAGTTTGAAGTCAATTGGACTTGGTTAGCCCTATCAAATAGGTTGATTAAGCCATTTAGCCAAACTTAAACTTCAAAAATTCATAACTTTCAAAATACTTTTCAAAAATTCACCAAATTGATTTTGGAGCCTCTCTGATATCAGGGGAATTTAAGAAAATTAAAATTGCAATTTTCTAAAAAAGTTGATTTTTTGCATTATTTTAATATTTTTAATAATTAAAAAATAATAAAAATCACAAAAATAATAAAATTCACCAAAATGTCTCATTTTGAATTTTAATCACTTAGGAACAAACCCCATATTTTTCTTAAGTCTCTATGATGAGATATTAAATTTTAAAGCCCTAAGGTAATTTTAAAATTAAAAAAATGTATTTTCTAGCATTTCCACTAAAATAATTCTAATAAATCAAAGAAAAATCAAAAAATTATAAAAATTAGTTCTATGGTTTCCATGATATCAGAGAGATTTTTGAAAAATATAAAATTTATTTTTCAACCTTTATTTTATTTTTAAATTAATTAATACTCCAAAACTCAAAATAATTATAATAAAAAGAATATAATTCAAAAAATCACCAAAATTGTTCCAAGTGATCCTCTAGTCATTAGAAATGTCCCATAATTTTCTTAAGGACATAAACTTTCCCTTGGTCATGTTATTGAATTTTCCTTGAAAATCCCTATTTTCCAGCAAAAATAATTACATAAATAAATTAAATACAGAAAAATCACATTTTCTCCTCTAATGTCTTGATTGATATATGAGTGAAGTCACATAAAAATTTCAAATTCATTTAAGCTCAATTTAGTGAGTTATGAAATTAGTAAGTTTAAAGGGCAAAATGATAATTAAAATTTTAACCTATAATTAAAAATTTTTAGGTTTAATTAAAAGGGTGGGTAAAATATTTGATACTAAGTTGATTTTGGATGTTTGAAACTTGGGTAGTTAAAGGGTAGAAACCTACCAAACAATTTGAAAATAATTAAAATAAACCTTAATTAAATAATTAATTAAATTTGGAAGAATAATGAAAAATTGGAATTATTAAAATAGGGATATTATTAGGAAGAGATTTGTTCTTTAATTTAAGAATCCCTAAATTAATCACCTCAATAATATTTAATTCCTAATTAAAATCCGAATTCAAGATTTAAAATGCTAAAAGACTTAATCATTAAATTAAACTAAAGTTAAAACATTTAAATTAAATCCTTCTAAAATTTCAATTAAATTAATACTTTAACAATTAAATTAAATCATCCTTAAAGCATAAAAAAATAAAATATTAAATTAAAATTAAAATAAAATTTAAATTAGATTAAAATTAAAAAATAAAATAAAATAAAATAAAATTAAATTAAATTAAACTAAATTAAATTAAATTAAATTAAACTAAATTAAATTAAATTAAATTAAAACATATTAAATTAAATTAAATTAAATTAAATTAAATAAAAAAACAAAATCAAGTTAAAATAAAATTAATATAAAATTAAAATAAAATTAAATTAAAATTTAAAATAAACCAAATTAAATTAAATTAAATTAAATTGAATTAAATATAACATCACCTAAGACATAAAGAATTCAAGATAAATCTAAAACAACTTGAACACTATTCCAAACTTAAACCCATTAATTGAAATTAAATTAAATCACAAATCACTTAAACATCAATTTGCCCTCAAAAGCTCTTGTTATCATTACTCCTAAACGGAGTATTAAGTGAAGTGTTACTTCCCTCATAGGATATTCAAATGTCCTAATTCACTGAACAAGATAACAAAACTTAAACTCCTGGATGATTAATTCACTTGTATAATTAAATTCTCTTGGACTTAAAACAATCGTAGAGGTATTGAAAAGATGTTTAAGACTCATCTTAAGCACTTCCTCAATATGATAGGATATTTATAAGAACAATTGAACTTAACTGTTCTTTGATGAAGAAAATCGTCCTTAAACCAAAACACAAGAACCTAGACGTCATAGGAGAGGACTAGCTATAGGATTAGGACTTTGGTAGACAACCAAAACCTTTACCCTTAGCTTTACCTAGGTACTTGTTGGAATACTTAAATGCTCTGATATGTGTTTTAAGTGCAGCTGGGATGACGGGAAGACCCTCCAGGTACGCTTTTATTTTATTGCAATTTACTTAATCGCAAATGCACTTACTTTTCTTGCATGATAAACAACTGTTGCATGAAAACCCACACCTTTAGGATAGTCCCTAAAACTGAAACCAAAATTAAATTAAAAGTCATTACAAGATAAAATTCACCGCCACAACATTTCAAAATATAAAAAAACTCAAAATTTAATCACAAAACGTAACAACAAAACTACAACTACAACTAAATTAAAACGTCTTGTTGGATGATCGGGAATACCTCGGATGATGTAACCTACGTGTTGCTAACGGGATTTCCCACGGCTTAAATGAAAGTGTGGAACTCATTTAGTCGAGTTTAGCAAATTCATCCGGACTAAGTGAATCCGATAAGAATAACGATGCCGAAGGATGGAATCGTGGGATCTTAACCGTGTTGTTATAATCAACTTTAAGATTTGTTTTAATTAAAACATAAAAAACATTTGGAAACTAAGACCTTCTCTAAACCGAACACTTCTCTCATCTCCCGATCGATGACTTCTAAAACTAAACCTCTCGCAACAACAAGGAGCTCGGAGCATGGTGGGCAAGCACGGCCATCGTCATCTGCAAAACCTGAGTCTACTTCAGCAAAACATTTCTTAGAATTAAATAACTAAACCATAGGACTTCGAGGTAGTTTGCCTTGTGCAACATAAATCCTCAACCTTTCGTTAGGCATTTGCATTGCAAATTAAGCCCTAACCGGTCTTAGGATTCCGAGGTAGTCGTCTGATATGACATAAACCCTCACATCTTCGAGGCTTTTTGTGTGATCACATCATACAAATATAAGTCCTAATTAATTAAATTTGGCAAGATCAAAACATTAAATAAACATTAGGGTCTTCCTAAATTCAAGCCAAACAATAAGATAGTCGGGAAATTACCGAAGTTCACTTCAAATCTGTGATTTCTCCTTCCTTTCTTCCTTCGAATTCCCAAAATAAAATGTTCCAAATTTGATCCATTCCCTATTGAAATTCCAAAATTCAATCCCTCGAAAACTTAAACTTTGAAATTCATGAGAGCAGTAACTACCGATTATTATCGAGAGTTTTCTTAGGTGATTCCCGTCACTTAAGATGTAATTAACTATAGGGGCTTGCCCTTATAGGGAATTTTAGGAACCTGTGTAATATAAACCCCGTTTAATGCTTTTATATTAAGCGGGGAACTTGTCGGCAAATAAAATGGTTTCGCGGACCAAACGGATGTCACAAACCTTCTAGTTTATTTAATCGAGCCCCATCATCAAGCGAGTGTCTCTATTCTCCGGGATAGATATACGAGCTTGTGGTGTGGTGCTCGTTTATATAAACTATTCTGGATGTGGGATCAGCTTGATTTCATATCTTAAAATTTTTCAAACTTAAAATTATTTTCAAAATCAAACACTACTTTCCAAATTATATATATATATATATATATATATATATATATATATATATGTAAATTAAATTTAAAATTCGCCGATAATTTCTGTGGGCGACCCCTTTTAAAAAAGATTAAACGACTTAACCTAAAAATATGCCGACAGGCGCCAGGCCAATTATTTTGACATATTTGTATTTTGGCTCCATTTTTGCTCCTTTTTCATCTTTTTTTCCTTCTTGGACATTTTTACATCACCTACATCCAAAACACAAAAATACCTTTCATTAAAGCATAATATCATTAAAAATTTGATAAAAATCAAGGCATAAAAATAGGTATTTTTTTCATGGATCAAAATCTCCCAAACTTAAATGTTACTTGTCCTCAAATAACCCTTTTTACTATATATAAAATGTATAACAATTAGAATAAAAGGTAAATATTTAAGATTTCTTATAATTTTTGATTTTATAAAGGCTTTGGTAAATCATTAACCAAATTTAACTAACTGAGTTTAATTTTAAGAATTTAAAGAATTTTTAACTACCAAATCGTAAGATTTCAAAAATTTTTCATTTACTTTGAAAATAATTGTAGTTTGTTATATTAAGATCACATAAATTATTTACAAGAAAAAGATCTTCATAAAAATCTTTTCTAATAAAGATACATGCATAAAAATTAAGTAAAATAAGCTAATTCAAGTGAAGCCAATTTTTGATTAGGCATCTCCTCAAGCTTCTCCTCTCTCTTTTTTTTTAAATTTTACAGAGAGGATTACTATATCTGGATAGTCTGTTAATGGTTTTGAACTTCGCTATCCTTAACTTATATTTTCAAACTTATATATTTTTACTTAATTACTATAACATGAATAGATTTTAAAAAGAATTTCAATCTTTTCTTTTTCAAGTTATAATTTTTGATTTCTTAATACTTCTACAATTTAATTATTTCTACTATGAATAGAAAAATTTCTTAATCTTACTCTTCTTTAAGTTGAATAATTATATTCTTAAAATCAATCAAAGTTATTAAAATTTTGGTTAAGTCTGCTAAATTGAATATAATTTCAAAATTTTAAATGATCTTAAATAGATTCTTCATTCCTTATGTTATGTTAATATTTTTTTTAGAAAATAATAGTTCATTAAGGACAAATAAAATTTAATTTTGCACGTATTTTCCCTTCCCCCAAATTTAAGTTTTGGTATATCATGAAAAAAAATTTAAAGTATGAGAGAAAGAAAGGTATAATTTAAAAAGGAATTTTTATAAGTATGTAAAAACAGTCTAAAAAAGAAAAATTTACTTCTGCACATGCTTTTTATGAATATTACTGAAATAATGAAGCATATATAAAAGTAAGCAGACTCATCATTTTTTTTATATATCAGTAGCTGAATTAAATGACTATACTACTAATAGTAACAGAAACAGAACAACATTACTAATTAATTAAGAATACTAAACAGTAGGCTGAAATAGAAATAAACATTAATTCATCCAAATTTCAGTGTTCAACACAATACACTAAATATTTAAAATAGTCTCAACATTAAACAATCCACACAAAGTTTCTTAAAAAAATCTACACTAACAAACAACAAACAACACTAGCAAACAAGAAATAAACTAACAACAAAATCAGCACATCTCAGAGGTAAATCAAGCTACTAATCACTATCTGTAGCCACGTCATCGTCATCACTAAAAGAAAACTCCACATCCTTTGGATCAACATACGGTGAAAATTTAGCACAGGTAGGAAACTGAACATCATGCTCACCCTTCAAGAATCTCACTAAAGACTCTGAATACTCAGCATCATACTCACTTTTCCTTTGGGTAAACTAAGATAAATGATCCATCTTCTTGTAAATAGTATCTACTCTGCAGTGAGTTAGAAATAACTCATTCTGCTGCTCCAGAAATTGATCATGCATTGATTCCCAGATACTAGATGGTGGCTCAGCTGTAGAAGTAGAAGGTCTAGAAGTAGAAGCTCTACCTGTAGTAGGTACAGAAGTAGAAGGACCAGTAGATCTCTTCCCTCGAAGATGATCATAAATGCTAACACTCTCCTACCCAATTGGCTTTGTAGTCTTCAACTTCTCCTCTGATATATCAGCAGAAACTCCATTGCTCATGCATAAAGAATGAATTAAGGATGGGAATCCTAATCCCCAGAAGTGATGGATCTAGCAATCGATTCCATTGTATCATAAATAATACTGCCAACTTCTATCGGCTTCCTCTCCTGAATGCAGTAGTTCAGGATAGCTCGATCTCTGGTAACTTCACTCAGGTGGTTGGAAAGTAGAAGTCTAGCAGAAATAAAATAATGCCATGCCTTTGAAATACCATTTAGGTTAGAGGATTTGAAGTTTACCCGTTTGTCGTTCCGGATCTTCCAAGCTCCAGTGCCATCAGTCAGATATGCAATAATCATCTCAAGATCTCCCTCAGATGGAGATAAACCAGAATAGTAGCACTCGATGGTAAGTGGCAGGCCGTAGAAAATATTGATCCGATCCGGAGTAAATCCTACTCCGACACCTCTAAAAAAGACTTCATAGTCTTCCGCATCCAAAAAGTTGGCATAAAACTTGCGTACAATAGGAATAACGACAACATGAGTGAAATAACAGAATTGTTGCCAGTTGTGTGCAACGATCATGTTCTCGATCATTTAACCAAGATTGTAAAAACTGCGCTCCGAGATAAACTTTTTTGACATCACAAATTCGTGATAACGAAAATGCGCTGACGCAGTAAAAAATTTGCTGCTGTTGAAATTTTCTCG
This sequence comes from Papilionanthe hookeriana x Papilionanthe teres, assembly GCA_022702705.1. Taxonomy (NCBI): domain Eukaryota; kingdom Viridiplantae; phylum Streptophyta; class Magnoliopsida; order Asparagales; family Orchidaceae; genus Papilionanthe; species Papilionanthe hookeriana x Papilionanthe teres. Next base: position 78,191,700 of record CM040428.1, on the reverse strand, counting down.
TGCCTTTCCCCGCTTAGATTTTGGTGCCATCTAAATGTGAAAGAAAACACAAATAAATTTAGGAATCAAATATATAAACTCTTTTTAAGCTTGAGAAACTTAAAATGAGTTTAAAATTCATGGAGAAACTCAAAAAATCCATGGAGAAACTCCAAAAATCAAAATTTTTCTCAAAAGTTCAGTTTTTAGCAAAAAATAGGAAAAATTATGGTAAGAATAAAAAATAAATGGATTAGAAGATAGATCTGACCTCGAGATGAAGAAATCAAGCAATTTCGGGCTAAAAAACTTGATGTATTAACCTCAAGATGGATCTAGGGGGTGTATTTTTGTGAAAAAGAGGAAGGGGATGAAGCTTAGGCGTCAACCATGGCTAATGGGGTTTAAATGCTAATTTCCGGTAAGCAAACTAAACCGACGCCTAGACGCCGGACTCGCCTTTCACAAAAATCACTTTAAAAATTTTATTTTGCACCAAAACTCACAAATTCAACTTCCAATTACTCATATTAGAGTAGTGCTTCAGTTTCCAACTTCCAAAATTATTTCTAAAAAATTTTAAAAATTAAAAATTAAATCCACCAATTAAACACAAGGTTTAAATCAAACTCTTCCAATTCCATTTATAATCTTCAATTTTGGCTCAATACAATACAGATAAGTATAGTAATATGATTCAAGTCCTAACAAACAATCAAACTACACAATTTCAAAGAAAATACAACACACATTGAACAATAAATCAAACACACGAACAACACATTCGATTTACTAAATCTATACAACGACACACTAATACAAGTCTAGATCACACCACAATAACTATCTAATCTTCAAATTAGAAATTTACATTCTCTTTGCAAGGAAGATTACTAGGCCTATTCAGGAAGAATACTATCGCCCTCGGAAAATCTGTAGTAGTTTTCTCGTCGATCCATTTGTTCTTCGCATACATCTCCACTTGAGCATCTTGATAAGCCGCTAGATGATAAAATTGAAGCTTCGCCTGCCATTCCAAATGTTCAATTTGATGATACATCTCATGGAGGCGATCTCCAATACTTTTGAATTCTGCTTCAAATTTATCTAGACGACTTGAAATTTTCTCCAAACTTACAGCGATAAAACCATTGAAGTAGGGTTAAGGATCCTTTGAACCTTTGTCTCTAGCCTCTTCTCCAAGATTTCTTCTCTCCATTTCTTCAAAAATCCTCTCTAATCTCTCAAGAATGAAGTGTCTAGGTCTTAATTTTTATTGCTTAGGGATTGGGGACGAAGATGGGGTAATTTAAAGGAGAAAATCGTGTGAAAAACTGAAAAATTTTTGGTTTTTACATGATCCAGTAACTGTGGTGCTTAGGCGCCAAATCTGGCGCCTAGGCGCCAGACCCATCGATACACAGTTTAACTCTGGCGCTTAGGCGCCAAATTTTGGCGCCTAGGCGCCAGAACCATGTTCGACTCCGTTTCGCCTATCCTCAAATTTTAATGTTTCGTTCTCCAAAATAGGTAAATTAGAATGGTAAGATAAATATAGACAGTAACACAAATTATAAACAATCATAATGAAGGTTAAATTGATCTCCTTTTTACTCACATATGAAATGGAGTGATCCAAAGTCCAAACTTTATATACTTAGAGATAATTTTTAGCTAAAGACAATGAAGACTTGTTAGCGTCCAATTTTCTTAAGTTATATAAAATTAGTCAAGACCGAGGCACAACCTTACATTAAAAATGTAAAAACACACAAAAATAATTATGGGTTGCCAGCCACAAAGCGCTTGGTTTAACGTCGTCAGCCCGACCTAATTAAGTCTTTAATCAGGTAGACTCAACTCGTAAGCCTCTTTATAAATCATTTTAATGTCTCCTAAATAAAGCTTCAGTCTTAATCCGTTAACTTTAAATATTTTTCCTGTTTTGGGGTCTTTAATATCCACAGCTCCATAATGGTATACTTTCTCAATTATATATGGTCCCATCCATTTAGATCTTAATTTTCCAGGAAAAAGTCTTAAACGAGTATTAAATAATAATAATTCTTGTCCAGGCTTGAATATTTTTCCTGAAATCTGTTTATCATGTAACATCTTCATTTTCTCTTTATAAATTTTTGCATTTTCATATGATTCATTTCTTATTTCATCCATCTCATTTAATTGTAATAATCATTTTTCTCCTACAGTATTCAAATCAAAATTAAATTTCTTTATCACCCAATAAGCTTTATGTTCAAGTTTAACAGGTAAGTGACAATGTTTACCATAAATTAACCTGTAAGGTGACATTCCGATTGGTGTCTTATAAGCTGTTATAGAAGCCCATAATATAGAATTAAGTCTATCAACCCAATCAGTTCTTTTAGGATTAACAGTCTTCTCTAAAATTCTTTTAATTTCTCTGTTTGATACTTCAGCCATTCCACTTGTTTGAGGGTGATACACAGTTGCAATTCTGTGTTTGATTCCAAATTTGTCTAGTAATAATTGAATTCTTATATTTCTAAAATGACTTCCACCATCTGTGATAATTATCTTAGGCATTCCAAATCTTGAAAAAATCATTTTCTTTAAAAATTTTGAAACACTTTTGGAATCACAGTTAGGTAAAGCTACAACTTCAATCCACTTTGAAACATAATCAACTGCTAATAAAATATAAATCTTTCCAGATGATGGTACAAATGGTCCCATAAAGTCTAAACCCCATATATAAAAAATTTCAGCTTCCAATATATAGTTTAAAGGCATTTCATCTTTTCTAGATATATTTCCCATCATTTGACATCGATTACATGTTTTCACATAATGTCTCACATCTTTGAACAAGGTCGGCCAATAAAATTCGAAATTTAAAATTTTAAATATAGTTTTATCTACTCCAAAGTGTCCTCCAAAATCGGAATCATGACATTTTTGAATAATAACAAAAGTTTCTTCATAAGGTACACATCTTCAAATTACAGAATTTCTTTCTAATTTAAATAAATGAGGATCTTTCCAAATATAAGATTTTGCATCATTTTTAAATTTCTTAATATATTTGTTATTCAATCCATAAGGTAGAATATTGCTAACTAAATAGTTAACTATACTCGCATACCAATGTGTTTGGCATCCTTGAATAACATATAAATGTTCATCAGGAAATTTCTCATTTATATTTTCCTCAGTGATAACATCATTCTTAATTCTAGATAAATGATCAGCAATTTGGTTATCAGTTCCTTTCTATCCACTATTTGAAAATCAAATTCTTGTAGAAGTAAAACCCATCTTATCAGTCTAGGCTTCGCTTCTTTTTTTGTCATTAAATATTTAATAGCGGAATGGTCAGTATGAACTATGCATTTGGTACCAAGAAGATAAGGTCTAAATTTATCAAAGGCATAGGCTATAGCTAAAAGCTTTTTCTCAGTAGTAGTGTAATTTCGTTGAGTTTTAGAAAGAGTTTTACTAGCATAATATATAACTTTGAAAATTTTCTCATATTTTTTCCCAATACAGCTCCAATTGCAAAATCACTTGCATCACACATTAATTCAAAGGGTAATAAGGTGCAATAATTATAGGTGCAGTTATTAATTTTTCTTTTAAAATATTGAAAACATTAATACAGTCTTCATTAAATTCAAATTTAACTTCTTTTTCCAATAAATGACTAAGAGGTTTAGCAATTTTAGAAAAATCCTTTATATATCATCTATAAAATCTAGCATGACCCAGAAAACTTCTCACATCAGTAACAGTAGTAGGTGGTTGCAGTTTAGTAATAATTTTCACTTTTTCTTGATCAACCTCCATCCCTATTATGAAATTTTGTGACCAAGAACAATGCCTTCTGTGACCATAAAATGACATTTTTCGCAGTTCAGAACCAAATTTGTTTCTTTACATCTTTTCAGAACTTTGGAAATATTTCCAAATAAGTTTCAAAAGAAGTTCCAAAGACTGAAAAATCATCCATAAATATTTCAATTCCTTTGTCAATCAAATTACAAAATATTGACATCATACATCTTTGAAAAGTTGTAGGTGCATTACATAAACCGAAAGGTATTCTTCTAAATGCAAATATTCTATAAGGACTTGTAAATGTTGTTTTCTCTTGGTCCTCAGGAGCGACAGGTAATTGATGACAACCAGAATATCCATTCAGAAAACAAAAATATGAGTGTCCGGCTAAGTTATCAAGCATTTGATCCAAGAAAGGTAAAGGAAAATCATCCTTTCTAGTGGTGTCATTTAATTTCCGATAATCAATACAAATTCGCCATCCAGTAACTTGTCTTGTAGGAATTAGTTCATTTTTATCATTGACAATGACAGTTACTCCTCCTTTCTTCGGAACACAATGAATATGATTTACTTATTGGCTATCCGAAATAGGATAAATAATTCCAGCATATAACCATTATAAAATTTCTTTTTTAACAACCTCTTTCATGATAGGATTTAATCTTCTTTGAGGTTCAATAGTAGGATTAAAATCTTCTTCCATTAAAATTCTATGCATACAGATGGAAGGGCTTATTCCTCTTATATCAGCAATAGTCCAACCAAAAGCTTTCTTATAATTCTTTAACACTCCTATCTGTTTTTCTTCTTGATCTAAACTTAGTTTAGAAGAAATAATAACAGGTAAAGTTAATGAATTTCCAAGAAAAGCATACTTTAAATATGCAGGTAATATTTTTAATTCCAGTTCAGGGGCTTTTTTAATTGAGGGTAAAAGTATATTATTTTGTGTTATGTCCAAAATTTCCCAGCTTATCTTTAATATAATGAGTTTCTTTAGATAATTCTTCTTCTTTTAGTTCTTCATTTTCATCAGTTAATAATTCAATTTTTTCTTCAGAAATGACTTTACATCTTTCTTGATAATGTTTTTCAATTATATAATCAATAATATCCATTCGATAGCATTTTTCTTTATAAGGGTACTTCATTGATTTAAGAACATTGAATATAATCTCTTGATCATTAACACTCATGGTTAATTCTCCTTTTTGCACATCAATCATAGCTCGTCTAGTAGCTAGAAAATGTCTCCCTAAAATAATTGGTATTTCTTTATCTTCTTCCATATCAAGTACAATGAAATCCACAGGAAAAATAAATTTATCCACTTTAACAAGAACATCCTCTATAACTCCTTTAGGGTAGGTGATAGATCTATCGCCTAACTGAAGGGTTACAGTGGTGGGAGTAATCTCTCCTAAATTCAACCTTCTAAAAATAGAAAATGGCATGAGATTAATACTTGCTCCTAAATCACATAAAGCTTTTCCACAAAATTTTTCTCCAATAGCACAAGGTATAGTAAAACTTCTAGGATCTTTAAGTTTATGAGGTAATTTCTTTTGAATTATTGCACTACATTCTTCACTTAATGCAACAGTTTCAAAGGCTTTAAATTTTCGTTTCTTACTTAAAATATTCTTCATAAATTTTGCATTAGTTGGCATTTGTTCCAAAGCTTCAGCAAAAGGTATGTTAATGGTAAGTTTCTTAAAAATTTCAAAGAACTTAGAAAATTGATGATCAAGCTTCTGCTGTTTTAGTCTTTGAGGAAAAGGTGGTGGTGGTTTTTCAACTTCTACATTAATAGGAATAACAGTCTGATCTTGACTAGGAGAATGAGTTTCTTGAGGTTTTTCAATCTCTTCAACCTCAATCTCATTTTTAATTTCATTCTGCATTCTTTCTTTTAATTCCTTTCCACTTCTAAGTTGCACAGCTTTAACATGTTCATCTTCTTTTCCAGTTTCTTTTGGATTGAATTCAACATTACTAGGAAGTGTTCCCGGAGGTCCGTAATTAATTAAATTAGCAATTTGTCCCATTTGATTCTCAATATTACGAATAGCAGTTGTTTTGATTTTGTAATTGATTACTTAGTTGTAAAATTAATTCTTCTATAGATAACTTTTTCTGTTGATTATTAAATCCAGGTGGTTTATAGTTTGAATTTACTTGATTGTTCCAATTTCCAGTTGGATGAGATTAATTATTACCCCATTGTTGTTGTGAATTATTCCGGTTAAAATTAGGGTGATTTTTTCATCCAGGATTATAATAATTGGAATAAGGGTTATTTTTACTAGCAATAGCTTGTAAAGTTTCAATAGTTTGAGAATCTTCAATATTAGTAGAGTTGTTATGTGATATATTGATAGCAAAATTATATAATTTCTTAGATATAACATCTACTTGTGAAGCTAAGATAGAAAAGGCTTCGTTATCATGAATACTTTCCATTCTTTTAGGATTAATCCTTTCAGAAGGCCATTGAAAATTATTGTTAGCCATTTCTTCAATTAAAGTATAAGCTTCTTCAAATGATTTAGCCATTAAAGAACCTCCAGCAGCAGTATCAATAACTGATTTAAGTGATCCAAGAAGTCCATTATAAAATGTTTGAATAATTAACCAATCAGGCAAAGCATGATGAGGACATTTTCTTAACAGTTCTTTAAATCTTTCCCAAGTTTCATAAATTGACTCCCCGTTAAATTGACTAAATGAAGTAATAACATTTCTCAATTTAGCAGTTTTAGAAGGAGGAAAATATTTAGCAAGGAATTTTTGTGCCATTTCAGCCCATGTTTTAATAGAACCTGTTGCTAATGAGTTCAACCACATCTTCGCTTTATCTCTTAAAGAAAAGGAAATAGTATAAGTCTAATAGCATCATCAGAAACATTGTTATATTTAAAGGTAGCACAAAGGTCTAAAAAACTAGCAAGGTGTAAATTTGGATCCTCATTTGGTGTTCCCCAAATTGATTATTTTGAACCATTTGAATAATAGACGGTTTAAGCTCAAAAGAATTAGCATCTACAGTAGGTATTTGAATATTACTATGAAGTTCATCAACTGTAGGGTTAGCATAATCCCTTAATGGTTTGTAAACTTTTTGTTCATTAATTTCATATGGATTTTGTAAATTATTATGTAAATTAGCCATCTCTTGATATTTTTGAATTTTTTTCCTTTTTTAATTCTTCTAATAGTTCGTTCTAATTCAGAATCTAAAGGTAATAATCCTTCAGATCCAGAACTACGCATAAAAAGTAAATAAAAAGTAAAATAGTAAGAAATAAAATTATTATTAATTTTATTATTTTTGTTTTTGTTGTTTTTTTAAATGTTTTTGTATTTTATATTTTTGACAATAAAAGAAATAAATAAAATAAAATATTTAAAATCTATAAATTTTGCCTCCCCGACAACGGCGCCAAAAACTTGACCCTCGATCCGCAGCAATGCACCAAAAACTTGGTTTGCAATCGCCAAACAATGCAGTAATTTATGCTATCAAAAATATGTTATAGTCAATACTTTGACTCAAATAATAACAACATCTAGTGTATATAAATATAATTTTATGGAAAATATTTTACACATTGGGGGTACTACGCAAGTATACGTATCGCTTCAAGTAATATAAGGCTTTAAATAAAAACCCCTAGTATCGATCCCACGAGGAGGATTATAGATTTTTTTTTAAAATATTTTTATTTTATTTTTATGTATTTCTTTTAAAGTTAAAAAGTTGATATTTAATTTACTAGATGCAGAAATAAAGCAGTAATAAAGTAATGATTGATGTAAATAAAAATAAGCAAACAACTTTCTTTCTTTCAATTAATCCAATACTTTTTAGATAATGTAATATTCGTGGAGAATATAAATTTATGGTATTGTGCCAAATAGAAGCATTCCTATTCTTTACCTTTGCTCGATAGTATAAAGAACATTGGCTAATTTATAGATCAGGTCTAGAAGTATTGTTAGTAGAATGGGTTAATCTAGGCTCACACTACTAGATGTCCAAGGGTGACTATGGTCGGCCCTACTAGTGACCCTTTCCTTCTCTATAAACCAAATCACAAGAATTTAGCCTGTCACTCTAAAAACTTATCAATTCGACTATCCAAGGATTCATGTGATGTCTATTATTTAAGAATTCATCTCCTTTTAGGTATCAAAACTCTTCAACTGATTTTAACAATTTAAATGACCAATTTAAATAGTAAATTAAGATTCAGTATTAATATCATCACAATGTTTAAAATATATATAGTATTTAATTCTCCAATGAATTTTATATTATCTTATTTATCTTTCCATAAGCTATTTAAAAAGAAGGGAGAGTCTCACAAGACTTCTCGATCCAAGGAACCGCTCCTAGCTAACACCTATTGGGGGTCCACCCCACCTCAAAGAGGTAAAAGGATTTCGGAACCTCTTTGTTTAGGGGTGTCTAAACAATGGCTCCAAAATTCGAGAGAGAGTTGATTATACCCGTTCAAGATAGAAATGAACGTGGTATTTCAACGAAAGGATGGTAGCTTGGTCCACTAGGGACATGGACTTGCTACCGATTTATGAAAGCAAATCCATCTAATCAAAATGGAGAGAGGAACTAGTCCCCAGCGGAGTTGCCATAAGTTGTACGGCTTATTTTTAGGTTGTGTGTTTTGAAAAGGGGTTGCCTACAAAAGTTGTCGGCGAATTTTAGATTTTTAAGTTTAATTTAAATATATATAATTTGGAAAGTAGCATTTGATTTTGAAAATAATTTTAAGTTTGAAAATTTTAAGATTTGAAATCAAACCGATCTCACATCCCAAATAGTTTATATAAATGAGCACCGTATAACAAACCGTGTATCTATCCCAAAGAATAGACACACTGCTTGATGATGGGGCTCGATTAAATAAACTAGAAGATTTGTGACATCCGCTTGGTCTGCAAACCAACTTTATAAGCCAACAAGTTCCCCTGCTTAATATAAAGGAATTAAACAGGGTTTATATTACCTGGGTTCTTAAGGTCCCCTATAAGGGCAAGCACCTATAGTTAATTACATCTTAAATGTCCGAAAACACTTAAGAAAACTCTCGATAATGATCAGTGGTTTTTCTCTCAAGAATTTCAAATTTTAAGGTTTCAAACAAATTGGATTTTGGAAATTTCAATAGGAAATAACTCAAATTTGGAACAGTTATTTTGAGAATCCAAAGGAAGAGAAGTAGGGGATGTCACGGACCCGAAGTGAATTTCGGTGACTTCCCGACTATCCTATTGTTTTGGCTTCAATATGAGAGAATTGTTTAATGTTTCAATCCTGCCAATTTTAGTTAATTAGGACTTATACTTGTATGAAATAATTATATAAACAGCCTCGAAGATGTGAGGGTTTATGTCGTACCAAACGACTACCTCGGAGTCCTAAGACTGGTTAGGGCTTTATTTGCATAATATGATTGTGCAAATGCCTAACAAAAAGTTGAGGATTTAAGTTGCACTAGGCAAATTATCTCGAAATCCCATGGCTTGGTTATTTAAGGCTAAGAAATGTTTTGATGATGTAGATTCCAGTTTTGCTGACGACGATGGCCGTGCTGCCCACTATGCTCCAAGCTTCTTGTTGTTACTAAAGGTTTAGTTTTAGAAAGTGAAAATCATGAGATGAGAGAAGTATTCTGGTTTAGAAAAGTCTTAAGGTTTAGGTGTTTTTAACATTTTGTTAGGGGAATCTTAAAGTTGGTTATAACAACACCGGTTAAGACCTCACGGTTCCATCATTCCGACACTGTTATTTTTATCGGATTCACTTAGTCCAAATGAATTTGCTAAACTCAACTAAATGAGTTTCACACTTTCATTTAGACTGTGGGAAATCCCGTTAGCAACACGTAGGTTACATCATCCGAGGTATTCCCGATCATCCAACAAGACGTTTTAAATTAGTTGTAGTTGTGGTTTTGTTGTTCTGTTTGTGATTAAATGTTGAGTTGTTTTATATTTTAAATGTTGTGGCGGTGAATTTTATATTTTTGTGACTTTTAATTTAGTTTTGGATTTCAGTTTTGTGGTTATCCTAAAAGTTTCAGTTTTCATGCAGGGTGACATTCTTGTTTAACATGCAAGAAAAGTAAAGTGCAGTACAAATAAGCAAATTGCAATAAATTAAAAGCGTACCTAAAGGGTCTTCCCGTCACTCCAAGCTGCACTTAAAACACATATCAGAGCATTTAAACATTTTAAGGAAAGCACCTAGGTAAGGCTAAGAAAAGGTTCTGGTTGTCTACTAAAATCCTAATCCTATTGCTAGTCAATAGCTATGACGTCTAGGTTCTTGTGTTTTATGGATGATTTTCTTCACCAAAGAACAATTATGTTCAATTGTTCTTCTAAAACATCCCATCATATTGAGCAAGTGCTTAGGACGAGTCCTAAACATCTTTTCAATACTTCTGAGATTATTTTGAGTCCAAATGAATTTCATTGTACAGGTGAATTAATCATCCAAGAATTTAGTTAAGTTTTGCTTCTTGCTCAGTGAACTTAGACATTTAATTATTCGATGAGTGAAGTGACATTTCACTTGATACTCCATTTAGGAATTATGTGGGTGGAAGCCTTTAGGGCAAGTTAGGTTATTAAGAAACTTAACCATCTTTTTTAGATTTAAGTTAGTTTTTTAAGATTGATTCAAATTAATTGTAATATTTTAGTCTAATTATAACTGTCTTATGTTATTTCAATTTGATTGTGTAATTTCAAAAGTTGACTTAGCTATTTTAAAATTGTCTTAACTTTAATTTTAGTTATATTTAATTTAATTGTGTTGATTTGAAGTTGATTTTAATTTAGTTGCATTAATTTAATTTTGATTTAAAGTTGATTAAATTATTTTAAAATTGTTTTAATTTAATTATATTTAATGTAAATTGTTTTGAATTAATCATGTCATTTTAAAATTATTTTTAACTTAATTAAATATATTATTTTTAAAATTATATTTTTTTATTAAATTATCTTAGAAATTGTTTTAATTTGATTATTTAATTTATCTTAGTTTTCATTAATGAGTTATTAAATTAATATTAAGTGGTATTTGATTTCTATCAATTAGGGGTTAAAATTAATAAATTAATATCTTCCAATATTAAACCCCTTTACTTAATACATTCTTCTTTAATTAACTTCAAATTCTTAATAATTTAAGAAATTATAACCATTTTGTTTATGTTGGAAAAGTGATAAATGGGTTTCTACCCTTTAATTCCTCATGTTTCAATCATCTAAGGAGATTAATTAGGATCATTCATTACCCATTACCCATAATTAAGCCTAAATATTGATTAAGGCTAAATTTCAAAAATTACCATTTTTTCCCCTTAGGCTTGTTACTTCATAATTCATTAAATAAAACTCAAATGACTTTGGAATTTTTATGTCACCATACTCATGGGTCAATTAAAATATGAGAGGAGAAAATGTGATTTTTTCTATTTTTAATTTAATTTTAATAATTATATTCTTGGAAAACAAGGGTTTTCAATGAAATTTCAATAACATGACAAAGGTAAGGTTTTTGTTTTTAAGAAAATTATGGGATGTCCCTAGTGACTAGAGGACCATTTGGACCAATTTTGGTGATTTTTTGAAATATATTTTATTTATTATAATTATTTTGAGTTTTGGAGTATTAATTAATTGTAAAAAATAAAATTAAAGTTTAAAAATGGATTTTATATTTTTCTTAAGTCCCTCTGACCTCAAGGAGTCCAGAGAAACAAATTTTATAGTTTTTTGATTTTTCTTTGATTTATTAGAATTAATTTACTCAAATGGTTGGAAAATCTATTTTTTAATATTAAAAACTGTCTTAAGCATTTAAAATTCAATATCTTAACCTAGGAACTTAGGAAAAATATTTGCTTGGTTCCTAAGTGATTAGGGGACCAAATATGACATTTTTATGAATTTTAATATTTTTGTGATTTTTTAATTCTTTAATTATTAAAATATTAAAAATATGGTTAAAAATGAAAATTTTTAGAAAATTCCAATTTTAATTTTGTTAGACTCCTCTGATATCAGAGAGTCAACAAAACAAATTTGGTGAATTTTTAAAGTGTATTTTGGGTTTTATGAATTTTTTAATTTTTAAAATGGCTATGTCACGTAATTAATTCATTTAATGGCCTAAATTATTTCCAATTGACTTGAAATTTTTATTTGAGGCTCTGTACATCCTAAGTGATATTGCAGAATTATTTTCAAGTGATTTTGATGTGTGGTTACCCCTAATTAATTAAAGTTCAGTTTTGAGTGTTTAGGCTAATTAGGGTTATTTTTTAGGAATTAAGTCAAACCATAATTTTTCTAGGGTCCTCTGGTCCTAAGATACTTCCCCTAATTTTCCTTGAATTTTCTAAGCAATATGCTAATTACTAGAATTAAAACAACAAACAGACACATAAACTTGGAAAATGAATAACTTGCCATAGAGATGGTCTCTGGCCTTGAAAAATTCAGGGAATGTTCCCAAGAATAGAGGCTACAGAAGCCCTATGGTCCCATGCCATGGTGAATTATATGCATGAATGGAGAATTGAAATATTTAAAATAGTATTAAATTAATTTTAAAAAAATACTTAACAAAACAACTTTGTTCATTTTCCAAATTATTCTCCTCTGTTCACTGAGCAAGAGGGTATTTTTCTTTTATTTTTGTGATTTTTCTATGCAAAATTATGGAATTTTGAAGTTGGCTGAATTAAATAAATAGGAAAAAACCCTATTTTTCTACTTATCTAGCGCGGTGCCCTGTCATCCTCGGCAGCTCTGAAGTCCCACGCAGCGCTTCTCCATTCGACACTGCCTTCCACCTCAGTGCCACGTAGTCCCGCGGTCTCGTCCCATGCTCCGGTCTGGTGCAATCTGGATCATTCATTCGATACACGCGCAAATGGACAACATCCATTCATCCTCCCCAGATGTTCTAACCCGAGAATCAACCACACTTAAACCTTAAGATCTCGAGCTATAGTTAACCAAATCACATGCAGTTTTCTCCTACATGTTCGTCTATCCTAGAGCTACACATCCATATGGCTAACATGCATTGAAATCGACTCAAATTAGATGATGGATCGCTGAAAGCTGGGGCTAAGGAGAAGTCTCCATACCTTGGTCCAAGAGGTGAAGCCTCGATTGGATGTGCTCGGCACGTTCGTTGGAGTCCAAGGAAGCTAGGGATGGAGCCTCTGGTCCTGGTGAAATGTCTAGACCCGATTTCCACCAAGCCCGATTTCAAAGCTTGGCCGATAGGAAGAATGGCTGGCCTGGTGAGGGGGCTTTTGCTGGGGAACTTCTTTTCTTGGTCTGGTGAAGGTGTAGAGTCAATCAATTTGAAGATTGGCTCACTGTGGTGAAGTGTCCTGGTTTTGGGCTTAAAATTGAGCTAAAAAATTGAGCTCACAGAGGGGGTTTTAGGCTGGATTTCAGTGGGGATCAACTGCTCTATGTTAGGAGAGGGTTTTGGAATGAATTGGGCAGAGTTAGGGGCTGGGATCAGCTGCTCAGGGATGGAGAAGGAGAGCTCTAGTAACCATTGGCCATGGGACAGCTCAGCAAGGGAGAATTTGAATTTTTGGCTCACATGTAGCTCTCGGCCATGGTGTTTTCCGGCGACCCAGGCGGCTGGCCGGCAGGGTCAGGTCACCATCTTGACCAGTGAGGTCAGGGTGGGGTTAGGTGAGTTCAATTGGCTTTGGACATGTGTAAAGGAGTTTGATTTAAATGGTATGGGGGAGAGCCCATTTTGGGCCCAATTTGGTCAAGCCATGCTTTTGGGCTTGGTGCACCCCCCAAGGCTTTACTTTGGGCTGAGGGAGATTCACTTGGGTCAGCTAGGAAAGGGTGGTGAGGTCTCCATCCATGGTGAGGTGGCTAACTTGGATTAGAGTGTTACATGAATGGGGTTAAAAGAGATAATAAGGGATTAAGAAAGAACCTCCTCCTCTTGCCATTAATGGCTTGGTGAGGTGGAAAGTAGCTCTTATGGCTTGCATATGGCTTGTGCATGGCTTCATGGCTCCATTTGGCTTGGGGCAAAGCTTGGTCAATTTCATGGAAATAAATATTGAATTTTTGGACATTTTGATAGAAAATTTCCATGGGGCCATATTTGGTTTGTTTAAATGATGAAATAGAACTTAGGGGTGATTTTATTAAATGGATGATGGAAAGAAATGTCATGTGTGCTATGGATTGGACATGTGGGCTTTTTAGATTTGATGAAAATGGGCTTTTAAAATGCTTTAAGGAAGTGGGCTTTTATGTTTTAAAATGAGCTTTTGGATGAAAATTTTGTAAAATATTGTGCCAAATAAATGTTTTATTTAGTTTAGGGTTGTGTCATGAAAATTTTAGAAAAGATTTGGTGTCATTTGGAGTTGAATTGGGTTTAATTTGGGTCTTTTAATAATAGAGTCAAAGTGGGTCAAATTGGGCTAACTTGGGCTAGAGTTGGGCTAAAGTTGGTTTTGATGTAAAATTAATGTTGCAAATGGTTTATGGGAGTGTGAAAAAGAGTTTTCAATTTTTGTTGGGTCTTAATTTTGGGATTTGGGCTTGTTTGAGTTCATGATTGGTTTAGGCCAATTTGGGGAATTTTTGTTTGAGTTAGGTTTGGGTGGAGTTTGGATTCAAATTTTGGGTAAATTAAGTTAGACTTTTATTTGTGGGGATGTTAGTAAGATTTCAAAAAAAATTTGGGGAAAATTGGGTGACATTTGGGTTGAACTTGGGATGGATTGGGTTAATTGGACATTTTGGGCCTTAAGGGCCCATTTGGGACTTTTTGATCAAATTGGATTAAGTTGACAAAGGTGGGGTATGTGACAGTTGAACAAAATGAAAATGGGAATATTTGGGATTTTTTGGAATTTTTTGAGAATTTTTAGAATTTTTTGGATTTTTGGGTCAAGAAGGGCATTTTGGGTATTTGGAGGGTATTGGGGGGAATTGTGGAAATTTTGGTATATTTGGCCATGGATGATAAATTTGAGTGGTGGAGAATATTTAGGATTGAATTTGAGGAATTTTTGGTAATTTAGGTAATTTTGCAAATTTTGGGCAATTTCAAGGGCATTTGGTAGGTTTGGTGGGTTTAGGGCCCCGGGGGTCAAAAATTGAAATTTGGGGAAAATGAAGATTAATTAGGTGTAAGTAAAATGGGATCATTTTGGTTGAGGCATGAAGTCATATTAAACTCACAAGAGCCATGAGAGGACTCATTTTAGGCACTCAATATAATGTTCCTAACCCTCTTAGCCAGGGGCTTAGGGGTTGAGGTCCATCCGTATGAGTTACCTACATGAGTTAGGGAGTTGAGTTGGGTGAGAGTGTGGTTTTAGGGTTTATAATGTGTGTGAGAGTGTGGTGAGTGCAAGCTTGCCCTCACCATGACCAGGCCACTCAGGGTGATCCTAAGGCCAAAGAATCCTATAGGAAACTCATCCTTTAAACCTCCACATACTGATTTCAACCCTCCAAGTGACCTGGGGGTTTACAGTCAACATTGTGGGGTTTGAAGGGAGTCAAGAAGTGTTTTAATTTCTAAGTGGTGGGTCCCATTTCTAGTCCTCTAGGATAGTCTAAGGGAAAACCTATGGCTAGATCCTAAGTACTAAGGAGAGGGATCAGACCTCACTAAAAATGAGGTCAACAATAGCATACAGTTCTAACAAATTAGCGATATGTAAATTTGGATCCTCATTAGGTGTTCCTCAAAATTGATTATTTTGTACCATTTGGATAATAGCAGGTTTAAGTTTGAATGAATTAGCAGCAACATCAGGATTTTGAATTGTTATGTGAATTTCATCTGCTCTTGAGTTAGCATAATCTCTTAAAGGTCTTGGCAAATTTCCAATTTCATTTCTTTGATTATCTTGAATATTCGCCATTTTGCAAGGATTTTCAATTTCATTTTATTGTTTTCTAGTTTTTCTGATAGTACGCTCTAACTCCGAATTGTAAGGCACTAAACCTATAGATCTGCTACTATGCATATATAAACACAAATACTTTAATAAAGATAAACAAACATGCAATTACACACTACAAAATAAACTTACTTTCTTAACTTCGTAAACTTTCTACTTACTTTCTTAACTCCGTTACCCTTTCTACTTACTTTCTTAACTCCGTTACCCTTTCTACTTACTTTCTTAACTCCGTTACCTTTCCCCGGTAACGACGCCAAAAACTTGATGCTCAACTTTATATTTTGCAAGAATATATGAACTCAGATTTATATATTTATAATAATTTTTTTTAAGTTCAAGCATTCAACGCAGGTATACGTATCGTATCAAGTAATACAGGGCTCTAATGGAGTCCTGGTTATCGATCCCACAGGGAAGTTTGGAATATATAAGAAAGTGTTCATAATATAGGTAACGTAGCACTGAAATCCGATATTTAATTTGTAATTAAAGTTTACTACTTACTACTATATGCAGGAAAAAATAACGATTAACTACACTACAATTACTTCTAAGAACTTTAACAACAGGATTAACTAATAGACACACTAAACTAAGTATTTGAAAAGTTTTCGATATATAAGAAAATTATTTTTCTTCTTGCAATGAGAATATGATGTGTGGATTGATATGGAAAAATTATCTATTTTATTGTGCCAAATAGGAGCATGGATGATTCTTTACCCTTAAAAGAGTACCCCATCTTCTAAGAAAGAAAAAAACATTGACATATTCTAAGTTTAATCACAAACTCTAAGGCTAGGCTGGGAGGATACCGGCTCTCACTTCGGAGCTCCCACTCACCCTTCACCCGAAGGCTAACCTTTGATAATAGTTACTAATCTTAGAACAAATCTGGTGATTTCAGCCTGTCACTCTGAAATCTCCAAATTGAAGTCCATTAAAAGATATTTCCCTATTCATTTACACTCAATTCCCATGAACTACGCAATTCATCCATAGAAATTGAATGGATCTTTCATTATTGTTGTAAGACATTAAATCTTTTCAAACTTAAAGTTCAACAACATATTTTAACATTTCAATTGGCCAAATCGAAAGTAAATTAAGTTCTAAATGAAAAATCATCACAATCTTTTCATATTAATCCATCATCAAATCTCTATGCAATAAGAAAGACAAGGGAGACTACCAGAATTCATGGAGAAGATACAATAAAACATGAATTTTATATATAAAAGAAAAGTCATACAAACCACAAAAGAAAATACAACTTATCTCTTTCTCTTCCCCAATGAAATTCCCTTGATGTTCCTTTGAATCCTCTTCTTTCTTCTTTACAACACTTGATTCTCTCTTCAGAATGGAAAGGAAGAAGCAATCTCTCACTTTACCACTTCTCCTTCCATCCTTAGAAACGAATTCCTCTCAAATCCTCACTCTACACACTCTTCTCCTAAACCCTAACACTTAACTCTCACTAAAACTACTCTAGAACCACTGAAGAAGCACACCATTTTCATCCAAATACAGTTACTTATAAGATAGGGACGAAATCCCAAGATTTTCCGTAGGCATCCCTTCAAAATGTCACCAAAACTCTTCAAATTTGAACACCACCAATTTTGGGCGCCGGCGGCGCTCTATCGTGCAATTTAATTCTAGGCTCTCTGGATTTGGTCACCGGTTGCCCCCATTTTGGCGTCGGCGGCGCCAGAACACTTTTTCACGATTTTGCTCCTTTTGCTTCTTTTTGCTCCAGATTCGTTCTTTTTTGCTTCTTTTCACTCCAATCATCTAAAATCATCATACTTGCAACAAATCATGAAAAATACCTTTCTTTAAAGTGCAATATCACAAAAAATGGGTAGATTATATAGCAAAAAACGTATATATTTTTGGTGCATCAGATGCCAAAATAGACATTATCAAAGTCATGAACACTGGCTACTCTCTTAGGATTTACCATTTCAATGGGCCATTGAAAATTGTTTGTAGCCATCTGTTGACCTCATTTTTGGTGAGGTCTTTTCTTCTCTCCTTAGTGCTTAGGATCTAGCCGTAGGCTTTCCCTTTGACTATCTTAGAGGACAAGAAATGGGACGCACTACTTAGAAATTTAAACACTTCTAAACTCCCTGCAAACCCCATAAGTTTGATTGTAAACCCCTAAGCACTTGGAGGGTTAAGATCAAATGTGGAGGTTTAAAAGATGAGTTCCCTATAAGGCTCTTTGGCCTTAGGACTACCCTGGGTGGCCTGGTCTGGTGAGGGTTGACCTGCACACATTACACTTTCACACACATTCCAAATCCTAAAACCATTCATACCTAACTTGACTTCCTGACTCATGTAGGTAATTCATATGGATGGTCCCTAACCCCTAAGCCCTTGGCTAAGAGGGTTAGGAACAACATATTGAATACCTCAAATGAGTCCTCTCATGGCTCTTATGGGCTTGATATGGCTTCATGGCTCAACCAAAGTGATTCCATTCTACTCAAACTTGATCAATCTTCATTTTTCCAAAATTTCAATTTTTGACCCCAGGGCTCTACACCCGCTAAACCTACCAAATGCCCTTGAAACTACACCCATAAATTTCAATTTTTGCAAAATCACCTAAATTGCCCAAAATTCCTCAAAATCAATCCTAAACATTTCCCCCACTCAAATTGATCATCCATAGCCAAATATACCAAAATTTCCAAAAAAAAAAAAACCCCCCGATACCCTCCAAATACCCAAAATGCCCTTCTTAACCAAAAATTCCATAAATTCCAAAAATTCCCAGAAAATTCCAGAAAATCCCAAATATTCCCAATTTTTCAACTACACCATATGCCAATTTTGTCAATTTAACCCACTGTTAGCAAAACCCCCAATTTGACTCATTCTTAACCCAAATGAACCCAATGTCAAACCAAACCAACCCAATTCAACTCCAATTAACCCCAAATCTTTTCCTAAACCTTTCTAATATCCCCACAAACAAAACACTAACAAGATTTGCCCCAAATTTGAACCTAAACTCCACCTAAACCTAACCCAAAACTAAAATCCCCATTTTTGGCCTAAACCCAAAGCTAACCCAAATGGGCCCAAATCCCAAAATCAAAGCCCAACCAAAGTTTAAAACTCATTGTAGCACCCCCATAAACATTTCTTAACATTAATTTTACATCAAATCCAACCTTAGCCCAACCTTAGCCCAAGTTAGCCCAGTTTGACCCACTTTGGCCCTTTTATCAAAAAAGCCCAAATTAAATCCAATTCCACTTTAAATGACACCAAACCTTTTCTAAAATGTTCATGGCACATCCCTAAGCTAAACCCAACACTTGTTTGGCCCAATCCTTCACAAAATTTCCATCCACCAATTTGTTTTCAAACCTAAAGGCCCACTTTCTTAAACCATCCTAAAAGCCCATCCAAAATGATTTCAAAAAGCCCAAAATCCATTCCAAAGCCCACATGAGATTTCCTCTCATCATTCCTTTGATTTAAATCATTCCCTAAGTTTCAAACTCATCATCAAATTATGCAAAATTAAGCCTCATGTCAACCTCCCCTAAAGTTATCAAAAATGCCAACATCCTTTCTCATGCAAATGAGCTAACTTTTCCCTAAGCCAAATGAAGCCAAATGAAGCCATCCTTAAGCCCCATGCAAGCCATGTGAGTGATGTTCATGTGACCATGCCATATTGGGCAAAAGGAGGAGCCTCTTTCTTGATTCCCTTAAAGTGATTAAGCACTCCCATGTTTCCCCTAAACCATGCTTATACTTAAATATGCTTAAATGGTGACTTTTCCCCACTAAGCTAGCTGACTCACTTGATCTCCCTCAGCCCAAACCAGAGCGTGGAGAGGTGAACCCAACCCATTTGCATGACTTGAACTATTTGGATCCAAAATCACCCCTCTCCCCATACCACTTAAAGCTAAACTCTTTACACATGTCCATGGCTAATTGACTGCACCATTGCCAACGCCTCGACCCTTCGATCAAGATGGTGACCTAACCTCGCCGACCGGCCACACGGGTCGCCCGAAAACGCCATGGTCGAGAGCTCCATGTGAGCCAAAATTTTCAATTCTTCCTTACTGAGTTGTCCCAGTCCAATTGAACACCATGGCTGTTCTTCTCTTGCATAGAGCAGCTGATCCCAAGCCTTAAACCCCCCTGGGAAGCCCTCCATCCATGTCTATTTAAACCCACCACCCTCTCGGCCAAAGAGGGTGATGAACCAAACCTAAACAAAACTTTACCAAAATTTCTCCAGGACCTTCTCCTCACCTAGAGCACTTGATCCCCATTGGATTCCAGCCCCAATTTCCCCCAGCTGAGCTCGATTTCGAGTTCAAATTCAAGCCCAAAACCGGGACATTTCCAAAACCTCAACCAAATCTATATTAAGCTCACCAACACCGCACGAGACCAAGAGAAGGAGTTCCCCAGTGAAAAACCCCTCTCCAGGCCACCCAGTTGCTCCAGCCTCCAAGCTTTGAAATCGGCTGTGGACACTTTCATACCTAGACAATTCCCTAGAGCCAGAGACTTCATCTAGAGCCAGAGACTTCATCTAGAGCTTCCTTGGGGGAAATCGAAGGTGACACGACTCTCTGATTGAAGCTACACTTCTCAGAGCAAAGGTATGGATCATTCCTTCCTCCCGAGCTTCCAGTGATTCTCCATTTTGATTTACTTAATTTCATAGCATGTAAATTGTATGGATGTGTTCGTCTCTTCAAGACGAATCCATAGAGCATAAGAACACGAAAATCTGTTGAGGAATGAGAGAGTTCTTAGGGTTTTAGTGTGGACGGTCATGAGTGCACACTAGTCGTAGACGATGACCAGGCGTCGTCCGATCGAGCGTGTATCGAGTGGACGATCCAGATTGCGCCGGACCAGAGAACGTTAAATGAACCGCGCGCCCCTGGAGCGTTGAGTCAGATGGCAGCGTAGAATGAGAGCGCGACGCGTGGGCTTTCGGAGCTGCCGAGGATGAGTCGGCGCCGCGTAGATAAGTAGGAAAATATGGATTTTTTTTTTATTTATTTAAATACCCAGAACTTAGAAAATCCATATCTTTGTGTAGGAAAATCATAAAAATAAAATAAAAATACCCTCTTGCTCAGTGAACAGAGGAGAATAATGTGGAAAAGAAATCAAGTTATTTTGATGAGCATTTTATTTTTAATTAATTATTTACTCATTTTTAGTATTTTGATTCTTCATTTGCATAGACAATTCACCATGGCATGAGACATAGGTCTTTTGAAGCCTCTGATCTTGGGAACATTCCTTGAATTTTTCAAGATCAAAGGCCATCTCTATAGAAAGTTGTGTATTTTTCAAGTTTATGTCACTATTTTTGGTATTTTAATTTCACTAATTAGCATATTGTCCAATAAATTCTAGAAAAATTTGGTGAAGTTTCTTAGGACCAGAGGACCCTAGGATAATTATATTTTGAATTAACTCATTAAGAATAATCCTAATTATCCTAAATACCTAAAATTGAATTTAATTAATTAAGGTTAACCACACATTAAAATAACTTGAAAATAATTCTCCACTGAACTTTAGGATCAGAGGAACCTTATATAAGAATTTGATATCAATTGGAAATGTTCAGCCCCACTAAATGAATTAATTAAGTCACATAACCAAAATTAAACTTTTAAAAATTCATAACACCAAAAATACATTTAAAAAATTCACCAAATTGGTTTTGTGGGCTCTCTGGTATTAGAGGAGTCTATAAAAATTAAAATTGGAATTTTCTAAAATTTTTTATTTTTAATCATATTTTAATATTTTAAATAATTAAAAAATAATAAAAATCATAAAAATATTAAAAATCATAAAAATGTAATATTTTGACTCCTAATCACTTAGGAATAAACCAAATATTTTTCCCAAGTCTCAAAGTAAAGGTATTGAATTTTAAATGCTTAAAATAATTTTTAATATTAAAAAATGTATTTTCCAACCTTTTCACTAAATTAATTCCAATAAATCAAAGAAAAATCAAAAAATTGTAAAATTTATTTCTTTGAACTCCTTGGGGTTAGAGAGATTTAAGAAAAATATAAAATCCATTTTTCAACATTAATATTTTTATAATTAATTAATACTCTAAAACTCAAAATAATTATAATAAATAAAATGTAAGTCCAAAAATCACTAAAATTGGTCCAAGTGGTCCTTTGGTCATTAGGAACATCCTATAATTTTCTTAAGGATAGGAACCTTACCTTGGTCATGTTGTTGAATTTTCCTTGAAATCCCTTATTTTTCAGAAAAATTACATTTTCTCATCTAATGTCTTAATTGACATGTGAGTGAGGTGACATAAAAATTTCAAGTTCATTTGAACTCAATTTAGTGAGTTATGAAATAAATAAGCCTAAAAGAGCATAAAGGTAATTAAAGAATTTAAACTCCTTAGTTAAAATTTTAGGATTAATTAAAATGGAGGGTAAAATATTTGATTTTATCTTTCTTGGATGATTGAAACTTTGGGAAATTAAAAGTGTAAGAACCCATTAACCACTTTTAATGAACCAAAATGAAACTTTAATTATTTAAATAATTTAAATTTTGGAAGATTAATGAAAATTTGTATTATTAAAAATAAGGATATAATTTGAGAGGATATTAATCTTTTAATAAAAAAAATCCCTAAATAAATTACTTCAATAATATTTAACTTTTAATTAAGATTAAAATGATAATCCAAACTAAGTAAATTAAAAATTAAAAAATAAATAACCCTTAAATTAAAGAAAAGTTCAAAATAATAAATAATTTAATAATTAAATTAAATTAAATTAAATTTAATTAAAATTAAAGTTAAATTAAATTAATATTTTAACATTTAAGTTAAGCTAAATTAAAAAATATTTAAATTAAATTAAATTAAATTAAATTAAATCAAATTTAAATTAAATTAAGTTAACATCATTCAATAATAGAAGTAAAACAAATTTAAGATATTAAGATCACTTAAAGTATAAAGATTTAAACCAAAATATTATTTGAACACTATTCAAAACTTAAAATTATTAACCTCATAATTAAACTAAATCACTTTAAACCATTAGCTCAAACTTCAAATTAAGAATGATTAAAATTCTCAACAAACTAACTTGCCCCTAAAGGCTTTAATTATTATAACTCTTAAATGGACTATTAAGTGAGATGTCACCTCATTCATCAGGTAATCAAATGCCCAAGTTCACTGAGCAAGAGACAAAGCTTAACTAAACTCCTGGATGATTAATTCACCTGTGCAACTAAATTTACTTGGACTCAAAATAATCTCGGAAGTATTGAAAAGATGTTTAGGACTCGTCCTAAGCACTTCCTTAATATGATGGGATGTTGTAGAAAAACAATTGAATTTAATTGTTCTTTGATGAAGAAAATCATCCATAAACAAAACACAAGAACCTAGACGTCATAGGAAATGACTAGTTATAGGATTATGATCTTGGTAGACAACCAGAACCTTCCCTTAGCTTTACCTAGGTACTTGTTGAAATATTTAAATGCCTTAACATGTGTTTTAAGTGCAGCTTGGAATGACGAGAAGACCCTCCAGGTATGCTTTTATTTTATTGCAATTTACTTTAGTGCAATTTACTTACATGCATTGCACTTTACTTTTTTTTGCATGTTAAAAAAGATTGTTGCATGAAAACTAAAACCTTTAGGATAGCCACAAAACTGAAACCAAAACTAAATTAAAAGTCACCACAAGATAAAATTCACTGCCACAACATTCCAAAATATAAAATAACTCAAAATTTAATCACAAACAGAACAAAAAAACTACAATTGTAACTAAATTAAAACGTCTCGTTGAATGATCGGGAATACCATGGATGATGTAACCCACGTGTTGCTAACGGGATTTCCCACGGTCTAAATGAATATGTGGAACTCATTCAGTTGAGTTTAGCAAATTCATCTGGACTAAGTGAATTCGATGAAAATAATGGTGTCGGGATGACGGAACCTTGGGATCTTAATCGGTTCTGTTTAAACAACTTTAAGATTTGTTTTAATTAAAATATTAAAAATATTTGGACTTTAAGATTTCTAAACCAAAACACTTCTCTCATCTCCTGATTTTCACCTTTTAAAACTAAACCTCTGCAACAATAAGGAGCTCGGAGCATGGTGGGCAGCACGACCATCGTCATCAGCAAAACTCGGATCTACTTCAACAAAACTTTCTTAGAATTAAATAACCAAGCTATAGGACTTCGAGGTAGTTTGCCTAGTGCAACATAAATCCTCAACTCTTCGTTAGGCATTTGCATGATCATGTCATGTAAATTAAGCCCTAACCGGTCTTAGGACTTCGAGGTAGTCGTTCGGTACGACATAAACCCTCATATCTTTCAAGCTATTTGTGTGATTATATCATACAAATATAAGTCCTAATTAATTAAAATTGGCAGGATTGAAACATTAAATAAACTCCCAAATCTAATCCAAACAATAGGATAGTTTGGGAAGTTGCCAAGATTCTTCTTGGATCCTCAGCTTCTCCTACTTCTCTTCTTCAGATTCTTAAAATAAATTGTTCCAAATTCGAGCTATTCCCTATTGAAATTTCCAAAATTCAATTCATTTGATACCTTAAACTTTGAAATTCTTTAGAGCAAAACCACTGATCATTATCGAGAGTTTTCTTAAGTGGTTCCCGTCATTTAGGATGTAATTAACTATAGGGGCTTGCCCTTATAGGGAACTTTAAGAACCCAGGTAATATAAACCCTTTTTAAATCTTTATGTTAAACAGGGGAACTTGTCGGCTTATAAAGTTGGTTCGCAGACCAAACGGATGTCACAAATCTTCTAGTTTATTTAACCGAGCCTCATCATCAAGCAGTGTGTCTATTCTTCGGGATAGATATACAGTTTGTGGTGCAGTAATCGTTTATATAAATTATTTGGGATGTGAGATCAGTTTGATTTCATATCTTAAAATATTCAAACTTAAAATTATTTTCAAAATCAAATACTACTTTCTAAATTATACATATTTAAATTAAATTTAAAACCTAAAATTCGCCGACAATTTCTGTTAGGCGACCCCTTTTTCTAAAGTACAACACAACCAAAAAAATATGCCGACATCATCTCTTCAATCAAAGAATATGCATCAATAATTGCTTTTCACATTAATGATCAAACAACAGCAGCGTCTATGATAGATCTAAGATATCCCACTAATCCATTATCAAATGTTTGAATTATTAACCAAATAGGTAAAGAATGGTGTGGACAGTTTCTAAGGAGATCTTTAAATTGTTCTCAAGCTTCGTAAATTGATTTTCCTTAAAACTGACAAAAAGATGTAATATCATTTCTAAGCGAAGCAATTTTTTATGGTGGGAAATATTTAGCAAAAAAAATTTGAGATAATTCTCCCCAAGTTCTGTTAGATCCAGTTGCTAATGAGTTTAATCACATCTTAGCTTTATCCCTTAATGAGAAAGGAAAAAGTCAAAGTGTGATACCATCATCTGACACTCCATCATATTTAATGTAGCAAAAAATTCTAAAAAACTAAGAAGATGTAAGTTAGGATCATCAGATGGTGTTCTCCCATACTGATTATTTTGTACCATTTGGATAATAGCAAGTTTAAGTTCAAATGAATTATAGCAGCTATAACATGATTTTATATACTTTAGTGAATTTCATCTGCTGTAGGATTAGCATAATCTCTTAAAGGTCTTTGTTGATGTTCATTTTCAATATATTGATTATTTAAGTTGTTTACCATTTTGTTCAAATTGTTAAGTACTTTTGTTATTTTCCAAATTTTCTAATAGTTTTTTCTAATTCAGAATCGTAAGGTATTAATCCTTTGGATCCTAAACTATGCATACACAAATACGAACATAAATAACAATTCTAAACACTCTTAAAAATACTTATATATATATATATTACTTTATGAAATATGTCTTATAGTTCACATAGAGTCTTTTAGTTTATAAAGTAATTTAGCCTTACCTCCCAGCCAACGGTGCCAAAAACTTGATGTGGAGTTTATGCAAGTAATTTTTATCAACACCCAAAAAGATGTGATAGCAAAACTAGAAAATATGCAGGATAATCACAAGAAAATTTTACTTCAATATAATCAGTTTCTCTCTTAAATTTTTAAAGCTTTCACGTCTAGTGAATTAAGGTATTTTTTTAATTTTAAATATTCACTATGATGAAAATGCAAGTATATGAATCACACAAGTAATAAAGGGCTCTAATGGAGTCCTACATATAGATCCCACAGGGAGGTGGAATTTCTTATGATAATAACACAAAAATAAAATATCCAAACTATAGAAAGCTTAATTAAGACAGCTGATCAAAATTTGTATTATGCAGCTAATTGAATTATGTTTACTACACGAATCTCATATTCTTTAAGGTTAAATCTAATGTAATCAACTAAGTTTTATGATGAAGGGTTCAAAGTTTAGAAAGTATCATTCCCCTTTACAATGTGGTTATAGTCAGTGAATGATTCCAATTTTTGTAAATTGTATTGTGCCAAATTAGAGCATTCCTATTCTTTCTTCTCTTTACGAGAGAAAAAGAACATTGGCTAATCCAGAGTTAGGTCTCTAAATACGCGGGTGGGATGGGAAGATACAAGCTCTCACTCTTGAGTTCTTATGTTCCCTTTTCCTGAGGGCTAACATCTCGTTTTAGTTTCCAAACATTTGGCCCAATTTGGGGATTTTAATATGTCAACCTAAAATCTCCAAGTCTACGCCCATCAAAGTATATTTTCTTATTTATTTTCTCTCAAACTCATGGAATACATTCTCATCCATGAAATCAAATGTGCTTCTTACTTAGTTGTGAAAAGCATGGCCTTCTCGGGTCGCAAGTTTCACAACAAATATTAACAAAACAATCGGCCAGATTGATAAGTTAATGAAGTTCAAAGTTTAAATAATCACAATTATGATATATAAAACATAGAAAAACAACTTTGATTCTTCACATGACTATATGTCATTGTGGGGAGAAGGACAAAGTGGATTACTCAGCATTCATGAGGAAGATAGAACAAAACATAGATTTATATTTATATAAAAACAAGTCAACACAACAACTAAGAACAAAATAAAACAACTTATCTTAATCTCTTCCTCAAGCAAATACCTTAAAGTTCCTTTGAAGCACTTTTTCTTTACAATAATACTCAATTCTGTCATAGATATGTAATGAAGAACAAATCTCTCACTTTCCCTCTCCTCTTACAACTCCTGGACCCAACCACTCTCTAAACTTGACCAAACTTGATCTCAGTATTGTAAATCCCTTGTTCAAAGCAGATGACGGCTACATCAGGCAGTTCGGTCTTTTTAACAGTCAAGTCCATCCCTGTAGCGAAGGAGAAAATAAATTTGGTGCAGACATTTTTCTGCAGAGAGGATTCAAAATGTTCTAACCATAACTCTCATTTTTGCCCCCAAAACATACCTATTTTGTCATAAAATCCCTATTTTATATTGTAGGGATGAATTACTAAGGTTTCCTTAGGCATCCTTTCAAAATTCATCCAAATTCAATGTATTTGGAGGAATAAATGCTTCTGCCATCTAGGCACCGAAAGCTGGCTCTTTTTGGTGCTGGTCCTAAGTTCTGGAGCTTTTAGGTGCTAGTTCTGGCGTCGTGACACTGTCTTCTCTGGAAAGTGGCACTTTAAGGCACCAGTTCTTGCTTCTTTAGTTGTTAATTCAATTTTTGAAAACGCTACCTTTTGACTCCAAATTGTATCTTTTTTGCTTCCTTTAAGCCCAAATGCCTAGATTGATTATACCTTCAACAAAACATGAAAATACCCTTCTTTAAAGTGCAATATCACTAAATATAAGCATTAAATGTATATGTAAAATTGAACATTTTTAGGTGTATCAATCATCTCAGAGATCATCATGTTTTAAACTGTGCTTACTTTTACGCTTCAATTAACCCATAAAAGAAGTGCAAGTAAGTTTGAGCTTCTAGTGTTTGGAAGAGGTCAGTTATCTTTCAACTAAACCCCAAGTGATGAAGGATTAAGCCTAGCTCACTACAAAGCTCTTAACTCTTTTAGGGGTGGATGTATAATTTTAAAAAATTTCATTAAAGGTGTTTGACTTCTATTAAAAGCTTGGCCTATAGCTCAACCATTGGTTCGTGACTTTAAATTAGTGAACTATTAACTCCCTAATTAATGTCCCAAACACTTTGATCATTTGAGTTTAATTTCTTCTTCTGATACTTAATAATTTGGATAAATTACACTTGTACCCTTTCATAAAAAGTGAAGGTGAATTAGTTTCTACCTATTATCCTTATGTTTGAATCACCTTGGGGTGCTTCTTAGGATCTAATATTACCCTTTAAGCCCTTAGTTTACCCTAAATTTTGATTAGGGGGTGAAAGGTTCAAATCATAATTTTTCCCCTAAGGCTCCTATTTTCAGAAATTTTTAAAATTAGTTCACATGGGCTTGAAAATTTGCTGAATTATCACTCATGGGTCAATTGAAGCATAATAAGGAAGTTATATTTTTTATAATTATTTTTAGTCCAAAATAGGAATTTCCAATGTTAACTCATTTGATTAATAAAGTAAGTTTTCAATCCTTAGAAAAATTATAGGAGGTTGTTCTTCAGATAACTACTTAGGCCAATTTTTAATGATTTTATTAGTTTTATTTTAATTATTATAAGTATTTACATGATTTTAGTGATTAATTAAATAGAAAATATAATTTAATCTTGAAAATTTCTTTTATATTTTTCTTTAGCTCCTCTGAGTTCATAGAACTTAGAAAAACAAATTTTACATTTTTGTAATTTTTATTTTATTTATTGTAATTATTTTAATGCAAAATTAAGTAAAATACATTTTAGCATTTAAAAATACTTAACTATATTTAATGAGATTAGGAAAAATATTTAAAGTAGTCCCAAGTGACCAGAGAGCAATTTGTGACGTTTTTGTGCATTTTAATAGTTTCATTATTTTTATTATTTTTTAATTATTTCAAAATTAGCAAAATTAGTGGAAAATGATCTTTTTACCCATAACTTAATTTTATTTTTCTTGGGTGCCCCTGGTCACAAGGATCACTCCAAACCACTTTTTATAATTTTATGTTTTTTATTTTATTTATTATAATTATTTTAGTGTAAAAATCTCATTTACTTTAAAAAATAGACTTCGATATTAAATACATTTCAAATGGGTTTCAAATTCTTATAGAGGCTTAATATGCTTATTACATTCATTTTAGATCAAATCTTGTGATTTTTTATTATATTTTATTTTCTTAATTATTTATGAGTTGTAAAGATTTAAATATATAGCGTTATACCTTTAATTACTTGGACTCAATTTATATTTTTCCAAAAGTCCTCTAGCCACAACGAACCTACCAAGTCAAGTCTTTAATTTTTTTATTTTTATCTTAATTATTATGATTAATTTATTGTGGGTGAAGATGGTTAATTTTGAAAATTAGGGCTTTTAGAGTTAGAAGTGTTTTATGACTTTGGAAAAATCAGAGAACACTCCTAATCACCTATGGAATAAACCCTCCAAATTTCATGTCATGGGGTTTAGTATTTAAATACTCGTGAATTAATTAAGGTTTAGGGCATTTAATTAGTTAAAAATAAAATATTTAAAATTAAATTTTGATTTTTGTTCATAATTTTCTCTCTTGTTCACTAAGCACAGAGGTACTTTTATTTTATTTTTTAAAATTTTCTACTCCAAGTTATGATTTTTCAAAATTTTCTGATTTATTTATATCATTAAATAACATATTTTCCTACTTATCCATGCGACGCCTACTCATCCTCGGACCCGTCGAGTGGACTCGCGTCGCCCCACCATTGGACACCGCCATTTGAGTCAGAAGCCACGCCTACTGCTTTTTCCATTTCATCTCCTCGTTTGAGTCCATCTGATCCATCCGTTCGATATACGCGCGATCAGACTGTCTCTGGTTATCTCTTCAATATGCCTTGAACCGAGAAACAAACATTTTCTAATCCTAATATCTCATTCAATTCTCAATGAAATCACACAGGGTTTGTTCCTACACCTTCAACAAGGTGAGATGAACCTCTATATATGGTTAATCATGCATGAAATTTAAGTTTATTTCATAAAGGCTCAATCTGAGAACAAAATTGAGTATTTTGATCCATAATTTGTCCAGAAGGTGTAGCCTCAATTGAATTGGTTTTTTAGCTTCATCTTTGTCCTGTGAATACCCTCCAGGTGTCAATTTAATCATTGGTTGGGTCTATGAAAGAGTTTAATTTAAGGGTGGCATGGCCTATGTGGAAGTCTAGGTTGGAGAGCTCGGGATGAGCCATATTCAATGAGGAACTTCCTCTCTTGCTTTGGGGAAGCTTAATAGCAAGTCAACTTAGGATTTTGTGATGCTAGTGGGATGGTTGAATAGTGCCCTAGTATTGAGTGATGAAATTGGGCTTAGGAAATGGGAATTAAGGCTAGAAAATGGTGGGGATAAGCTTCACAAGGCTGTTAGAGGGTCTGGGAGAATTTGACAAATTTTTTATTAAGGTTTGATCATTTCTTCCCCTTTGGCCGTGGGGGGTCCTCAATTTATAGAGGTGGCTGTGGCTGCTGTTGACCTCATTTTTGGTTAGGTCTTTCTTTCCTCTTAGTGCTTAGGATCTAGCCATAGGACCTCTCCTTGACTATCCTAGAAAACTAGAGATGGAACCCACCAATTAGAAATTCAGACCAAATCTTAACTCTCTTTGGAATCCTACATGGATGGTCATCAACCTCCAAATCACTTGGAAGGTTAGGACCAATGTGTAGAAAGACAAGGATGAGTTCCTATAGGATGATCAAGCCTTAGGACAACCCTGGGTGGCCTGGTCTTGGTGAGGTCTAGCTTGCACACACTACACTCCTACACACATCCTAAACCCTAAACCATCTTTGCCCAATCTTGGCTCCTGATTCATTAGAACACTCATATGGATGGACCCAAACCCCTAGCCTCTTGGCTACGAGGGTTAGGAACAACATATTAGATGTTCAAAATTAACACTTTCTTGGTCCATGGCTCAATCTAGACTATTTCACTCCACTCAACCATAACCAAATTCCATTTTCCCAAAATTTCAAAATTTGACCCGTAAAACCCTAAAATACCCAAATTTACCAAAAATCCTAAAAAATCATTTCAAAATACTCCATACCAACCAATTTGACCAAAATTACCCAAAATTGCCAAAACTTCCCAAAATTTACATGAATTACCAAAATACCCTTCCTAGCCAAAAATTCCAAAAATTCCTAAAAATTCTAGAAAATCCTAAAAAATTCCCAATTTCATTTTGTTCAACTACACCAGAACCTAATGTTGCTAATTTAACCCACTTTCAACCCAAAATCCCAAACTTGGCTCACTTAGCCCAAATGGACCCTATGTCAAACCAAATCAACCTAATTGAACCCAAATGCTGATCAAATTTAATTATGAACTTCAATTCAAAATCACCAATACCAATTGAAATCAAAACCAAGCCCAATTTGGTTCACATTTGAATTCAATCTCAACTTAAACTAAAACCCCCAATTTTACCTAAATGACCCAATTCACCCTAATATGACCCAAAGCCACTCAATTTCCCCAAACCGAATTCGAAACTCTTTCTAACACATTACTATACCAAATACAACACTCATTTGGCCAAAATTTTGATTGAAATCCCATACAAAATTACTTGAAACCAAAACCATCAAATTTGCCCTAAAGTTGCCACATGACCAAATCCTACCCAAATTGATTGGCCTAACCCAAAATTTCCACCCAATTTCTATTCTAATCCTTTCATAACAATCACTTGCATCAATTTGAACCATTAATTGGACCCAAGCCAAGTTCTAACCTAGCTCAAACCTAAGTTAGCCTAAGCTTAACCCAAATGAGCCATATTGAATCTATGACCAAACTTAACCAAATTAAACCAAATGTGACTAAACCAACCCTTCCACAGCCACCAATTGAACCCTAGGAACCACCCCAGATCCACCTAACCCAAGATAGGTGAACCATGGACCAAGGGTCCCCCATGTTAGGGGATTTCTACCCTTAAGTGGCTACATCTCTCTTTTGCCTTACCCCAAAACCTTCACACAACTGATTAATCACAATTAAACCTCCCCTTGGCTCACCTGACCTCAGGGCCAGCTCCCTTGTCCTTGCCGGCCAGCCTAGTTGTCGAAGGGAATCAAAACTGAGAGCCACCTCTAAGCTAAACACACCCAAACTCCACCAATTGGCTAGCTCAGCCCAAATTGCTACTGGAGCTCTTCTTCCCTCCACCTAAGTAGTTGAATCCACACATCAATTGCCCCCAGCTCAGCTTAATGGCCCTAGCCATAAAAGCACCCCCTCTCGACCAAAACAAGTTGTTTAATTTTTTCTTAAAGAAACTCCACAAAATTGCTTCCAATCCTCCCCACAGAACAGAGAAGCTCAGTCCCATTTCATTTCTGCTCTAATCCCCATTGATTGAGCTCAATGTCAGGCTCAACTTTAGGCTAGAAACATGACATCCCAAAAAACACCACAAAAGCAAAATTAAATCTTCCCCAACCTTCACCAGAGGTAGAGAAGAAGTTCCCCAGTTAAAGCCCCATCACCAGACCACCCATCTGTTTTATCGGCCAGAGCAACAAATCAGGTCTGGTCAATTTCATATCCAAACAATTCACCATCGCTCGAGGCTTCATCTCTAGCTTCCTTGGACCACCACGAAGGTGTAGAGCATCTCTGATCGAAGCCTCACTTCTCAGAGCCAAGGTATTGAACTTTTCTTTCTCCCGAGCTTCCAGCAATTCTCCATTTTATTTAGCTTGATTTCAATGCATGTTAATCGTATGGATTTATAGCCCTTATCTAGACGAGCACATATGATTAAACCTTGTGTGATTTGGTTGAGAGATGAGGGAGAACTTAGGGTTTTTGTGTGGATGGCTCTCGGGATGAATCAGTTGGGGACGATGAATGGATGCCGTCAGATCGCGCGTGTTTTCAACGGACGGCTAGGATGGCGTCGGATGAGGAGATGAGACGCAACCATGGAGCCGCGTGGCGCTGATTCAGAAGGCAGCGCCAACCAGAAGAGGCAGCGTGTGCTTTCGACCCGCCGTAGGTTGAGGTCGCGCCGATGTGGTTAAGTAGGAAAATCAGGATTTTCTGAATTATTTAAATCACCTAAACTTTAAAAATTCATAACTTTGCATAGAAAAATCCAAAAATTAAAATAAAAATACCCTCTTGCTCAGTGAACAGAGAAGAGTAAGGTGGAATAAAAATCAAAATTATTTTCTTCTTACTTATTTTTAAATTAATTAAATACAGTAAACCTTAAATCAATTCTCCACTCACACACACAATTCACCATGGCTTGGGACTATGGGGCTTTTGTTCCCTCTGTCCTTACGAACATTCCCTGAATTTTTTAAGGCCAGAGGAGATCCCTAGACAGAGACCATATTTTCTAAGTTTATGTGCCGATTTTGATAATTTAAATGTAATAATTAGTATAGTGGATGAAAAATTTCAGGAAAATTAGGGTAGGTTCCCTATGACCAGAGGAACTTAGAAAAATTATTTCATAAGCTAAAACATTAAAAATAACTCTAATTACTCACTTGACCTCAAACAAATTTTGAATTAATTAGAGTAAATTGAAAATGGAAATAACTCAAAATCAATCCTCCACTATTCTATAGGATAATAAGAACTCCCATAAAAATTTTGAAGTCAATTAGAAATGGTTTAACCCATTAAATGAATTTTTTAAGTAATATAACCAAATTTGGAATTGAAAAAGTCATAGAACCCAAAATATAATTAAAAAATTCACTAATTTGTTTTTTAGGGCTCTCTGATATCAGAGGAGTCTAAGAAAATTAAAATTGGAATTTTCCTAAAATTTTCATTTTTCACCTATTTTTTGGTATTTTAATAATTAAAAAATTATAAAAATCATAAAAATATTAAAATTCATAAAAATGTAATATTTTGTCTCCTAATCACTTGGGAACCAACTAAATATTTTTTTCCTAAGTGTCTAAGTAAAGATATTGAATTTTAAATAATTAAGATAATTTTTAATATTAAAAATGGATTTCCCAATCTTTTCACTAAAATAATTCTAAAAATTCAAAGAAAAATAAAAAAAATATAAGATTTATTTCTCTGAGTTCCTTGGATCAGAGAGATTTAAGAAAAATATAAAACCTATTTTATGCTATGATTTTATTTTTTAATTAATTAATACTCCAAAACTTTAAATACTTATAGCAAATAAAATAATTTAAAAAAATCACCAAAATGGATATAAACGGTCCTCCGGTCAGTAGAAACTTTCTGTAATTTTCCTATGTACAAAAGTTTTATCTTGATCATGTTGTGGAATTTTTATTGAAAATCCCTATTTTCCACTAAAATAATTATATAAATTAAATTAAAAATGGAAAAATCACATTTTCCCCTCTAATGTCTTAATTGACATGTGAAAGAGGTGACATAAAAATTTCAAATTCATTTGAGCTTAGTTTAATAAATTATGAGATGAATAAGCTTAAAAGGGACATAATGGTAATTAAGGGACTTTAATTTTAATTAATATTTAGGCTAAAACCAAAGGGAAGGGTAAACCTTTGATCTTAATTTACCTCTTGGATGATTGAAACATAGGAGGTTAAGGGGTAGAAACTCATTAATCACCTTAAATATTAAAGAGGAAATTTTAATTAATTGAATCACCTAAACCTTGGAAGTTAATTAAGGCATGAATTATTAAGGTTAAGGGATTTGATATAGGAAGACTCTAGTTCTCTTAAATTGAATCCCTAATCAATGATTTGATCAAATATCATTTAGTTTTTAATAATTGAACTGTAAAAATGATAATTGAAACTAATAAAAGGGAGATAATCTTGAAACCTTATAATCAAACTAAAACTTATAACATTAAAACCAATTTGAAGTAAAAAAAATCAAACTAAAACAAACTTAAAGATATCAAAACTAATATGAAATTGTTTAAAACTTAAATTAAAACAAATTTAAAACATTAAGGTTAATTTGAAAAAATTCATAATTAAAATATTATAATAAATTAAATCAATTTAAATATTCAAATTAATCTAAAATGTAAAGACCATTTAAAATATTAAAACTTAACCAATTTAAACAACTTGAATACTTTTCCAAGTTAAAATAATTTAAAACATCTAAAAAGATAAACTAAAACTTTATAACTAAATTAAATCACTTTAAACCATCAACCCAAACTTTAATTAAGAATGGTTAGGTTCTTTAATGAACTAACTTGCCCCTAAGTGCTTTTCATTAATATAACTCTTAAATGAAGCATCAAATGAAACGTCACCTTACTCATAGGATAATCAAACATCCAAATTCACTCAGCAAGAGTCAAACAAAACTAGAACTCTAAGTAACCTGGGTGATTAATTCATTACCACGATGAAACTAATTGAACTCAAGATAATCCCTAAAATGTTTTGGAAGATGTTTACAATTAAGTTTCGAGCACTTCCCTAACTTGATGGGATGTTTTAAAAGAATAGTGAGACTTCAATGTTCTTTGATGAAGAAAATCATCCTTAACCAAATATGAGAATCTAGACGTCATAGGACTTGGTAGTCAACTAGGACTTCAACCTAGACATCATAGGGCTTGGTAGATAACCGGAGCCTTCCCTTAGCTTTACCTAGGTATTTGTTGCAAATATATAAATGCCCTAACATGTATTTTAAGTGCAGATGAGAATGACGGGAGTGCCCACTAGGTACGCATTTAAGTTTATTGCAACTTACATTCCGCAATTTATTAAATGTCTTTCTTTCCCGCATTTGTAAAATTCATAAAAATGATCGAACCTAGAATGTTTAAATAACTCAAAATTTAATCACTAACAAAACAAAACTGCAATTATAACTAAAATTAAAATGTCTCGTTGGATGATCAGGAATCCTTCGGATGATGTAACCCATGCGTTGCTAACGAGGTTTCCTACAGTCTAAATGAAAGTGTGGAACTCATTTAGTTGAGTTTAGCAAATTCATCTAGACTAAGTGAATCTGATAAAAATAGTGGTTCCGGAATGATGGAACCGTGGGATCTTAACTGGTTCTGCTTAATCAACTTCAAGATTCCCTTTAATAAAACTTAAAACACTGAATTCGAAACTTAATCTCTAAACCAAAACACTTCTCTCACCCCCTGATTGTCACTTCTAAAACTAAACCTTCTACAACAACAAGGAGCTCGGAGCAAGCACAGTGGGCAGCACGACCATCTTCAACAGCAAAATAAGTCTTGATCAGCTTAACCATCCTTAGAATTAAATAACCAAGCCATAACATTTTTAGGTAGTTTGCCAGTGCAACACAAATCCTCAACTTATCTTTAGGCATTTGCATAATCATGTTATGCAAATTAAGCCCTAACTGGTCTTAGGACTCTGAAGTAGTCATTTGGTACGACATAACCCTCACATTTTTGAGGCTATTTGTATGATCATATCATACAAGTATAAGTCCTAATTATTTAAAATTGGCAGGATTGCAACATTAAATAAACCCTCAAATTGAATCCAAATAATAGGATAGTTGGGAAGTCACCAAAATTCACTTCTGGTTCGTGACATCCACTACTTCTCTTCCTTTGGACTCTTAAAATAAATGTTCCAAATTTGATCCAATCCCTTTTAAAATTTCAAAAATCAAACCCTTTGAACGCTTAAACTTTGAAATTCCTAAAAGGAAAACCACTGATCTTCATCGAAAGTTTTCTTAAGTGATTCCCGTCATTTAGGAAGTAATTAACTATAGGTGCTTGCCCTCATAGGTAACTTTAAGAACTCAGGTAATATAAACCCTACTTAATTCCTTTATATTAAGTAGGGGAACTTGTAGGCTTATAAAATTGGTTCACAGACCAAACAGATGCCACAAATCTATTAGTTTATTTAATCGAGCCCCATTATCAAGCAGTGTGTCTATTCCTCGGAACAGATACACGGTTTGTGATACGGTGCTCGTTTATATAAATCCTTTGAGGTGTGAGATCGGTTTGATTTCAAATTTTAAAAATTTTCAAACTTAAAATTATTTTCAAAAAACAAATGCTACTTTCTAAATAATTATATAAATTTAAATTTGAATTTAAAACCCAAAATAAGCCGCATAGCTACCATCAGAGCAAGCCATGGTGGGCATGGGGCCACTTAAGTTCAGGGAAGAAGAGCTCCAATGGCTAATGATAATGAGTCAGCTCAGGTGGATTCAATTTTGGGTTTAAGCCTTAAAGTGGTTCTCAAGCATGGTGTTTGTTGGTGGCTGGGGTGGTTGTATGACTAGGGAAAGATAATCTCTAAGTTCACGTAGGTTAGGGAGATTGAGTGGTCAACTCAATTTGGTTTCACGGAGGCTCATAGTCTTTGGTCTAAGGGGGAAGTGCGGTTGTGGAAAATTGGCTTGGCTTGGGTTTAACCCTTTAGTCCAATGGCTAGGATTTGTCCTAGGGTGGTTAGGGCTGATATCTTGATCCCCAAGATGATTTTGGTGAGTTTTGGTGGCTTGTTTGGGCATGAAACCAAGGCTTAAATGTTTAATGAAAGGGGTAAATCCAAGTAAAGGAGGAAGAGGGAAAAGTCACCTCCACTTGCCAAATTTTGTAAGTTTGACATCAAGATGTCCATGAAAGGCTCCATGAGGCATGTCTTGCCATATATGAGGCCATGGGGGTGTTTCATGCAAAATGAAATTTAGATTTTACTAATTTTAAATGATAGATGTCAACATCCCGATAAGATCTCATGTGTGTGCATGGTATGATTGGTATGATGCCCATGATGAAATGGTTTAATTAAAATAAAATGAGGATGAAAGGATTTTTTCATGTGGGCTCAAATTGGGCCTTTTTAAAATTAATGCCATGGGCTTTTAGAAATGCATATGGGTATGAGCTTTTAAAGCATGCATGAAAAATTTGATTTTGAAATTTATCATGGGCTAACCAAATTACATTTGGATTTGGGTGAAATTGGGTTTAAATTTTGGAATTGGGTGTTGACCTCACTTTTGGTTATGTTCTAGTCTCTTTTTAGAATAACCTAGGGTCTATCCATAGGACTTTCCTTATGACTATCTTAGCAGACTATCATTAGAACCCTCACCCCATAGAAAATCAAAACACTTCTTTGTTTCACTTGAAGTTTTCAAGTGCTTAATGTCTAACCTCTAAATGCTTAGGAGGATGAGACCAAACATTAGGAAGCTCAAGAGAAGTCTCCTATAGGATGGTCAAGCCTTAGGACTTACCGTGGGTGGTCTGGAGGAGGCTGACAGACACTTACACATTACATTCTTACACACTACCTCACAACCCTAAACCAAACTTCTCTACAGTTGATCCCAACTCCTTTGGAAACACATGCAGGTGGTTTCCCCAGGCTCTTATCCCCAAGCTAGGATTTTGTTAGTACTAGTACATGAAGGATCCAAGTGGGGAATCCCTTGGTCCATGGCTCAAATGGGTTATCAATCTCACTCAATTCCAAATTTTACCAAGAATCTCAATTTTTGACCCCTTCCCCAGGCTCTTAGCCCCAAGCTAGGGTTTGGTCAGTACTACTACATGAAGGATCTAAGTGGGGAATCCCTTGGTCCATAGCTCAAATGGGTTATCAATCTCACTCAATTCCAAATTTTATAAAGAATCCCAATTTTTGACCCCTTAGCTCTAAACTCTACCAAATGACCGAGTTACCCCATAATACCCCAATTTTGCCCAAAAGTCCCAAAATCAACCAAAATTATCAAAATCCCTCAAAAATCATCCCAAAACATTCCCCAATACTCAAAATACCAAAAACACCTCAAATCTACCAAAATTCTCAAACTACCCCCAAAATAACCAATATTACCAAAATGCCCCTCCTATCCAAAAAATTTCAAAAACTCCCAAAACCCTCTAAATATTTCCAATTTCAATTTAAATCATTTTATTTTACTTAATTTGACCAAATTGACCTATTTTTACCAAAAGCCCCAAATTTCCCATTAAGGGACATAATGCCTAAATTACCTCCAATGTCCACCCAATCAACCCAACATTAATATAAATTTATCTAGTTGTTTCATACTAGGTAGGAGAAATTGTCGGTCAATATAAATGGTTCGCAGACCAAACTTTTTCGTCAAGTAGTGTGTATGTTCCTTGGGATAGGTGCGTTACTTGCGATATTGTGCTCGTTTATTTAAACTACAAAATGAAAGAGATTCAACCATTTTTTATTTTTCAAATTTAAAATATTATTTTCAAGATATATATATATATATATATATATAATTAATTAAATTAAACAACCATATTATATATATATATTCTATATTTTCCAAAAAATAAAGATGGATAGGAATTTAACGACTAATAATTTTCTGGCGATTCTGGTGGGGACTAGTTTCTCTCTTCATTAAGATCAGGAAATACTATATTCAAACATCAGTAATGAGTTCATGTCCCACATGAACCAGATTACCATCCTTCCGTTGACATGCTTTATCCATTTCTTTCTTGGGAAATTATGATCAACATTCCTCGATTTCAGGACCATCTGTTTAACCATCCTTAAATGAAGGGATTCAAGAGTCTTTAGGTTTTTTTCTTGATTTTTGTGAGGTCGGACCCCCAAAAGGTGTGTTGGTGAACAAGTTTCACCATGGTAATGTGCGTTGTGAAGGGGATCCCGGACGGGGTCCCACGCTTAACTTTTCCTTTGTGTCCCCCAGGCTTGAACTTGCTCTCGGCAAATCGAACCATGTCCCTCTTAAATCTTAAACTCCTTTTAACGAAAATATGAAGATATAAAACTAGATGAAATACTAAATACATAATGAAGTAAAATTGTATCCAATTCACAGAATAACCTTTTTCGTAGTGTTTGCATTATGATTAAAGGTTTTAAGACTTAGCTAACTTTCAGAATGTTTCTTTCAACAGTCACATTGTCGACCCCTACGCTGACTTTCTCCTACAATTTGCCCACTTTTCGTGAGGCCCGCCTTACCGCTCCAATGATCCAGTTTGGGATCAGCTTAAGTGATTTCGAGGTTGTGCTTGGAAAAGCCTCGTTCGGTGTTGTGAAAGTTGCTACCCTCAAAATTCAAAAGCAGTCTGCTAAGTTCGACCTGAACTCACACCAGGATTTCCCGTCTGCTAAAAAGGTAAAGGTTTCTACTACCCCTGTCAAGTTAGTCGTCTCCGTGCCTAGGAGAGTTGTTACCCATACAACTACTGGTTTTGTCGTCACTGCACCTACTTTCCCATCTGCCAAGGGTAAAGAAATTCTACATAAAGAAGATTCTGATAACGTCTTTCTTACCCCGCCGTTAGTCTTTGAGATTGGTTCCAGCTCCAAAATTCATTCGACAACTAGATCTCAAAGAATGAAACATATTCGTAAGATTCTCAAAGCCGTCAGGGCACAAGTTTCAAGTCATCTAGTGATTGATGAGATCCCTCAACAGGAGGAACTTGGTTTACCGAATACCTCTCCTCTCCTTCGAGGGAGTAGGTTCCACTTGTTGGTTGATACTGCTAGAAATGAAAACTTGCAGAAGATTGATGTTGCGCTTCCATCACCACATGGTCACGATGAGGTGAGGGAGAGACCGACACCCATCACCCGAGTTCATACCCTTCTTCGAAGATTGGCTGAAACAGAAGGGTGTTCAATTGCCAAACTCCTTAAGAAGAAGGGAAGTTCAATATCCCCTGACATAAAGAGTGAAATTATGAGGTTGGAAAGACCTGCCCAAGTTTCCGTTAAACACCATTTGGGAAGACAAGTTGAGGTTGCCACCACTATTACAGATGCTAATGGCGTCGTTCTGACACATGTAGTACACAAATCAGTCAAGTCCCGTCTAGGTTTGAGATTATCATCTACCAAAGATTATAAGGAATCCCCAAAAAGGAAGAATAAGAGAGGATTGTTTCCATCTGTACATGGTCTACACTCCAGGGAGCACACTTCCCCTCACCACTCCGATGTCCCCGCCAAGACACCCTGTCTCAAGGCGACGAATTTTAAAGGAAAGTGTGGTTACCGAAGGTCATTGCACCAGTACGCCTTGAGAAGTCTGTAGATCACAAGATGGATCATTAGTTCGATGTTCCCATTACCACTACAACTGTTGCTTCCGAGTTAGTTGCAGAAAGGAGTGAAAGTCAAGGGAAACATATAGATCTGAAGGTAATTAGACAGAAAGCGGTCAATGAAAAATTCTAAAAACTTTGAGAAAAGATTTCAGAATTAGCAAGAGAACGAGGACTAGATATTGAAAATGAAGATTACAACCTATTAGATTACATAAAAGAAGAGTTCATGGAGATTAATGTCATCGAGACTAGGTCCGTGACATTTGCGCGCGATGCTCCTAGTGAGGAGAATGCCGCAGATGAGCTTCAAAAGGCCATATTGACAAGAGATGAACATATTTATTGTTTGGAGAAGAGGATGGAGAACATGACCGCCGCCATGACTGTCGTACCTGCCCTACACGGACAATCACAGTCACAATCAGTGGGTTTTCCAGACGTTAGCCAGCCAGAAATTATACACATCACGGATGAGAGAGGACAAGTTGCTTCTGCTAACAAGGATGAACCTCCAATAAAGGATTCAGCTCCAAGTCCACCAGAAAAGGATATCAAACAAATGATCGAACAACAAGTTCAGGAGTCCTTGGCACAATTAAAAGGAAGTGCATCAGTTTCAAGGGGTAGACCCTAAGCGGAGTGGTTTGATGCTGTGCCTTACCCAAAGGCTTTGTGCCCCCGAATTTCAAGACGTTCAATGGGAATGGAAATCCTCATCAGCACATAACACACTTCAGAGCCAGTTGTTGCAACACAGAAGGGAATTAGGCTCTTTTATTCTGATAGTTCGTTAGCAGCTTGTAAGAGATACCATTTGACTAGTATGCAGAAATACACAATGGATCAGTAAAGACATTCGCAAAGATGGAGAACATGTCTGT
Source organism: Papilionanthe hookeriana x Papilionanthe teres (assembly GCA_022702705.1). Lineage (NCBI taxonomy): Eukaryota > Viridiplantae > Streptophyta > Magnoliopsida > Asparagales > Orchidaceae > Papilionanthe > Papilionanthe hookeriana x Papilionanthe teres. The sequence goes on along the minus strand of CM040428.1, from coordinate 78,149,700 downwards.
GAAAAGATTCACCAGTGCGCATCACCATGTCACTATAGGAGATCTCGTATTAGAACGACAGAAACGTGATGAGACTCTAGTTGACTACATTCTGAGTTGGAGGAACCATAGCATGAAATGTAAGCCTCAGCTACAGGAAGAGCATGCGATCGAGATATTATTCAAGAGCATCCACGATCCAATAGCTTTCATTCTTAAGCGTCTAACCATTAAGTCATTCAAGAAGCTACTAAGCAAGGAAGGACATAAAGATAACCGTACAAAGTAAGGGGATTGATTTTTTAATTATTCTTAAGGATGAAGTAATTATAACTTAATATTTCATTTATGAGTTATATAAGTGAAAATTCTTTAGGGGAAAATTAAATTAATTAAGAAGCTTATCTAATTTGATTTGGGCTTGTAGTGTTTCAAATATGTTCACAATTAATTTTACCATCTTTTCTAATCCATATTAGTCAAGTTTGATTAAGCCCAACTCACTATTAAGCCCTTAAGACCTAATGGGTATACTAGCAATTTTGGGGAAAATTGACTTATGTGATTAAGATTTTTAATCCTTATCAAAGTGTTGAGTTTATCTTTTAAACACCAACTAGGGGTATTAGATTAATGAATTATTAACTTCCAAAGTCAAACCCCTAACCCTGGGATCATTTAATTTATTGATTATCTTTCAAATTAAAATAATTAAAAAAATTACAAATTTTTCTTTTCTGTGACAAAGATGAGATTAGTTTCTACCATTTAAATCCCTTATATTTAAATCATCTAAATATGTCAATATGATTATTCATTACCAATTTCCCTTTGATTAGTCCTATATATTTAATTAAGGCTTAATTCCCAAAATTACCATTTTTGCCCCTAAGGCCTTATCACCTCATAATTCATTAAATTTAACTCAAGTGACTTTAAAACTTTTATTTTACCCCAATTATGGGTTAATTAAGACATCAGACGAGAAAATGTAATTTTTCTAATTTAATTTAATTTATATAATTATTTACATGCAAAGATAGAGATTTTTAAAGATAATTCTATAATTTAGCCAAACCAAAACTTCCGTCCTTAAGAAAATTATTGGAGGTTCACATTGGCAAGTGGACCACCTGGACCAATTTTCATGATTTTTTAAGTTTTAATTTAATTATTATAATTATTTTAATTTCTGGAGTATTAGTTAAATATAAAATAATATTTAGGTGTCGGCATATTTTTAGGTTATGTGTTTTATTTTGAAAAAGGGGGTCGCCTACAGAAATTGTCGGCGAATTTTAATAAATAATTTGAAAAATAGTATTTGATTTTGAAAATAATTTTAAATTTGGAAATTTTATGAAATCAAACTGATCTCACATCCCGAATAGTTTATATGAACAAGCACCACATCACAAACCATGTATCTATCCCGAAGAATAGACACATTGATTGATGATGGGGCTCGATTAAATAAACTAGAAGATTTGTGACATCCGTTTGGTCTGCGAACCAATTTTATAAGCCGACAAGTTCCCATGCTTAATATAAATGAATTAAGCAGGGTTTATATTACTCGGGTTCTTAAAGTTCCCTATAAGGGCAAGCCCCTATAGTTAATTACATCTTAAGTGACAGAATCACCTAAGAAAACTCTCGATAATAATCAGTAGTTCTGCTCTCAAGAATTTCAAAGTTTAAGTTTTCAAGGGATTGAATTTTGGAATTTTAATAGGAAATGGATCAAATTTGGAACATTTTGTTTTAGGAAGTCAAAGGAAGAAAAGTAGGAGAAATCACAGATTCGGAGCGAACTTCGGTAATTTCCCGACTATCCTATTGTTTGGCTTGAATTTAGGAAGGTCCTAATGTTTATTTAATGTTTTGATCTTGCCAATTTTAATTAATTAGGACTTATATTTGTATGATAAAATCATACAAATAGCCTTGAAGATATGAGGGTTTATGTCGTACCAAACGACTACCTCGGAGTCCTAAGACCGGTTAGGGCTTAATTTACATGACATGATCATGCAAATGCCTAACGAAGAGTTGAGGATTTATGTTGCACTAGGCAAACTACCTCGAAGTCCTATGGCTTGGTTATTTAATTCTAAGGAAAGTTTTGCTGAAGTAGACTCAGGTTTTGTTGATGACGATGGCCGTGCTGCCCATCATGCTCCGAGCTCCTTGTTGTTGCAGAGGTTTAGTTTTAGAAGTTCATGAATCAGGAGATGAGAGAAGTGTTTTGGTTTAGAGAAAGTCTTAGTTTCCATGTGTCTTTAATGTTTTAATTAGAACAAGTCTTAGAGTTGATTAAACGTAACCGATTAAGATCCCACTCGTTCCGTCATCCCGACACCGTTATTTTCATCGAATTCACTTAGTCCGGATGAATTTGCTAAACTCAACTAAATGAGTTCCGCACTTTCATTTAGACCGTGGGAAATCCTCGTTAGCAACACGTGGGTTACATCATCCGAGGTATTCCCGATCATTCAATGAGACGTTTTAATTTAGTTGTAGTTGTAGTTTTGTTGTTCGTTTGTTATTAAATTTTGAGTTGTTTTATATTTTGAATGTTGTGGCGGTGAATTTTATCTTGTAATGTCTTTTAATTTAGTTATGAGTTTCAGCTTTGGTTTCTGTCCTAAAGGTGTAGGTTTTCATGCAACTCGTTGTTTATCATGCAAGAAAAGTAAGTGCGATGCGATTAAATAAATTGCAATAGAGTAAATCGCAATAAAATAAAAGCGTACCTGGAGGGTCTTCCCGTCGTCCCAAGCCGCACTTAAAACACGGTTAGAATATTTAAGCATTTAAAGTAAGTTCCTAGGTAAAGCTAAGGGAAAGGTTATGGTTTTCTACCAAGTTCCTAATCCTATAGCTTAGTCATTTCCTATAACGTCTAGGTTCTTGTATTTTAGTTCGAGGACGATTTTCTTCATCAAAAACAATCGAATTCAATTGTTCTTATAAATATCCTATCATATTGAGGAAGTGCTTAAGACGAATCTTAAACATCTTTTCAATATTTCTAGGATTGTTTTAAGTCCAAATGAATTTAATTATACAAATGAATTAATCGTCCGAGAGTTTAAGTTTTGTTGTCTTGCTCGAGTGAACTAAGACGTTCGAATATCCTTATGAGTGAAGTGACATTTCACTTGATACTCCATTTAGGAGTTATAATAGTAAAAGCTCCTAAGGGCAAAATGATATTTAATGATTTGTGATTCAAATTTAAGTTCAAATTAATGATTTAAGTTTGGAAAAATGTTCAAGTTATTTTAGAATCATTTTGAATTTCTTTATGTCTTAAGCAATGTTATATTTAATTCAATTTAATTTAATTTAACTTAAATTAATGTGGTTTAATTTAATTTAATTTAATTTAAGTTAATTTAATATAATATGCTTTAGCTTAATTTAATTCAATTTGATTTAATTTAATTTGATTTAGTTTTAATTTAATTTAATTTAATTTAATTTAACTTAATTTAATTTTAATTTAATTTAATTTTAATATGTTTTAATTTAATTTAACTTAATTTAATTTGATTTAATTTAATTTAATTAATTTAATTTAATTTAATTTAATATTTTATTTAAAAAAAGGTTTGCTTTAAATAATTTAACTTTAATTTAATTTAATGATTAAGTCTCTTAGCATTTTAAATCTTAAACTTTGATTATCATTTTAATTAGGAATTAAATATTATTGGGATGATTAATTTAGGGATCTTAAATTAAAGAACAAATCTCTTCCTAATGATATCCCTATTTTAATAATTCCATTTTTATTATTCTTCCAAATTTTAATTAATTATTTAATTAAGGTTTATTTCAATTATTTTAAATTGTTTAGTAGGTTTCTACCCTTTAATTATCTAAATTTCAATCATCCAAATCAGTTCAAAATCAAATATTTTACCTATTAATTTTATTAAGCCTAAAGTTTTAATTAAGGGTTAAAATTTTAATTACCATTTTGCCCTTCAAGCCTAATAATTTCATAACTCACTAAATTGAGCTCAAATGAATTTGAAATTTTTATGTAACTTCACTCATATGTCAATAAAGACATTAGAAGAGAAAATGTGATTTTTCTGTATTTAATTTATTTATATAATTATTTTTGGTGGAAAATAAGGATTTCCAAGAAAAATTTAATAATATGACCAAGGGAAAGTTTCTGTCCTTAAGAAAATTATAGGACATTCCTAATGACCAGAGGACCACTTGGACCAATTTTTGTGATTTTTTGAATTATATTTTATTTATTAGAATTATTTTAAGTTCTGGAGTATTAATTAATTTAAAAATAAAATATAAGTTGAAAAATGAATTTCATAATTTTTAAAATTCTCTCTGATACCAAGGATTCCAGAGAACCAAATTTTACAATTTTTTGATTTTTTTTTAATTTATTATAATTATTTTAGTGAAAATGCTAGAAAATACATTTTTTTAATTTTAAAATTACCCTAAGGCTTTAAAATTTAATATCTCATTAAATAGACCTAAGAAAAACATGGGGTTTGTTCCTAAGTGATTAAATTTCAAAATATGACATTTTGGTGAATTTTATTATTTTTGTGATTTTTATTATTTTTTAATTATTAAAATATTAAAATAATACTAAAAAAATTAACTTTTTTAGAAAATTGAAATTTTAATTTTCTTAAATTCCCCTGATATCAGAGAGGCTCCAAAACCAATTTGGTGAATTTTTGAAAGGTATTTTGAATGTTATGAATTTTTTAAAGTTTAAAATGACTAAATGGCTTAATCAACCCATTTAGTAAGGCTAACCAAGTCCAATTGACTTCAAACTTTTATGGTGGGTTCCTCTGATCCTGAAGGTCAGTGGAGAATTGATTTCAAGTCAATTTGATCTATGGTTAACTCTAATTAATTAGGGGTCTATTTTGGGTGTTTAAGCCAATTAGGGTTATTTTAAATGAATTAACTCAAGTCCTATTTTTCCTTGGGTTCTCTAGTCATAAGGAACATCACCAAATTTTCCTAGAATTTATTTCACAACATGCTAATTTTTGGAATTAAAATACTCAAAACAGCCACATGCATTTGAAAAATCAATAACTTTTCACAGAGATGGCCTCTCGACCCCGGAAAATTCAGGGAATGTTCCCAAGTTCGGAGGCTTCAAAAGCTCTATGGTCTCATGCCATGGTGAATTGTGTGAATGCATGGAGAATTGAAACAATGCAGGGAGTAAATAATTAATTAAAAATAAAGTACCAGACAAAATTAATTAATTTCTTTTCCACATTATTCTCCTCTGTTCACTGAGCAAGAGGGTATTTTTATTTTATTTTTGTGATTTTTCTACACAAAGATATAATTTTTTGAAGTTCTGGGATTTAAATAAATAAGAAAAATCCTATTTTTTCTACTTAAGTGACGCGGCGCCGCGTCAACCTCGGCAGCTCCGAATGCACACGCGGCGCGCTCCCATTTGACGCCGCCTTCGACTCGCGCCACGCGGCCCGCGGTTCACGTACAGTCTCCTGGTCCGACGCCATCTGAGTCGTCCGTCCGCGCGTGTATTGAATGAACGACATCCGTTCATCGTCCCCGAGTGTCCTAACCCGAGAGCCGTCTACCTTCTAGCCCTAAGATCTCACTCAATTCTCCATGGATTTTTATGTTCTTATGCTCTATGGATTCATCTTGAAGAGACGAACACATCTATACGGCTAATGCTCATTGAAATCGACTCATTTGAAATGGAGAATGTTCGAAGCTCGGGATGAAGAATTGATCCATACCTTAGCTCTGAGAGGTGAAGCCTCGATCAGAGATGTTCGGCACGTTCGTTGGAGCTGCAGGAGGCTAGGGATGAAGCCTGGGGATGTGTTGAATTGCCTAGGTGTGATTTCCACCAAGGCTGATCACAACCTTTGGAGTCCGGAACAACCGGGTGGCCTCGGAGAGGGGCTTTCACTGGAAAACTTCTTCTCTCGACTCGGTGAAGGTGTAGGTGAGTTTAATTTGATTTTGGTGAAGGATTCGGGAGTGTCCTGTTCGGCTCGAGAATCGAGCTCCAAAATTGAGCTCAATCAATGGGGATTAGAGCAGGAGAACAGTGGGGATCGATTGCTCTAAGTCTGGAGGGGAGTGAGGAGTGATTTTGGCAGAGTTTTGGTATGGTCTGGTTCAGCACCTCCCATGGCCGTGAGGGTGAGGGGTTTAAATAGGCATGGCTGGAGGGCCTCCCAGGGGGGTTTAAGGCTGGGGATCAGCTGCTCTGGTGAGGAGAAGGAGAGCTATGCTGTCCATTTGGGTTGAGACAAGTCAGCAAGGGAGGATTGAATTTTTGGCTCCTCCCGAGGTCTCGGCCATGGTGTTTTCCGGCGGCCCGGTGGTCGGCCGGCCGAGCACTCGGTCACCATCTTGTTCGGGTGGGTCGGGGTTGGGGTTTGGTGCAAGCAATTGGCAATTGCCATGTGTAAAGTGGCTGAATTAAAATGGAATGGGGAAGGGGTCACTTTGGCTTGGTTTGGGTCAACCCACCATTTTGGGCTTGGTGCACCCTTCCAAGCTCCGATTTTGAGCTGAGGGAATCATTTAGGTCAGCTTAGAAGGAGTGGTGAAGTCTCCATCCATGATGAGGTGGCTAAACATGGTTTAGTGTGTGACATGATTAAGGCAAAAAGGGTTAAAGGAGGTTTAAGAAAGAACCCCCTCTTCTTGCCATAAATGGACTAATGACAAGTCAAAGCCCTCAAGGCTTCATGTGGCTTGAGAATGGCTTGTTCATGGCTCCATTTGGCTTGGGAAAAGGTTGACTTGTTTCATGAAAAGGGTTTTAGAAATATTTGGCATTTAGGGGGTAATTTGACATGTGGCTTGATTTGGAATGGTTTAATTGATGATTTTGAAACTTAGGGGTGATTTTAATCAAATGGATGATGAGGGGAAGTGTCATGTGGGCTTTAGGATGATTTGGGCTTTTGAATTTTGAAGGAAATGGGCTTTTAGGAAGGTTTAAGGGAAGTGGGCTTTTAAGTTTAAGAATGTGTTCATGGATGGGAATTTTTTGTAAAAGGTTGGGCCAAATAGTTGTTGGTTTTGGTTTAGGTATGTTTCATGAGTAATTTGAAATAGATTTAAGGTGGTTTGGGTTTGAATTGGGTTGAATTTGGGTTTATTTGGTAAATGGGCCAATGTAGGTCAAATTGGGCTAACTTGGGCCAATGTTGGGCTAGGGTTGAAATTGATGTAAAATAAATGTTGAGAAATGTTTATGGGAGTGTTTCAAAGAGGTTTTGGCTTTGGTTGGGTTTTGATTTTGAGGTTTGGGTCTATTTAGGCTAGGTCTGGGTTTAGGTCAAAATTGGGCTTTTTGATTTTGGGTTGAATTTGAGTGGGGTTTGGGTCAAAATCTTGGGCAAATCATGTTAGTGTTTTGTTTATGGGGATGTTAAGGAAGGTTTAGAAAAGATTTGGGGTTAATTGGAGTTGAATTGGGTGAGTTTGGGCTAAGTTTGGGTCATGGGTCCAAATTGGGCTTTAAGGCCAAAAGTGAAATTGGATCCCAATACCAATCAAATTAGGCTTGGATTTGGTCTAGATTGGTGTTTGGGATGTTGAATTGAAGTTTAGAATTGAATTGGACCAGAATTTGGGTCAATTGGGTAGGTTTGGTTTGACATTGGGTTCACTTTGGGTTAAAATGAGTCAAATTGGGGGTTTTGATAAAAGTGGGGTAAATTGACAAAATTGGCCCATGATGTAGTTGAACAAAATGAAATTGGGAATATTTGGGATTTTCTGGAATTTTCTGGGAATTTTCTGAATTTTTTGGATTGTTTGGCTAAGAGGGGTATTTTAGGTATTTGGAGGGTATCGGGAGGTATTTTTGGAATTTTTGGTATTTTTGGCTATGGATGATCAATTTGATTGGTGAGGAAATGTTTGGGATTGATTTTGGGGATTTTGGGTAGTTTAGGTGATTTTGCAAATTTTGGAGGGTTTCAAGGATTTTGGGTAGGCCAGGCGGGTGTAGGTCATGGGGTCGAAAATCGAAAATTTGGAAAATTGAAGATTGGGTGAATGTAAGTGGAATGAAATCATTTTTGTTGAGCCATGAAGCCATATCAAGTCCACATGAGCCATGAAGGGACTCATTTGAGGCATCCACTATGTTGTTCCTAACCCTCTTTAGCCAAGGGCTTAGGGGTTAAGGACCATCCATGTGAACCACCTTCATGAGTCAGGAGGTCAAATTGGGTATGGGTGTGGTTTTAAGAGGTGTGTGAAAGTGTAGTGTATAGGTGTAATGTGTGTGTAAGTCAGCCCCTTCACCAGACCAGGCCACCCAGGGCAGTCCTAAGGCCAAAGAGTCCTATAGGAACTCATCCTTTAAACTTCCACATTTGATCTCAACCCTCTAGGTGATTAGGGGTCTACAATCAAGTTTGTGGAGTTTGCAGGGAGTTAAGAAGTAGTTTGAATTTCTAAGTGGTGGGTCCCAATTCTAATCCTCTAGGATAGTCAAAGGAAAAGCCTAAGGCTAGATCCTAAGTACTAAAGAGAGAAGAAGAGACCTCATCAAAAATGAGGTCAACATTAGGTTAAAAATTAAGTTTGGTATTTTTGATAAATCACTCTAAGGTCAGGGATCCCAGAGACATAATTTTCATATTTTTTTAATTTATATTTTAATTTTTAGAATTATTTTAGTGAGAAATTAGGGAAAATCTATTTTTAAGCTTAAAATTATTTTTTACCCTTTAAATTAATATATTTATTTAAGAAATTATGAAAATTATTTTAATTGTTCCCAAATGATCAGGAGACCAAATGTGACAGTTTGGTGGGTTTTAAGTATTTAAGTAATTTTTGAGATTTTTAATTAATTTTAATCATTTTTAATAATTTTTTTTTATTTCAAAATAAGCGTAAAAATGAAGTGTTCATTTTAATTACCATTTTATTTTTATTAAATTATCATGGTCATAAGGAACTCAAAAAACAAATTTCATAACTTTCTAACTTATATTTTAATTATTATAATTATTTTAATGTTAAAGATGTTATTTAACTTGAAAATCGAATTATGCGGTCAAATTAACTCCAAATGATTTGAAAGTTTTTATGGGAGCTCCTCTAACCCAAATTTACAGTGGAGATGTATTTTTAAGTCATATACATTTACATTTAACCCATTCTAATTTTCATTCATTTTAGAGGATTAATTACCATTAGTGAGATATTTAATGAGTTAAACCAAATTTTTTTTCTTTGGTCCTCTGGTCATAGTGAACCTACCAAAATTTACTTTGTATTTTTTTGACTGATTTTCTAATAATTATAATTATTTTATAAAGGGTTGATTAACTTGAAAATTAGATATCTCTTCATAGAGATGTCCCCTGACCTTGGAAAAATCAGGGAAGATCCCTCATGACAGAGGGAACAAATCCCAAAAGCTCAAGCCATGGTGAAGTGCCTATGCCAAAATATATTTAAAACGTACAATACTGTATTTAATAAATTAAAAATATAATATACATCAAATAAACATCAAACCATTCCACATTGTTCTCCTTTGTTAACTGAGCAAGAGAGTATTTTTTATCTAGTTTTCGGATTTTTCTACACAAAGTTATGGCTTTTCTATGTTAACTAATTTAAATAAATCCTAAAAATCTTTTTTTTCTAATTATCCACGTGGTGCCGTGTCATCCTTGGCAGCTCCAAAGTTCCCACGCGTCGCACTCTGGTTTAACGCAGCCTTCTGGCTCAGCCACCATGCGTACGCGCTTTATGTTTAGATCATTTGTCAGGCGTGATCCTAGCCGTCCAGCCATTACACGCGTGATCCAACGGCTCCTATTCATCCTCCCCAACAAACTTAACCAGTAAACCGCCCACTTTCTAACCTTAAGATCTCGGCTTAGACTCAACTAAATCTCCTAAGGTTTGGGTTTGTTCCTGTAGACTAATCTGACCTAGAAGAACATATCCATAAGGTTTATACGATATGAAATGCAGTGTTCATGCATGGAGAATCAAAATAAGCTTGAGCTAAGGTGAGAGCTCAATTCCTTAATCAAAGGGGCATGACTTCAATCAAATGGCTTATACAACTTTGTAAGGACCTCGCGAAGCTTCTCCAAGCACCAATTTAAGTTCTTTTTGGACCTAGATATGAACTCGATTAGTGGGGAATTTTGGGTCTGAGAGAAGTCTGGTTGGAGAGGCTCTGTGATGGGGCTTCTATGTGTAATCTTCTTCATTTGGTGAGTGGATGGTGAGGAGAAAACCAATTTAGAACTTGGTGCACTGTGATGAAGTGACATAGAATGTCCTGGTTTCAGGGGAGAATTGGGCTCAGAAATTGGACTCAGGCAGTGGAACTGAGTGGCTCAAGACAGTGGGCTTGCACTTAGGAAGTCTCAAGGAAGCTTTGGTAAGATTTTGGCAGAGTTTTCCTAAGGATTGCCCTTTGGCCGTGAAGGGTGGCTTTTATAGCAATGGCTACTGAGCAGAGCTCAGAGGGCCAATTTGGGTGCATTAGGTTGCCTATGTGGAGTACTGAACGATGTCATTAACTAATTAGGGTTAGCCAGCTAAGATGAGTGAGTTTGGGTTTATTAAAAGTGTATGACCTTCTCAGTTTTGACTCCTCTAGCTACTAGGTCAGCCAGCCTGCCCAATGGGAGTTGGCTAAAGGTAGGGTGAGTCAGATGTCAGGTGAGCCAGGTAATTAATTTGAGTGGTGATGGGTTTTGGCAAAGATCTCTTTGGTTTAAGTATTTTATGAAAAAAATCCCTAATTTAGGGGACCATTGGACTATGGCTCAACCAGGTTGGGCTAGGTGGACCTAGACTAGTCTCTAGGGTTCATTTGATGGCTATGGTGGACTTGTGTTGGTCACTTTTGGTAAGATTTGGTCACATTGGGTCATAGGTTCAATTTGGGTTAAATTGGGCTAGGCTGGGTTTGAACTATAATTGGGTCTAATTTATTGAGAAATTTTGTGTGGATGATTGTCGTGAAGTATTTAGAAAAGGTTTGGACTGATTTTGAATTGGCTTGGGGGGTCAATTTGGATTGATTGGATTATTTGGTCAATTTTGGGCATTTTTGGGCTAGCTTTAGTTTGATTTAGGCTAGAGTGGGATTAAGACTCAATTGAATGTTCAAAATGGTCTAGGGGGGTGTTATGAAGATTTCTTGACATTAATTGGGTGGAGATTTTAGGGTTAGTTTATTCAATTTGGTGGAATTTGGGCTTGTGACACATTTGGGGAAGTTTTAGGGATTTTGACTTGGGTTGGATTTGGGTGAGTTTTGAGTTCAAATTTGGGTCAATTAGTGGTTCAATTTGGTTTAAGGCATTGTCTTGAAGGCTTTTGGATATTAATTTGTGGAATTGGTTTTGTCATGGGGGTTTAATTTGGGGAAATTTGGTCATATGGTCAAAATTGGGGCTTTTGAATTTGGGATGAAATTGATTTTGCAATTGAGTCAAACTAGACTTAGATTTGGGTTATATTTGGCTTAAGCATGATGAATTTGAGTTTGGAAATGAAATTTGGGAAGGTTGAGGTCAATTGGATGGACATTGGGGGTGATTTGGGCATTTTAGGCTTAAGACGCAATTTGGTGCTTTTGGTTAGTTTAGGTAAATTTGGTCAAATTTGATCCAATAAAGTGGATTTAATTGGTCTTAGGGGCACTTGGGATGATTTTGGAATTTTTGGGAATTTTTAGAATTTTTGGGCTATGGAGGGGCATTTTGGTAATTTTGGCCAATTTAGGGTTATTTTGGGAATTTTGGGAAATTTGAAATTTTGGGAAATTTAGAATTTTTTGTATGGTAGGTGGTGGGGAACATTTTGGAATGACTTTTGGAGGAAAATGAGTAATTTGCGTAATTTTTTTGGATTTTTGGTCAAAATTAAGGTTTAAGGCTAATTTGGTAACTTGGTGGAGTTTCGAGGTAAAGGGTCAAAAGTTATAATTTTGGTAAGTTTGGGTGTCAAAGGGGAATTTTAATCCATTCGAGCCATGGACTAAGAGAAAGCCCATTTTTGATCTATCATATGTCGACTCTAGCCAAAACCTAGCGTAGGGCCAAGAGGTTGTGGAACCATCCACTTGAGTTTCCAAAAGAGTATGGGGGGTAAGTATAGGCATGTATGACTTAGAGTTATGAGGGGTGTGTGAGAATGTATTGTGCAAGTGTGTGTGTGTGCTAGCTCCAGACCAAAAAACTTGATCCAACTTATATTTAGGGGCTAATATGCAAAATCAAAATTTTATAAAATGTAGATAATAGTTCACACACTATGTGTTCTAGGCAAGTGCACATATCACTTCAAGTAATATAGAGATTACTTTGAAAACCCCAGTATCGTTCCCAAGAAGAAGTGAGGTAAGGAATCCCTTTGGCTAATTATAGTCTACTACCATCAGTTCTTAGAATGGAAAGTCGATTTAAGTGATTTTTTTAACAATTACTCCTAAGGTTAAATCTTAATTTAAAACTACCAGTAACTACTCCTAAATAAAAATATTGATTTTAAAGATAATGCTTTTTGGATGAACTGGAATGGAGAATTTTGAGATGTTAAAAACTACTATTCTTATGTAGTGAATTGGATAACGTAAAGGAATGAGATACATTAAATATTGCATGTGTCAAATAAGAGCAATCCTATTATTTACTCTCTTTTGAGTGCATAAGGAACATTGGCTAATACAAGTTTTGGTCCCTAACTCCGTGGTTAGTCTAGGAGGATACTGGCTCTCACTCCAGAGCTCCTAATTCCCTTCGCTTGAAGGCTAATAACTCGCTTTATTTTCTAAACACTTGGATCAAATTATGGATTTTAGTCTGTCACCCTAAAATCTGTAATTTAAGGCCATCGAAGTATATTTCCTTATTTATTTGCACTAAACCCCATGGACTACATTCTCATCCATGACATTGAATGAGGTTCCACTTTATTGAGAATTACACCTCCCTCTCGGGTCTTAATGCAATTACAACGAATTTTAAAATGACAATAATGGTAGTGTAAATGAAGTGTAATTAAAAACCATCACATTTATAATTGCATCATCTTCCAATGTGCATTCCAAAATCCTAAACATGAATTCTCTTATGTCACTATATCCTGGTAAGAAGAAAGAGTACGATAAACACATCACAAAGGAGAAAGAAAACACAACGAAAAACTTCATTACATCATAGAAAATCCACAAGATATGTGTTTACAAAAACATAAGATTATGAAGAACACAATACTTAGCATTTTATCCTTGAAATAAAGATGAAGATCTCTCCCACAAAGTCTCTGGCAGATTCATGCAACACTAGTACAACTCCTTACAGACTCTCTCAAAATCGCCTCTCCAATCTCTCAAAAAAGGTAAAAATCTACATTTCTACTCCTATACTATGAACTCTCAACATTATTCTGATTTTTCCTAACATTCCCTTCCTTTTTTCTGACATCAAATCACTCTTTTAAAGTGTAGGGATGAATTTCTAAGAGATGCCTCAAGCACCCTTCAAGAATTTGTCCAAATACATTGAATCTAAGCCATAACAGCCCAAAAAATCCATCCAAACCACCTTTGGCGCCGTCAGCACCATTTTAGGTGTCGTTTCTCTCAATTTCTTTGGTTTCAGGCACCGACGGCGCCAGTTTGGGCCCTTTTCACGCTAGTCTGTATTAGCTCCCCTGTTTTTATCCGCTAGACTCCGTTTCAGCTTTGTTTCCACCTATTTCAGTTTTGTTGCATTCATAACATCTTCATCTACAAGATAAAAAGAATAATTTCATTCAAAAACATGTGAGAAGTGTAAAGGAAATTAAGCATATAAAGACCTATCAAAATGTGTCATGTCAAAATTTTCTTTTTTGCTCGTTTCTGCTCCAAATTGCACCGTTTTTGCTTCTTTTTCTCCAAAACTCCATTTCTTGTACCTAAAACCAATAACATGCAAAGTAAATTCCTTTAAAGTGAAATATCATTAAAATTAAGCATAAAATGTATATGAAAAAGCAAACATTTTTTAAGCGTATCAAAATCCCCCAAAATTAATTGTTACTGGTCCCAAGTAACACTACAACTTTAAAAACCAAATATGTTGACTTGTGATAGTGGGTTTTAGTAGAGTTTCCTATCATTTTGTCTCAGAAATGTTATAGTGTAACTTAGGAGAAATTCAAGCAAATCAACCTAGATCTAGACTGTAAGAATATCATGTATTCAACTTAAGAATACTGATTTTCTATTTACTTCAGAAGTTATTGAAATTTTTCAAACAAAAAGTTCATTGAAAGTATAAAAATATAATTTATGCACCTTATCAATACCAATTTTACCAATACATTTTTAAAATAAGAATAAACTTAGGATTGTTTCAAGGTCTTTTCTTTTAAAAAGATTCAAGTGAAACCAATTTTTGATTAGACTTCTCGTCAAGCTTCTCCTCACATATTTTCTTTTTATTTTTTTTTCTTTTCTCTTTCTCCTTCTTTTTTTTTTTTATTTTCATTTTCTTTTCTTTCAGGATCTTTTTAATCCCTACTATTTTCTCCACTTTTTAGGTGAGGATTAGTATATCTGGATAGACCTTTAATAGTTTTGAATTTCACTATCCTCTTTATAAAAATTCAAAACTCAAAACCTTTCCTCACTTTTTAAAAGTGTAAGTATTAGTTTGAAAAATTTTCAATAATGACTCTATTCTCAATAAGTATAAATCTAAGAATCTTAGCTTTTCAAATTGTCAACTTCATTCTACTATAAATAGCAAAATCATTTTTTTAAAGTTTCCTACAAAATATCTTAACTCTAGAATAGTTTCTCACATAGGATTTCAACTAAGTTATTCTAACTATCCTAAACTCAAAGTTATAGTAAACTAAAGATGACACCACATACCACAAGAAATTGTAAAAGTGATATCAAATTAAATACGAGCTATTGATGACAAAAAAAGTTAAGTTTAAAAATTTTTCTTCCCCCAAACTTGAATTTTAAAATATTTTACAATTAATTGCATAAAATGTAGTAGGATGAACAATTAAAAGTTGAATCTACTTACTACTACTACATTTTATCAAATTGATATACATGCATAGTCAGGATAAAATGATTGCAGGAGAAAGTAAATTTAGCCTAAAACATGCTTGCAATAATATTAAACTCAAAGGAATTACACTCATTTTAAAATATATTTTTTTCCTACCCCCAAACATGATTTTTAACATGTATAACATTTAGTATAAAAAATATAAGTAGGAAGAAAAATAGTTAAGAAATTATATCTGCCACACATGTCAATCAGAAACATCTACAATTATTAATAAGGAATTTTTGTAGCAGAAGTAAATCTAAACTAAACATTATAGAATGAAATTAACTAAATTAAAGTATAACTAACATAACAGGTATCCGCACAGGAATATAAAATTGTTTTTCAAATCTTAAATGAAATCGTAACAAAAAACAAACAGAAAATACAAATACGAACATACATAATAATGAGGTCCATTCTTCCATTAACTCATCGCATCTCACTAACTTACTTCCCATTTCGTACAAAATCACTACACATATAAATTGAGTACTTATAAATGAGTTCATTGATTATAATCATAAAAATAAGATTATCCCTGATATATTGGTTCACTTGCACCAACCTTAGGAATCACCTGATTCTTTAAATTAAGCACCTCTAACATTTATAAATATAGTGTAAGATCATCCACATGTTACTCATCAAATAAGTTCGCGACTCTTATCAAATGAAAACAAAGTTAATCAAAAGAAGTAAAAAAATTAAGATGGAACTTTCACTATTCAAAGTCATGATCTCTTGTAAAACTCAAGTCCGGGTAAGACTCGATTCATAGTGGACTCGTCAATCCAACTACTACAAGAGAATATACAAGTCCAGCCATAATAAGAAGTTAAGGAATCATCTCCCTCATGACACACAAAAATCAAATCAAACCACTGACAATCCAAACAATCATCAATCAAACAGATAAATCCACACTAAAGAAGACACAATACAACACTACAATCATAACTCTCAAGCATACTAAAGTAAACCACACTGATAATTATAGGTTGCCTCCCATAGTACGATTGGTTTAACGTCGCTAGACCGACAAATGAACCTCCTAGATCAAAATTCCAATTAAATAATCCTTGATCAATCACCCAATCTTTTTCAGATCCAGTAATTCCTACAAAATCCTCTAATTTTAATTGTTCTTTCAGCTCTTCCTTTTCAGATTGATTCATATCATTGTTCCACATATTTCTTTCTAGATCCAATATTATTCTACTAATTTTTTGAATTTGCATATTAATATCATCCTTAAAATTTATAAGAAATGGATCTTTATATGATAATTCAAGATCTCCCAAATTTTTGATCGGATTCTCTCTAAATAATTTTGATTCTGGATCAAATTCTTCTATTTTACTCTTTTGTTTAATTCTTCCCCTTGGTACAGAGTAAATGTTGGAGGTGGTCTTTTTATATTTATCTTAATTGAGGAAATATGTTTTTCTAATTCCTTAGGAATTTCTTTCATTGGTCTTTCAATCTCTTTATCCTCATCTCACAACTCAAAGTTCTTATGAAACATAGCCTCAAATTCTCCTCTAAATTTTAGTCCGATAATTTTATATTGCTCATCATTCATCTCCTTAGGGTTTATCTCAGGGTCACTAGGTAAAACCTCTGAGGGGAAACTATTAATTGTATTAATAATCTGGCCCGGTTGGTTTTCCATATTCCTTATTTTGGACCCTTGAGTTTCCAACTGATTAAAAACCTCTTCTAATAGTAATTCCTTCTCCTCGTTATGTGGGTTAAAGTTAAAATTATGAGGAAAAAAGAGTCCATCATTGAAATCATCTGATTATTCCAATTACATGTCTGATTTAATTGATTATCTTCCCAAAATTGGTTTTCTCCACTAAAACTATTATTCCAGTTAAAATTCGAATGATTTCCCAACCTGGGTTGTAATAATCGGAATAAGGATTGTATATATCAGGGCTAGATTCAAATAAGTTAGTCTCGATCAATTATCTAAATAAATCTTCCTTAATAACTAGTGGACCTTGAGGATAACTCCTTATGTATTGATCTAACTTCCTCTCAATATCTGCAACCTGAGAAATTAAAATATTAAGCATATCTTCTTGAAAATTTACCACTCTCTTGGGGTTTACTCTTTCGAAGCTACTCAAATTATAATATAAATCTGAATTTTCATTATATCGTTGATCCGCTATTTCTACATTAAACTCATGTAGTCTTTTTTTCTTCATCGTTTTCCTAAAAGTTATCTCTAAATCTGAGTCGTAAAATCAAGGTATGCAGCTCCTGAACTACACAAACAAATCTAAAGACTTAACAAATAGGATTGATATCAAAAATATTTTTGGTATTTTAGATTTTCTTTAAAATAAGCACACTATATAATAATACTATAAATCCAAATCTAAGTCTTTCAGGTTTAACTAAAATTCTCCTAAAATTCTTACTGAAGCTTCGCTGGCAACAATGCCAATTTGTTGATGCGCCCTTAGTGTGTGGTGTTTTTCTGCGTGATTTATGTCAATTTAATTCCCTGATAGGACGTCAAAAAATTGACCCTACTTGCAATTTCGTAGTAATTTAGCTTTCAAAAGATGACCAAAAACTTAACCCAATTTATATTTAGTGGCTAATATGCAAAATCGAAATGTTATAAAATGTAGATAATAGTTCACACACTATGGGTTCTACAAAAGTGCATGTATCGCTTCAAGTAATATATGACTTTTTTTGAATAACTGACGTAAAAAATCCCTTAGGCTAATTCTTATCCACTACTATCCGTCCTTAGTTTGGATAGTCAATTTAAGTTATTTTTCTAACAAGTACTCCTAAAGTTAAATCTTAATTTTGAATCTACCAACAACTACTCCTAAATGAAAATATTAATTTTAAGAAAACCCTTTCTGGATTAATTGGATTAGAGAATTATTAGATGTTGAAAACTATAATTATTATTTTTTGATTTGGATAATGTAAAGGAATGAGATATATTAAATATAGTTTGTGCCAAATAGGGGCAATCCTATTCTTTACCCTCTTACAAGTGCACAAAAGAACATTGGCTAATTCAAGTTTTGGTCCCTAAATCCAGGTTTAGGCTGGGAGAATAATGGCTTTCACTCCAGAGCTCCCACTTCCCTTCGTCTAAAGGCTAACTTCTCGCTTTAGTTTCCAAAAACTTAGACAAAATTAGGGATTTTATTCTGTCACCTTAAAATCTCCAATGCTACGCCCATCAAAGTATATTTCCTTATTTAACCCATGAACTACATCCATGACATTGAATGTGATTGTACTTTGTTGATAATTACACCGCCCTCTTGGGTCTTAATGAAATTACAATGAATTTTGACA
The DNA here is from genome assembly GCA_022702705.1 of Papilionanthe hookeriana x Papilionanthe teres. NCBI lineage: Eukaryota > Viridiplantae > Streptophyta > Magnoliopsida > Asparagales > Orchidaceae > Papilionanthe > Papilionanthe hookeriana x Papilionanthe teres. The sequence goes on along the minus strand of CM040428.1, from coordinate 78,131,242 downwards.
CTACAACAGACCCTTATTGAAGAAAAAACCACCACATTTATAATTAAATCTTCTTCTAACATGTATCCCAAAATCCTAAACATGAATCCTACTCATTACAAAAGAAATGTAAAAGGAAAACAATGGCATCATCCTCTCATGCCACTATTTTTTTTTATAAGAAGAAATAGTAAAAAAACATATCACAAAGCACAAAGAAAACACAACAAAAAACTTCATTTCATTAATGAAAATCTACAAGATAAGTGTTTACAAAATCATAAGATTATGAAGAGCACAATACTTAGCTTTATCCCTTCGAAAGAAAGATGAAGATCTCTCCCACAAAATCTCCGGCTGAACCATGCAATGCTAGTAAAATTCTTTACAGACTCTCTCAAAATCACCTCTCCAATCTCCTCAAAAAGGTAAAAATCTACATTTCTACTCCTTTTTTAAGAAATTTCAACCTTATTCTCTTTTTTCCTAACATTTCCTTCCTTTTTCTGACATCAAATCACTCTTTTAACTTGTAGGGACAAATTTCCAAATGATGCCTCAAGCACTCTTCAAAAAATCATCCAAATACATTGAATCTCTGCCATTACCACCCAAAAATCCGTCCAAACTGCCTCTGGAGCTTTCAACACCATTTTCGGCACCGTCGGTGCTGTTTCTCTCCATTTCTCTGGTTTTAGGCTCCGACAGTGCCGGTCTGCAGCAGCTCCACTGTTTCACTCCGTTTGGCTCCATTTCAGCTTCGTTTCCCCCATTTTAGTTGCGTTGTGTTGCTAACATCTTCACTTACAAGATAAGAATGAAAAAAAAACATTTCATTAAAGTATAATTTCATTTAAAAACATGTGAGAAGTGTAAAGGAGATTAAGCACAACATCGAAATGTGTCAGGTTAGATATTTCTTTCTTGCTCGTATTTGATCCATATCGCACCGCTTTTGCTGCTTTTTCTCTATAACTCTATTTATTGTACTAAAACTAAAAACATTCAAAATAACTTCCTTTAATGTGTAATATCATTAATATTAAGCATAAAATGTATATGAAAAGTCAAACATGTTTTTGGTGTATCAACCATCCTATAAGGAACTCCTCTTGAGCTTCATGATGCTCACCCTCATCCTCCTAAGTACTTAAAGGTTAGACTTTAAACATTTGAAACTCTAAGTGAAGCAAAGTAGTTTTTGAATTTCTAAGGGAGTAGGGTTCCATCACTAGTCTTCTAAGAAAGTCACCAAGAGAGTCCTATGGCTAGACCCTAGGCTATCTAAAGAAAGACTGGACCTCAACAAAAGTGAGGTCAACAGTGGCGCATTCAAAGCTCTTCGTAAAGTGGCAGCAACTAAGGGCCCATTTGGGGCAGCTTATTTAGTGTTGTGGCATTTTGAAAATGCACTAAGGCTGTTTTGTAAACTGCGTTTTAGCAGCTTATGTGTTTTTAAAATGTTGAAAATAGTGTTTTCACATCGCACCTATCTAGGTGCAGTGGCAGATTTTTTGCTGCGTTCTGGTTATTCCAAAAAAAAACTAAAAATTTGTAATAGTTAGCGCACCTAGCTTATCAGCAGATTACTTCTAACCAGCTTATTAGCAGATTATTCAATAAGCTGCAGCTACCTCAAACAGACCCTAAGTACCCTTCTGGTGTACTAATTATCGACTATATCTGCTTGTCTTTTGTTGTAGGGAGGTGTGCATCCGTAAATCCTCCTATGCTTTTCCATCTTCTTGACTCTCCCTCTTCCTTATGACTGATTTTGATTACGAATTGCAATCTTGTAGCTTCCCTGTGACTGACCAAGTCCATTAGTGGGCATTCGTAGTCCACATTAACTTGTGCAAAATCCAATTCAAAATTTTCCACAACCCCTTCTGGTACCTTTTCTTCATTCAGTGTGAGATTTAAGCCATCTTTGAATTTAAAGATCAACTTTTGTCCCGACATTTTCCTTCATAAAATAGGGGAAACGTCAGCTCTTTGATACTTTGTTCGAATAAGAGCAAAAAAAAATTATTTAGTGAATTTTAAATGCCATTATCATATTTAACAAGACTTTATGAAATTCGAGCTTTGAATAACATATTTTAATGTGTCCACTTTATTACTAAAAGAAATCGCTTTTTTTCATTCAATTTTATTACAGATTTTCTTAAAACCCAGTCACAGACATTGGCCATATAGCTTTCGTCGGAAAGAACGTCATCTTTTAAGTTTGTCATGTTGTGTAGTACTTCTTTAAATATCATTTGTTGATCGACAACATAGGTCTTTCTCCTTGCGAGTTCATCAGCTGGTACGATCCTCTTGAGTAAACCTTCTCCACCACGAACGATCCCTCTCAAGATGGTTCAAACATTCCGCCTATCATGCAGTGTGCAAGAATAGGTCTTCTGAGAATAAGAACAAGGTCACTAACATTGAACGTCCTCGAATGGACCAGTTTATTGTGGGCTTATTCATCTTTGTCTGGGAAAGCACTAAGTTTTGTTGTACGAGCAATCATTTTCCTTTGAGATTTTCCAATTCTGCAAGTTGAACCATGGCATTATCTTTTGTTGTGATCTGATTGGTGACGACGATTCTGATAGACGATATCTAAACTTTAAACAGAAGTACTTCCTTGGACCCCTACATGAGGGCGTAAGGCATTGAGTGTGTTGGTGTTCTAACTATTATTCAGTATGCCTACAGGGCTTCTAGTGATTTCTTGTGCCATCTTCTTTTGTAGTTGTCTAATGTCTTCTTTAAAATTGACATGAGCACCTTGTTAAATGATTCTGCTAAATCGTTTTCTTTAGGGTAGTAAATTGTAGAATACCTCCAATCTATTCCATGGCATCTAACAAAACTTTTGATCTTTATACTCTTGAAAGAAGACCCTTTATCTGAGGTAATTCTGAGCAGAACGCCAAAACTGTAGACGATGTGATTTCTGAAAAACTATAAAACATGTTGTGTCTTGACCTTTTGTAACGGCATGATCCCCTATTTGTATATGTGCACCAAAAACTTGACTTAACACCGAATATATGTGCAGATGATTAGATATGAAAATTATGATTTTGTAATGTGGGATACTACTCAAGTATACGTATCGTTTATCAAGTAATATAGGACTTTGTGATTAAGCCCTGAGATATCGAACCCACAGGGCAATGTAAAAACTTTTTAAAGAATTAAGAAAATTATAATTTTACTTTTTTTTAATGACTTTTGAAAGTATGTTTTGATTTGAAAAACTTGAAAATTGTTTTTGGTATTTTTAATTAAAGCTAAGCAGTAAATGAAAATTATCAGAACATTAAAATGCGGTATAAAATACTATGAAATAAAATATCTTTTTCTTTCTCTTATAAAGCACTAATAATTATGAAAGTATTGTTATGGATGTATGTAATTGTGTTGTGATAAATAGGAGCAAATTTATTCTTTACCCTTACTTGTTTCTATAAAGAACATTGGTTAATTTGAAATTTTAAAAACTTGAACATGGTTAGGCAGAGAAGATACCAGCTCTCACTCTAGAGTTCCCTCGATTCCCTCCACCTTGGGGCTAACTTCTCGTAAAAAAATTTAAAATATCAAACCAAATTAGGGGGCTTTAGCCTGTCACTCTAAAGACCTCTACTTTTACTCCCCACTAAAATCATATCTCCTAATATATATGCATTCAATTATATGGACTACAATTCTCATCCATATAATTGCATGTGATTTATACCATTTGTTGTTTGAGACAATACCGCATTGGATCTTACATAATCTCACAAAAAATTTAACATCTTAATTGGCCAAATTAATAAGTAAATTAAGATCATGGAATTAAATATTCACAATGTATTCCAACTTTAAACACTTATACATACCACAACAATCCTACATAATCTAATTACTTCTTTATTTAAGAAAGAAAAAGATATAAAAAACTACTTATAATTCATGGACAAAACACAAGAAAATATTGATGTGAAAATAGAAATTATAAAGAAAGCACAACAATAAAAACTAAATATAGAAAAGAGAAGTAAAAAATTATCTGAAAATCTTCTCCACAAGACTCGGGAAGTTTCTTTCAAACTTGACTTTCCACAGGACAACACTACAAAGGTTGGCGCCCAACTCTGACTTTAGACTTCAATAAAAACTAGATAAATGGATGAAAGTAACTTGGTGGAAAGAAAGTTTCACACCAAACTAACTAACTCTAAACAATAAAAGACTTAAGGTAAATCGTTTTAAACTAGAAGATGAAACTGGAAACTAGAAAAGACTCTTGAAAACTAAACTAAAAGACTAACTCTCACTAAAAGACACTTACACTCTATACACACTTATGACATAAACTTAATAATAATCCAAAAGGTGTCTTGGTGTCTCTTCAAATCATGTCCCGATTCAACGTATCCACCAAAAGATGCATCCCTTCATTCAAATTTGCCGCCTATGGGAAGTTAAGGAAGTCACCACCAAAAGTTACTTCAAAAACCCCATGAAATTGGCTCCAAAAATGAAGAAAATTCGATTTTTAACTGTAGCGGCTAAGCGCCGAACAAGCGGCTAGCGCTTAGCCATCAAGGTCCAATTTTTCATTTTTTTTTCTCCAAATTTAATCCAATTTTTGCTCCTTTCATCATAATCACTCATTTTCATTAACCTGCAAGAAAAACACAAAATACCTTCTATTACAGTGCAATATCATCAAAAATAGGTATAAAATGTGCATAAAAACACTATATATTTTAGGTGTATCACTATCCACAAAACTTAAAATGTTACTTGTCCTCAAGTGAATCTTAATCATATAGGAAATTTTAGTATGCAAATTATGTAATGAGTTCCTTAAGAAGATAACAAAATATTGTTCTAGAAATGAAATGGTCCAATTTAGAAAAAAAAATTTCAGTAATTAAGACCAACTTAAGGTTTAGAAAGTTCTTAGGTAAAGGATAATGTAAAATATAGTTTTCTATCTAATTTAGAAATATTTATAGATTCTTAAAAATATTAGATTCACACATTTATTTTTATTACTTAAAAATTTTTATTTGAAAATAATTTTACTTACTATATTATAACCTTAAGCTTTAGATTTTCTCAGAAATTATATTTTATACTTTAGGTACGGAACCAATTTTTTATTAGGTCCTTAAATCCTCAAGCTTCTCCTTCCTTTTTACATATCATTATTCACTTTTTTCTCTTTTTTTCTTTTTATTTTTCTCTTTCTTTTTTTTTTCTTCTTCTCTTTTTTTTTTATTTTTTTATAAGGGAAAGATTACTATATCTAGATAAACCTTGAATGATTTTAAATTCGACCATTCCATTTAAAATAAAGGTCTGATATACATCTTTCACTTAAAAATCATAATAACAGTATTTGAAAATTACTCCTTAATAAAGAAATTTAAGCTTTGAAGAATAAAAGTCAAATCTTCTATTTATCCAAAAATACAATATTTCTTACTAAAGATAGTTAAACTATATTTAACACTTCTTTACTAAGAAAATTTTAACTTTAAAATTTTCATTATTACTAAAAATTTTAACTAAATTATCTTATTCATTTATATATTCAAAATTTTGTTCCCCTAATATAACTTCATATACATAATTATTTTCAAACAAAAATCAAATTAATTTTATGTTTTCTTGAGAACAATTAAAATTTTAGGTTTTTGAAAATTTTTTGTTATTTTTTTAAATTCCCCCCAAACTTTAATTTTTAGTTAGGATAAAACATTTAAGCATAAGAAATGATACATGGGTGAGAATTAAAAACTAAAATAACATGCTTGCAGGAATCTTAATATCCTAAATATGCAAGTATAACAATTTAAAAACAGGATTAAAAAGAAATCAAATTCAAATTCAAATTTTTTTTAGTTTTTCATTAAATGGAAATTCAAAATTTCAAAGGACTTCTACAATAGTGGAGGTTTTCAAAGGAAATACACACGAACTGAAAATAACTAAAATCACACCAATACTAGATCACAAATGGTACTAGTAGATTTTGAATAGTTTTAAATATGCAATTTTAAATAATAGTTTTTAATAGTGTTCCAAATTCTCCTAACAATTTTGGAATTAAAGTACACACTATACAAACTCTAACACAACATAAAATTAAAACATTTACTACTACACATATATCACACAAAACAACATATAGAATATCAATCCAACACAGATACATCTGAATATGCAAAAATAGTCTAACTATAATCAACATATTACCAGAGTTCACACAACAAACACAATATCAAAATAAATCAACAGACATAACATACATCAACTCATCAATAAAGACTCAATAACACATAAAACAAATCAACTAATGATCCTCATCCTCATCATCATCATCTTATTCATTCCAATTTCTGGATGGCACATAAGGTATGTAGAATGGATGAGGGGGCATCTCAGCACTCATATCACCTCTGATCAATCTATCCAAATAATGTTGATATTTCTCCTCATATTCATCATGTTTAATAATAAATCTTTGCATATTATCCATTTTACCATCCATGTCTTTAACATGCTCACAAGTAAGACTCACCTTATTCAGAATCTTTCTTAACAAACCAGTCTGTGAATCTTATGCTGCTGGTAAGTTTGGTTTAAAACTCTCTGACCATAGAAACAACAGCAACAACGGTGAAGCAGCATTAATTTTCCCAATTCCTTTTAGCAATCATCTCTTCAATAACCTCTCCTGGCTTACACATGCTCAGGAATTAATTTACGTGACTTTAGTGCATCAACGTAACGTTCCTCAGCCCTTGCACTACCAAATTTGTCAGAATGGAATCTCATCTTTTCTCTCGAGTGCTTTGACTTTAGAGCCATTTCTAAAAAATTAGTTAGTAAAAATTTTCTCATCCATATAATTGCATGTGATTTATACCATTTTTGTTTGAAACAATGCCGCATTGGATCTTACATATCTCACAACAAATTTAACATCATAACTGGCCAAATTAAGAAGTAAATTAAGTTCATGTAATTAAATCTTCACAACGTATTCTAACTTTAAAAACTTATACATTCCACAACAATCCTACATAATTTAATTACTTCTTTATTTAAGAAAGAAAAAGATAAAGAAAACTACTCATAATTCATGGATAAAACACAAATAAACATTGATTTGAAAATAGAACTCATAAAGAAAGCACAACAATAAAAACTAAATATAGAAAACAAAAGTAAATACTTATCTGAAAATGCTCTCCACAAGACTTGGGAAGTTCTTTTCAAACTTGACTTTCCACAAGACAACACTACCGAGGTTGGCGTCCAAATCTGCTGACTCCAACTTTGACTTTAGACTTCAATAAAAATTAGATAAATGGATGAAAGTAAATTGGTCAAAAGAAAGTTTCACACCAAACTAACTAACTCTAAATAATAAAAGACTTATATTAAATCTCTTTAAATTAGAAGATGAAACTGAAAAATAGAAGATACTCTTGAAAACTAAACTAAAAGACTAACTCTCACTAAAAGACACTCACACTCTATACACACTCATGACATAACTTTAATAATAATCCCAAAGGTGCCTTGGTGTCTCATCAAATCATGTAACGTATCCACCAAAAGATGCATCCCTTCATTCAAATTTGCTGCCTATGGGAAGTTAAGGAAGTCACCACCAAAAGTTCCTTAAACACCCCTTGAAATTGGCACCAAAAATGAAGAAAATTTGAATTTTAACTGTGGCGGCTAAGCGCCGACCAGGCAGCGCTTAACCGCCAAGGTCCAATTTTTCATTTTTAATTTTTTTAGCTCTAAATTTGATCCAATTTTTGCTCCTTTCATCATAATTACTCATTTTCATTGTACCTGCAAGAAAAACACAAAATACCTTCCATTACAGTGCAATATCATCAAAAATAGGCATAAAAATGTGCATAAAAACACTATATATTTTGGGTGTATCATGGCACTGCCTCTGCTCACTTGGAGAAATAATTTGTACCTGCAAGAATAAATCTATGTCCTTTTGAAGCTGGAGGGTTCATCAGACCCACTATATTTGTTCCCCAACACTCGAATGGTAGCGACACAATCGTGGGGTGTAGAACATTTGGAGGTTGGTGCAAGACCACTCCATGCAGCTGACACTGATTACATTTCTTCACTATTTTCATACAATCGGTCATCATAGCTGGCCAATGATATCATATTCTCTTAATAATCATCTTCAATTTTTTCCCTGACTGGTGAGCACCAAACAATCTGGCATGTACCTCTTTGACATTATTTTACACTTCTGTTCTGCTCAGACATCTCATCTACATCTGATAAAATGATCTTCAATACAAATCATTGTTGACTGAAGCATATGACAGAGTTCTCTTCTGAATCTGATGTGCCACTGACTCATCTTCTGGTAGCTTTCTGTTTGCAAATATTCTATTAACGGTTGAAGCCAATCTTCAGTATCATCTGTCACTATAGCTGCCTGTTCTTCCCTTCTGAGTTTGTGTAGACTATCGAGGTTAATCTACGATAGAACCAGACATCCTCACACTGTAATGTCAATAGAGACTTATGGTGGATAAGCCAACTCTTTAGCAAGCTTGCTAAAGCGTCCACATGAGCATGTTGACCTCATTTTTTGATGAGGTCTCTTCTCTTCTGTCTCCTTAGTACTTAGGATCTAGCCTTAGGCTTTTCCTTTGACTAATCTTAGAAGACTAGAAGTGGAACCCACCATTTAGAAATTCAAACTACTTCATGACTCCCTGCAAACCCCACAAGCTTGATTGTAAACCCCTAATCACCTAGAGGGTTGAAATCAAATGTGGAGGTTTAAAGGATGAGTTCCCCATGGGACTCTTTGGCCTTAGGATTACCACTAGGTGGCTCGGTCCGGTGAGGGCTGACTTACACATATACTACACTCTCACACACACATTCCAAATCCTAAAACTATTCATGCCTAGCTTGACCTCCTGACTCATGTGGATAATTCATATGGATGGTCCTTAACCCCTAAGCCCCTGGCTAAGAGGGTTAAGGAACAACATAGTGAATGCCTCAAATGAGTCCCCTCATAGCTTCTATGGGCTTAACATGGCTTCATGGCTTAACCAAAGTGATTCCATTTTAATCAAATTTGATCAATCTCCATTTTGCCAAAATTTCAATTTTTGACCCCTAGGGCCCCGAACCCACCAAACCTACCAAATGTCCTTGGAACTACCCAAAATTTGCAAAATTACCTAAATTACCCAAAAACTCATCAAAATCAATCCTAAACATTTCCCCCCCAATCAAATTGACCATCTCCAGCCAAAAATACCAAAATTTCCAAAAATACCCCCAATACCCTCCAAATTACCAAAATGCCCCTCTTCACCCAAAAATCCAAAAATTCCAAAAATTCCAGAAAATCCTAAATATTCCCAATTTCATTTTGTCCAACTACACCATGGGCCAATTGTGTCAATTTACCCCACTTTTACCAAAACCCCAAATTTAGCCCATTCTAAACCCAAATGAACCCAAAGTCAAACCAAATCACCTCAATTGACCTCAATTTTGGTCCAATTCAATTCTCAACTTCAATTCAATATCCCCAATATCAATCTAGACCAAATTCAAGCCCAATTTGATTGACATTTGAATCCAATTTCATTTTTAAGCTTAAAGTCCAATTTTGACCCATAACCCAAACTTAGCCCAAACCAACCCAATTCAATCCCAATTTGACCCAAATCTTTTCTAAAACCTTCCTAGCATCTCCACAAACAAAACACTAACATGATTTGCCCAAAATTTGGACCCAAACCTTACTCAAATTCAACCCAAACCCAAAGTTCCCTAAATGGGCCTACACCCAATCCTAACCCAAATAGGCCCAAATCCCAAAATCAAAGCCCAAACAAAGTTGAGAACTCCTTGTCATACTCCAATAAACATTTATCAAAATTAATTTTACATCAATTTCAACATTAGCCCAACTTTAGCCCAAGGTAGCTCATTTTGACCCATTTGGACTCTATTACCAAAGTGACCCAAATTAGACCCAATCCAATTCCAAATCACCTCAAACTTGCTTCAAATCACTCATGACACATCCCTAAACCAAACCCAACATTTATTTGGCATTGCCCTTTACAAAATTTTCATCTAAAAGCCCATTTTGAAACATGAAGGCCCACTCCCTTAAACCATTCTAAAGGCCCACCTTTACCAAATTTTAAAAGCCCAAACCCATCCTAAAGTCCATATGACACTCTCCCTCATCTTACAATCAATTTAAAATCATTTCTAAAGTCCTAATTTATCATCAAATCATTCCAATTCTAGCCACATGACAATTCTCACCAAAATGCCAAAAATCACAAAATCCTTCCTCATGAAAGTTGACTTAACTTTTCCCAAGCCAAAGGGAGCCATGAAGCCATGCATGAGCCACATGAGAGCCATGAGAGCCTTGGACACTTCACCATACCCAAGATGGCAAGAGGAGGGAGCTCTTTCCATGTTCCCTTAAGAGGATTAGCCACTCCCATGATTCCACTAAACCTTGCTTAAGCTTAATTGTACTTGGATGGTGACCCTTCCCCACTGATTAAGCTGACCTAAACCACTTTTCTCAGCCTAAAATCAGGTCATGGAGAGGTGAACCCAGCCCAAACACATGGGTTGACACAAACCAAGCCAAAGAAGCCATGTCCCCATTCCATTTTGATCTAACTACTTTACACATGGCAACAGCCAATTGAACTCACAAACATCAAGCCACCGAACCTCACGACCACCGAGGGTGACCCATGCCTGCCGGCCGACCACACGGGCTGCCGGAAAACACCACACCCAAGAGCTCCCATGTGAGCCCACATTGAAATTCTCCCTTGTTCGAGTTGCCCCATGCCCGATGGCCACCATGGCTCGTTCTTCTCCTCACCAGAGTAGCTGATCCCAACCCCTAACTCCCCCTGGGAGGCCCTCCAGCCATTCCTATTTAAACACCACCCCCTCTCGGCCAAATAAGAGACTGAAACAAAGCATACAGAAACTCTGCCAAAATCATTCCAGACTCTCCCCCACACCTGGAGAGCTTGATCCCCACTGAAATCCCCTTGCCATTTCCTCTCTGTGAGCTCAATTTCAGAGTTGAAATTTAAGCCCAAAACCAAGATACTTCACCACAGTGAGTCAATCCTCATATTGATTGACTCTATACCTTCACCAGACAAAGAGGAGAAGTTTCCCAGCAAAAGCCCCCTCACCAGGCCGGCCATTGCTTCCGGCCTCCAAGCTTTGTGATCGGTTGTGGTCACTTTTGTACCTGAGCGATTCACCGGGCCAAGGGACTTCATCCGGAGCTTGCTTGGACCCAATCGAATGTGACACTGACTCTCAGATCGAAGCTTCACTTCTCTGAGCAAAGGTATGAACTCTCTCTTCCTCCCGAGCTCCTGGAGATTCTCCATTTGATATGAATCGATTTCAATGCATGTTTACCGTATGGATGTGTTTGTCTCTTCAAGACGAATCCATAGAGCATAAGAACACAAAAATCCGTTGAGAATCGAGGAAGTTCTTAGGGTTTTAGTGTGGACGGTCACGGGTGCACACCAGTCGTAGACGATGACCAGGAGCCGTCGGATCGAGCGTGTATCGAGCGGACGGTCGAGATCGAGCCGGATAGCGCAATGGTACATGAACCGCGGGCCCCTGGAGCGCTGAGTCGGATGGCAGTGTCGAATAGAAATGCGCCTCGGGGGCGTTCGGAGCTTCCGAGGATTGCGTGGCGCCGCGTGGATAAGTAGAGAAATAGGGATTTTTCTTATTTATTAAATAACCAAAACTTCAAAATGCATAACTTTGTGTAGAGAAATCCTAAAAATAAAATAAAAATACCCTCTTGCTTAGTTAATAGAGGAGAATAATGTGGAAAAAAAATCAAGTAATTTCATTGAATGTTTTATTTTTAATGATTTATTTACTCTCTGCATTATTTTAATTCTCCATTTGCATAAGCAATTCACCATGGCATGAGACCATAGGGCTTTTGAAGCCTCTGACCTAGGGAACATTCCCAGAATTTTCCAAGGTCAGAGGCCATCCCTATGAGAAGTTATTGATTTTCCAAGTTCATGTTACGGTTTTGAGTATTTTAATTCCAATAATTAGCATGTTGAGAAATAAATTCTAAGAAAATTTGGTGATATTTCTTATGACCAGAGGAACCTAGGAAAAATAAGTTTTGAGTTAACTCACTTGGAATAACCCTAATTGGTCTAAATACCCAAAATTGAACTTTAATTAATTAAGGTTACCCACACATTAAATTGACTTGAAAACAATTCTCCACTGATTTTTGGGATTAGAGGAACATCACATAAAAATTTGAAATCAATTGGAAATGTTTAACCCCACTAAATTGATTAATTAAGTCACATGATAAAATTAAACTTTGAAAATTCATAACTCACAAAATACTTTTCAAAAATTCACAAAAAATGGTTTTGGAGCTTCTCTGATATCAGAGGAACTTAGGAAAATTAAAATTGTAATTTTCTAAAAAAGTTGATTTTTATCATTATTTTAATATTTTTAATAATTAAAAAATAATAAAAATCATAAAAATATAGAAAACCACCAAAATGTCACACTTTGAATTCTAATCATTTAGGAACAAACCGAATATTTTTCTTAAGTCCCTAGGATAAGATATTGAATTTTAAAGGCTTAATGTAATTTTTAACATTAAAAAAATGTATTTTCCAACCTTTTCACTAAAATAATTTTAATAAATCAATGAAAAAATCAAAAAAATATAAAATTTGTTTCTCTGGACTCCTTGAGGTCGGAGAGATTTAAGAAAAATATAAAATCCATTTTTCAACTTTAATTTTATTTTAAAAATATTTAATAATCCAAAACTCAAAATAATTCTAATAAATAAAATATAGTTAAAAAAATCACCAAAATTGGTCCAAATGGTCCACTAGTCATTAGGAACATCCCATAATTCTCTTAAGGATAGAAACATTTCCTTGGTCATGTCATTGAATTTTCCTTGAAAACCCCTATTTTCCATTAAAAATAATTACATAAATAAATTAAATACAGAAAAATCACATTTTCTTCTCTAATGTCTTAATTGACATGTGAGTGAGGTTACATAAAAATTTCAAGTTCATTTGAGCTTAATTTAGTGAGTTATAGAATTATTAAGCTTGAAGGGCAAAAGGGTAATTAAAAATTTCAACCCTTAATTAAAATTTTAGGATTAATCAAAAAAGGGAGGGTAAAATATTTGATTTTAAACTAATTTTGGATGATTGAAACTTAAATGATTGAGGGTAGAAACCTACTAACCATTTCAAATATAATTAAAATAAAACTTTAATTAATTAATTAATTGAAATTTTGGAAGAATAATAGAAATTGGAATTATTAAAGTAGGGATATTATTAAGAGGATGTTTATTCTTTAATTTAAAAATCCCTAAATAAATCACTTCAATAATACTTAATTCTTAATTAAAAAATTAAAGTAATAATCCAAATTAAAATTAAATTAAAATTAAATTAAATTAAAATAAAAATTAAATTAAATTAAATTAAGATTAAAATCAAATTAAATCAAATTAAATTAAATTAAATTAAATTAATTAAACTGAAGCAAATTAAATTAAATTAAATTAAATTAAATTAAAATTAAATCAAATTAAATTAAAATTAAAATTAAATTGAATTAAAATTAAATTGAATTAAATTAAATTAAAATCATTTAACAACAAACATAAATGAAATCATTAAGAATTAAATCTAAAATAACTTGAACACTATTCCAAACTTAAACTAATTTTTTATAATTAAGTCAAAATTAAAATTAAATCATTAAGTTTAAATCATTAAAAATACTTAATAAGTTGATTTGCCCTTTTAAAGCTCTTATTATTATAACTCTTAAATGAGGTATCAAGTGAAGTGTTACTTCACACATAGAATATTCAAATGTCCTAGTTCACTGAGCAAGAGAACAAAACTTAAACTCCTGGATGATTAATTCATTGTATAATTAAATTCTCTTGGACTTAAAATAATTCTAGAGGTATTGAAAAGATGTTTAAGACTCGTCTTAAGCACTTCCTCAATATGATAGGATGTTTATAAGAACAATTGAATTTAATTGTTCTTTGATGAAGAAAATCATCCTTAAACCAAAACACAAGAACTTAGACGTCATAGGAGATGACTAGCTATAGGATTAGGACTTTGGTAGACAACCAAAACCTTTCCCTTAGCTTTACCTAGGTACTTGTTGAAACATTTAAATGTCTTAACATGTGTTTTAAGTGCGACTTGGGATGACGGGAAGACCCTCAGAGTACGCTTTTATTTTATTGCAATTTACTTACATGCATTCGTACTTTACTTTTCTTGCATGATAAACAATCAGTTGCATGAAACCAAAACATTTAGGATAGTCCCTAAATTGAAACCAAAACTAAATTAAAAAGTCATTGCAAGATAAAATTCACCACCACGACATTCCAAAATATAAAACAACTCAAAATTTAATCACAAACGATAACAACGAAACTACAATTACAACTAAATTAAAATGTCTCGTTGAATGATCGGGAATACCTCGGATGATGTAACTCACGTGTTGCTAACGGGATTTCCCACAGTCTAAATGAAAGTGTGGAACTCATTCGGTTGAGTTTAGCAAATTCATACGGACTAAGTGAATTCAATGAAAATAACGATGTCGGGATGACGAAACCGTGGGATCTTAATCGGTTCTGTTTAAACAACTTTAAGATTTGTTTTAATTAAAATATTTAAAAACACTTGGATTTTAAGATTTTCTCTAAACCAAAACACTTCTCTCATCTCCTGATTTATGACTTCTAAAACTAAACCTCTGCAACAACAAGGAGCTTGGAGCACGGTGGGCAGCACGGTCATCTTCGTCAGCAAAACTCGGATCCACTTCAACAAAACTTTCTTAGAATTAAACAACAAAGCCATAGGATTTTGAGGTAGTTTGCCTAGTGCAACATAAGTCCTCAACTCTTCGTTAGGTATTTGCATGATCATGTCATGTAAATTAAGCCCTAACTGGTCTTAGGATTCCGAGATAGTCGTTTGGTACGACATAAACCCTCATATCTTCGAGGTTATTTGTGTGATCATATCATACAAATATAAGTCCTAATTAATTAAAATTGGCAGGATTGAAACATTAAATAAACTCTCAAATTGAAACCAAACAATAGGATAGTTAGGGAAGTTGCCAAGATTCCTCTTGGATCCTCTGCTTCTCCTACTTCTCTTCCTTTGGACTCCTAAAATAAACTGTTCCAAATTTGATCCATTCCCGATTGAAATTTCCAAAATCCGATTGTTTGAAAACCTTAAACTTTGAAATTCTTTAGAGCAAAATCATTGATCATTATCGAGAGTTTTCTTAAGTGATTCCCGTCACTTAGGATGTAATTAACTATAGGGGCTTGCCCTTATAGGGAACTTTAAGAACCCAGGTAATATAAACCCTGCTTAATTCCTTTATATTAAGCAGGGGAACTTGTCGGCTTATAAAAATTGGTTCGCGGACCAAACGAATGTCACAAATCTTCTAGTTTATTTAACCGAGCCCCATCATCAAGCGATTGTGTCTATTCTTTGGGATAGATATACGGTTTGTGGTGCAGTGCTCGTTTATATAAACTATTTGGGATGTGAGATCGGTTTGATTTCATATCTTAAAACTTTTAAACTTAAAATTACTTTCAAAATCAAATGTTATCTTTTAAACTATATATATATTTAAATTAAATTTAATATATAAAAATTCGCTGACAATTTCTGTAGGCAACCCCCTTTTCAACGCATAACCTAAAAATATGCCGAAGCGAGCATTGTCCACTCGAGGAATCCTACAGAATGTCTCATTGGAAAACTGTTCTAATAATTTCATCATATACTTATGGTAATCTTACAGTCTTGGCTTCAATATCTTGTACTGTCCTGCTATTTGCTTAATGACGAGTTTAAATGGAAATCTTTGTTTTCTCCATTAGAATTTCTAATTCCAATCCAGTTATCAAGGCCTCGTACTCTACTTTATTATTGGTGCATGGCTCTATCAAGTGGTAAGGAAATCTTAGTGTTCCCTGATTTGGTGTAACGAAGATCAGACCAATCCTTGCTTTGCACGGTATCACTGTTTGTAGTTCTCTATCATTTTTGCAGAAGAAGCTCCATCAAGGTACACTTCTCAGCATCGAGTACTGGGCTACTCCACATGCATTATCTGTTTGTCTGGTAAGTCATCATTAAGAGGGGACCAATGTGGTAATGGGTGTGCTGCAAGAAATTCCGACAGAATCTGCCACATGATAAGGCGATGGGGCACAAAAGTTATATCAAACTGCAATAAAATCATTGACCACCTTGCTAAACGTTTGTAAACTGTTGGTCTGGTCATCAAATATCACAATGGATAAACTTTCAAAATTAGGTTAACCTTATGAGCTCATTTTGTGCTTATGTTTCTGAGTGGCAAAAAGCAAGGCTAGACATAGTTTCTCAATAAATGGATACTTTACCTCCACAAGGATGATACGTTGACTCAAGTAGTAGAGTGTGTTTTCTTTAACCTCATAATTAACATGGGCTAGTAAGACTCTGAGGGAGTCGTCTAAGGCTGCGGTATAAAGTATCAATGATAGGCCCGGGATAGGGGCTGCTAAAATAGGTGGTGTCATTAGGTATTGCCTAATATCTTCGAAAGCCCGTTGACATAGCTCTCCCCAATAGAACTTGGCATCCTTCTAAACTAAATTCAAAAAGGGTAGACACCCTCCTAACAGATTAAACGTATTAGGTATGTCAATTTACCTTGAAAGGATTGTAGTTGCTTCAAGGCTATGGAAGGGGGCATTTCCAAGATAATATTAATCTTCTCTGGGTCGATTTTGAATCCCAGATGACTAACAATGAATCCTATAAATTTCTTGGAGGTAACGTTGAAGGCGCATATTAAGGGATTCACCTTGAGATTCTATTACCGTAATCGTTCAAACATGACCCTCAAATCATACAAATGGTTTTCCTTTACTTTGCTCTTAATGACCAAGTTGTCCACGTAGCATTCCACTTTGTTCTGGATGAGGTCATCAAATATCTTTATCATTGCTCGTTGGTAAGTTGCTTTGGCGTTCTTAAACCTAAACAAAATCACAGTGTAGTAGTATATTCCAATAAGAGTTTTGAATGTTGTAAGTGTTGCATCTTCTGGAGCGATACTGATATGATTGTAACCTAACGATCCATCCATGAATGAGAAGATTTTGTGTTCCAATGCAATCTCCATCATTAGTTCTGGTATCAAAAACAAAAACTCATCCTTTGGGCACGCTTTGTTCAAATCTCTGAAGTCAACACACCCTTTTCTGTCAATTCTTCTTCTTAACATGCATAATAGCGGCTAACCATGTGGGGTGTCGTTCTTCTCACACAAATTTAGCATCTATTAACTTCTTCACTTCAGATGTGACTATATGTTATATATCGAGGCGCATTCTTCTGGGAGCTTGCTTCACTGGGGTTATACTTTGATACACCCCAATCATGTGGACGACAACTTCTAGAGACAATCCTAATATTTCATCGTAGCTCCAAGCGAAGTAGTCTTTAAATTCTGAAAATAACTTGATTAAATCCGTAGATTCCTATTCATTAAGTAGAGAACTTATAAAATTTGGTTGAGGCTGCTCCTCAGTCTCGAGGTTGGTTTCCTTTAATTCATTCACTGTTGTTTTGATTTCCTCCTTGAAATCAGGTGGAGCATCATCTATCAGCTGATTCTCATAGTCATCTATGATGTCAAGGCACTGCTCTTCTACTTCACTAGTAACAGTCTTGAAAAATTTTCAATCATCGACCAGTTCTACCATACAGAATCTGACACCATCTTTCGAGTTGAGATTTCAACCTTTAACATTCCATAATTACTCAAAGTTTTAATTGATCCTTTGGCACACAACCTTGTTGAAATAACTTTTGTATGCACAGAGCAAAGCAACCAAATGATAATTTTATTAATTCATTAACATCATCCTCTTCAAGATTTATTCACGTTTCAAAATTAGAAGAAGGGGACGCATGGTAAAACTTGATTGTTTTAAATCCAACATTATGGACTTCCTTAACCTCCATACTCTCAATAATTTTAGGGTGGATCTGGGTTAGGGTCATGGCTTGCACGTAATGGTTAATCCGATCATAAATCAACTCATATTCATTCTTTTTGGTATCCTTCAAAGAGATCTTGAACTGATGCTTCTTCTAATGTAAAATCATCATATCTTTATCAGTCTTATCCTCTTCAGAACTTCCTTTTATGTCAATGCTGATAGTTGGCTTTGTTCATTCAGCGATCTTATTAGTTCTTCCTTGCCCTCGTCCCCAGCCTTGATCTCGGTTGC
Organism: Papilionanthe hookeriana x Papilionanthe teres; assembly: GCA_022702705.1. NCBI lineage: Eukaryota > Viridiplantae > Streptophyta > Magnoliopsida > Asparagales > Orchidaceae > Papilionanthe > Papilionanthe hookeriana x Papilionanthe teres. The sequence goes on along the minus strand of CM040428.1, from coordinate 78,112,770 downwards.
ATGGGCTAAAAGAACCTTCTCCGACTCATTGAAAAGGAGTGGTGGGAGATCATTGAAGTGGAGATGAATGATCCCATTCATGCAATACTTTTGAAACTTCAATCTTAATTGGCACATTTTCTCTGGAAAAGAAGGTCTTCTTTAGGGGAGCGGAGTAGGCGGCGTTTTCGTGGATGCCTACTTCATGTACTGAGAATGGTCGTAAGTATCCCTTGATGCAGTGTTCTTATCCTTTATTGTAACAGCTTATGCAATAGTGTAGCAATGATGGAACCATATTTTATTCATGAAGCCACGGTCGACCAAGTAGAGCGTTAAACGAAGTATCTGCATTGAATGACATGGAATTTTGTGGTTGTTAATAAAACTCCAACTTTCATCAACAGAGTAATCAATCCAAGTGCTCTTTCTCCTTTCTATTTAAATCCTCTAAATCATCTTATTTGTAGCGATTTCTTGTGTGTGGATTTCGAAGTATGCTAATGTTCGTTGACTCATTAAGTTTAGCGATGCTCCAGAATCTACCAAAACTATGGAAAGTACGAATTTGCCGATATTGATGAAAATGTAGAGTGGTCGTTTGTGTTCGGTAGTGCCAAGTAGTAAATCATCATCATTGAAGGATATCCCAGGTTGTTCCTTTGAAACACAAACTCCATCCGAGGGGATGCTAGACAATTGAGTTAAGCAAATCTCTGGCTCAAGTAGAGCCTTGATCAGAGTTTCTTTCATCTCCTTTAACAGGATCAGAGCATTGTAGATGGTTAGTTTGGCTGGCAACTTACTAAGATGAGCTAATACGTTATAATCCACTTTGTTTGAACCTCTAATTTCTTCTTGAGCATGTATTTTTTTCATCGATGGAGGCGGCTCCTCCCGAATTACTACTTGTTTACCCTTTTCCATTGGTGTCGTTCTCGGAGGTAGTATCTTTTCACTTTGTAGGTTCACTTCTGTTATCTCCTCTTCTTTTGTTGTAGAATCTGGCTCTCCAGGTGCAGATACTGAATCTGAACAGCCCATGTTGATGGTGATTGGTGTCCTTTTGCATTCGAGGACTGGTTGCTCGCTTCCTGAACTATCATAACCAGTGTTGTCGATGTCATTGCACATATTAGTACTTAGTATGATTTGAGGATCATTTTGGGAATCGAAAGAAAGGTTAGATTAGTTATGATCAGTTACATTCTCATTAGGCCTAGTTAAAAAATAGACAAAATCATCACTCTTATAATTATAAGACTCCGAAGGGGTGTAGAGGAAATTATACAGAGTTAACAATTTGAGGGATTTCACCCCAAAAATACAGACAACCAATCTAATAGAGGCAGCCCCTATCCTGTCCTTTTTCCACAATCTTCTTCTTTTTGGAACAAGCTGCCACCCAGAGTCAGTTTGGACCAGATCCTCAAGAAATCTTTGTAGATCAAGAACATGGGGTTCAAGTTGCGTTCGGTGATCTTTGTTCATTAAGTTTCATTTAAGTCTTAATGTCTTTTTTGGATTTTAGGTTGGAAAATTTTAAGTTTTTTACGATTTATTAACTAATTAAAATATGTCATTTTGATTGATTTTCATATGTCGGTTTTGATTTCTTTATTTTAAGTATAATGTAATTTAGACTTAAAGAAAGGGGTCAAGTTTGTTTAGATTCAATGTCCGTAAGATCTAATTAAACTTAAGAATTTTTAGATTCAATTTCGTTTGAATCTAGAAATTTTAAGAACAAAATCTAACATAAGTTAGACTTTAAAACTTTAGATTCGATGTCATTTGAATTTAAAAGGCGTTAAGTCTAATGTATATTAGACTTAAATTGTGTAAAATCTAACATAAGTTAGACTTTAGAATTTTATATTCGATGACATTTGAATCTAAAAGATGTTAAGTCTAATATAACTTTGACTTAAATTCTGTAAAATCAAACATAAGTTAGACTTTAAAATTTTAGATTCGATGGCATTTGAATCTAAAAGGTGTTAAGTCTAATGTGAATTAGACTTAAATTGTGAAAAATCTAACATAAGTTAGTCTTTAGAATTTTTTGATTTGATGTCACTTAAATCTAAAAGATGTTAAGTTTAATGTTGATTAAACTTAAATTGTGTAAAATCTAACATAAGTTAAACTTAGAATTTTAGATTCGATGTCATTTGAATCTAAAAGATATTAATTCTAATGTAAAGTAGACTTAAATTGTGTAAAATCTAACATAAGTTAGACTTTAGAATTTTAGATTCAATGTCATTTGAATCTAAAAGATATTAAGTCTAATGTAGATTAAACTTAAATTGTGTAAAATCTAACATAAGTTAGACTTTAGAATTTTAGATTCAATGTCATTTGAATCTAAAAGATATTAAGTCTTATGTAGATTAGACCTAAATTGGAGTTAGAAGCATTAATTTAAGTGAGTTTAATGTAGGTTGAACTTAAGTTTGATTTAACTTGGGTTCAATTTAGGTTGAACCTAAGTTAGAAATGTTGACTTAAGTTCCATATAGGTTGAACATTAGTTTGAGTTAACTTGCATTCAATTTAGGTTAAACCTAAGTTTGAAATGATGTTTTAAGTTCAATATGGGTTGAACTTAAGTTTGAGTTAACTTGGGTTCAATTTAGGTTGAACCTAAGTTGGAAATGTTGACTTAAGTTTAATATTAGTTGAACTTAAGTTTGATTTAACTTGGGTTCAATTTAGGTTGAACCTAAGTTATAATTGTTGACTTAAGTTCAATATGGGTTGAACTTAAGTTTGATTTAACTTGAGTTCAATTTAGGTCGAACCTAAGGTTGGGTAAACTTGGGTTCAAAGTAGATTGAACTCAAGTTAGGTTTTGGTTGTTTTAGGTTCAACATAAGTTGAACCTAAGGTTGGGATAACTTGGGTTTAAGTTAGATTGAACTTAAGTTAGTTTTTGGTTGAGTTAGGTTCAACATGGGTTGAACCTAAGGTTAGATTAACTTGGGTTCAAGTTACATTGAAACAAGTTAGGTTTTGGTTTAGGTCTAATTAAAGATAGACTTGATTACGGTTTAAGGTTGTTTAAGCCTAATTTAAGTAAGACTTAAGAATTTAATTAGGTCTAATGGGTTAGACCTAATTAGAATTTAAGGTGGTTTAAGCTTAATTTAAGTAAGGCTTAAGGGTTAATTAAACCTAATTTAGGCGAGGTTTAATTGGTTAATTAAACTTAATTTGGGTTAAGTCCAATTAATTTAAGATTAATTAAATCTAATTTAGGTAAGTTTTAATTGATTAATTAGACTTAATTAGGGTTAAGTCGAATTGGTTTAACGTTAATTAACCTAATTTAGGTAAGGTTTAATTGATTAATTAGACTTAATTAGGGTTAAGTCTAATTAGTTTAAGGTTAACTATACCTAATTTAGGTAAGGTTTAATTGATTATTTAAACTTCATTAGAGTTAAGTCTAATTGGTTTAAGGTTAATTAAACCTAATTTAGGTAAGGTTTAATTGATTAATTAGACTTAATTATGGTTAAGTCTATTTGGTTTAAGGTTAATTAAACATAATTTAGGTAATGTTTAATTGATTAATTATACTTAATTAGGGTAAGTCGAATTGTTTTAAGGTTAATTAATCCTAATTTAGGTAAGGTTTAATTGATTAATTAGATTTAATTAGGGTTAAGTCTAATTGGTTAAGGTTAATTAAACCTAATTTAAGTAATGTTTAATTAATTAATTTAACTTAATTAGGCTTAAGTCTAATTAGTTTAATATATTAATCTTAATGTGATTAATGTTTAACTTGGTTTAATTACGCCTAAATGGTGTCTTAGACCTAATTAGGGTTTGTTAAGTTAAACCCAATATGATTAAGGTCTAACTTGGTCAAATCAAGCCTAAATGGTATCTTAGACTTAATTAAGGTTTGATTTGTCTTAATCCTAATGTAATTAAGGTTTAAGATGTTTAATTATGCCTAATGAGGGATTAGACCAAAATAGGGTTTAATTTGTCTTAAACCTAATGTAATTAAGGTTTAAGGTATTTAATCAGACTTAATGAGGAATTATACCTAATTAGGGTTTCAAAAATGATTTAAGTCTAATGCGTTTAAGGCTTAATTAGGGTTAATTAGGTCTAATTTGATGTCTTAGACCTAATTAGGGTTTAATGTGAGTCTATTTAGAGTTAGACACACCATTGACTTGACCCGATGTGAAATATGCCAAGTATGGTTGATTTTCTATTTTAAAGGATTTTCAGGGTTTTAAATATTAATTTAAAATTAATAATTTTTTACCCTTAAAGATGGTTGTCATTTAAAATTTTCCAATGGCTAAGAAATGTCTTTTTAAGGTTAATGTATGTTACCCTAAATTACTTAACCATTTTCCAATTTAATTTCCAATTTTCTGAATTTTTATAATTATTAAAAATAATTACAAAGTTACATGAAAATTAGGAAATCCTATGCTAGAGAATTTTCCTAGCCTAAAAAAAATCAGAAGATGTGTCTAAGGACTAGGTTAATCCCTAAAAATTTCATATTTTTCTGATTTATAAATAATTTTTAATAATTAAATTACTCCAGAGAGTAAATAATTAATTAAAAATTAACTATAAATGGTAAATTCAAAATTTCAAATCCACATTGTTCTTCTCACTGTCCTGAATCTAAGGATATTTTTGTCATATTTTTGTGATTTTTCTATGCCAAGATATGAATTTTTTATTATTTTAAGATTATTCTGCTTTAATTAAATCACTAACTAAATAGAAAAAGCCAGGGAGTGCCACGTGTCCTAGAATCTATCGAAGACGCTCTTGATCCACTGCGGGGCTCTGAACAACAGATCAAGTTAGATTAAATCAAAGCCATCCATTTCTAAAACATGGAAATGGATGACATCTGTTTATCCTCTTAGTGTCACCCAACCCGTGAGCCATTCATTTAAAATCCTTAAGATCTCTACGGATTCTTAATGGATTTTCATGATTTTTGGCTCTAAAGCTTCATCTGAGGTAGTCAAAGACATCCATGTGGTGACTTATGGGTTTTGAAATAGTTTTCTTCATAAAGGCTCAAACCTAAGCTTGGATTGAGTCAAAGATTCATACATTGGCCTTAGTGGATGCAAGCTTAAATTGAATGGCTCTGAAGCTTCGTCTTGACATCAGGAAGCTTTACTATAGGTCAATTTGAGTTGAAATTGGGTTTGTGTAAGACTTTGATCTCAAGGTGTGTCGGCTTGAGAGAAGGAAGTTGAACAGTGGGTTAGAACCTATAGGGATGACCAATTTTGATTAGGCTCGTCTTCGTAGGGTTCTAGGAAGCTTTAGGGAAGGTCAATTTCAAGTTTTGGACAACTTTATTTTAAACCCAAAATTTTTCATGTTTTGAGGTTTTCAGGTTAGCTTAATTTGGAGGATTGAGTGGATTTAAGGGCTACGATGCATGGGGGATCAACTGCTTAGGTCCTAGGGAACATTTTTTTGTCTTGGAAGGTTTAGGATATATAATCTCTATGCTTGTCTATCTCTCTCCCAAAGGCTCTCGAGTAGGGCTCATTTATAGCCATGCAGGGGCTTGGGTGAAACCAAATCTGTTTCAGTTCACTTGGGGAAGTTGTTATCCAAAGTTATGATGATTGAGGATAAGGTTTTAACTAAGAATTATCTCAAATGGATATCCCAAGGTGACATTCATAATGGGTCCTCATTATGGTGAGGATTTGATCAATCTCATGGCTTTCTTTGATTGGGCATTCCATGAGGTGGTTTGGCCTCTTAGAATGAGCTGGACTCATCTTTTCCCATAAGCTTACAAGTCATACCATTACTTTGGCATGAGGTGACACATAAGCCTCTTACTCATCTCTTGCATGGATTGATCATGATTTTGTTTAACCATGGTTGAAGGTTGGTTCAAGCTATGTTTCATTCTCATTGGTGAGTTTATGAGGTCCTTGAGGTGTCATGTAGGTTGGCCGGCCACCTCACTTCAAGGGGATGAGTGATTCATGGCTTAAGTTTAAGAGGAAACGACACATAATTTCCTTTTTTATGATTTTCAAAATTTGGTAAATATGAGATCACCTCATGATGTGGGGATGATTTAAGCCAAGATTTTCTCCATTGGATGGCTTGAGAGGTGAGTGATGACTCACCCATGTCATCTCTTAAGCCCTTTCATGAATGAATGATACCTCTTTCATCCTTCATGATTATGTCATAATGGTGTTTTTAACCATGGTTAAAGTGATGTGTCATGGGTCATTTAATGTGTTAAAGTGTCTCATGGTTCATGTGTAACCCATATGATGTCAATTATGAGGTCATTGTTGGGTTTTAAAATTTAAAGCTATTTATTGTGTCATGTGTGATGTCAAATGTCAAAATTTATTTAATGGATGTTTAATTATAATTAAAATTTTACTTAATTATGTAATTAATTAAAAATATTGGAAATTATAATATTAACCAATAAATTGATTAAAATAATTTTTAGAATTAATTATTTATTCAATTTTATCAATTTTGGTTCAAAAAGAGGTATTTTGACCAAATTTGGTTAATGTTAACTAGGGTTGACCAATGTTGACCCAAGTCGACCCAGGTTGACCATTCCTAGTCTAAGAAGGACCAATGTAACTTTTCCAACTTTTTGATGGTTGGGTTAGTCATAGGATCCAAGGGTATTGTCATTATGGGTTTGATTTGGTCATGTTGACCAATCTTAAGGTTTAGGTTGACCCAATGGTCAATATGGTGGCTTTTGGGCTTTAATTGGTCACCTTGACCAATGTTGTCTTGATTAGGTCAATGTGACCATAAGTCTAATATGGTGGTCATGGGGTTATAGGTTGACCATTTTTAACCAAATTTGACCTATTTAGGTTAAGGGTTGATCGGTTTGGTCAATGTGGTCGTCATTGGGTCATGGATTGACCAATTTGACCAAAGTTGGAAATTTGGGTCAAAGTTTAACCACTTTGGTCAATGTGGTGGTCATTGGGTCAAGGACTGGCTAATTTGACCAAAGTTGACCATTTGGGTCAAAGGTTGACCAATTTGGTCAATGTGGTGGTCATTGGGTCAAGAACTGACCAGTTTGACTAAAGTTGACTATTTGGGTCGTAGGTTGACCAGTTTGGTAAATGTGTTGGTCATTGGGTTAAGGATTAACCAATTTGAGCAAAGTTGACCATTTGTGTCAAAGCTTGACCAGTTTGATCAATGTGGTGGTCATTCTGTCAAGGATTGACTAGTTTGGCCAAAGTTGACCAATTGGGTCAAAGGTTGACCAGGTTGGTCAATGTTTGATCAGATCAGGGTTTTTCATTACTGATTTGATCAATTTATTATGTCATTAAAATCTTGGTTTAATAGTCTTCATTAGGCTTTTTTTTTAGAAATTAGGATTTAATGACCATTGGTAAAGACTTCCCTTCTCAAAATTGATCCCCACAAAAGTGAGGTGAACAACACCACCTTTCAATTGGGTTAAGATGTCCTACATTTGCTACTCGACTATCTGCTTGATATCTTTTTTAAGCACCATATTCTGAGCTGAGCCTTTCTTTGGCGGATCATCTTCGTAAGTAGAATCAATCTCTCTTCTTTTGTCTGTAATGTAGATAATCTCGGGCCGATTTATCTTCAGAGATGCAACTTATTGTGATTGTAACTGTATGTGCACTTAGTCCATGGTGGTCATGGCGGCAGTCATCTCTTCCATTCTCTTCTCCATGCGACTTATAAGTTCATCCCATAGTAGAATGGCCCTTTGAAGCTCATCCGTGGCATTCTCCTTAGTAGGGGTAGAGCATCACACGCAGACGACATGGCTATGGTCTCAACGAAATTGATCTCCATGAGTTCTTCATCCATGTAGTCTGGCAGATAGTAATCCTCTTCATCGAAACCTAATCCTTGTTCTTTTCATAAATATTAAGTCTCAGCTCAGAGCTTTTATACTTTATCATGGACTGCTTTCTCTTTAATGAATTTAAGATTGACGGACGATTTCAGAACATCGTCCTTTTCTGTAATGGATTCTGAAGCAACGGCGGTATTGCCAGTGAGAACATTGGACTTATGATCCATTTTATGAACATAATTCATGGACTTCTCAAAGTGTACTGGTGCAACAACCTTTGGTATCCACACTATCCTTTTTAAAGTTGGTTCCTTAAGACAGAGTGTTCCGACGGGGACATCGAGATGGCGAGGAGAAGTGCTCTTTCTAGGATGTAGACAAAGTACAGAAGTAAACGGTCCTCTCCTATTATCCTTTTATGGGAACTTTTCATGAATGGTGATAGATGGTACTCTTGGACCAACCAGGACTTGATCGATCTGTGTTTTGTAAACATCAGGGTGACGATGGTAGTATCTGTAGTGGTAGTGACAGTGTCAACAGGCTTCCACAAACAGATTCTAGCAAGAATACGCTCCAGCAGTGGGTCTTGTGACTTCTGTATCTGACGGGCGGGTCTATCTCCCCTCAAAATTTCATTCTTCATTTTTGGTGACACTGCGCAACCCGTCCTTTGAAGTAATCCAGTAACAGAACATCCCTCATTGTTGGCTAACTTTTGAAACACAGTACGGATCCTGGTGGTGGGAGTGGGCTTTTCCCTCATCTCATTACGTCCACGAAGCGGCGATAAAGCAGTAGCAATCATGTAGCGAATATCATTTCTTGTAGTATCTGACAATGGATGGAACATACTCCCTCGAAGGAGAGGGGGGGTCTCCAGCACACCGAGTTCCTCTTATTAAGGAACCTCTTCAATAACAGCAGACTCTCTACTTGAGCCCTGATGGATCTCAGAATCTTGCGGTTGTGGTTCCTCCTTTGAGACCTAGTTGGCGGAGTGACTCTGGAACTGGAACCAACCTCGAACACTGATGGCAGACCAAGAAATGCATCAATAGAATCTTCTTCGTACAAAACCTTCTTCCCTTTAGCAGACGGGAAGGCTAGTGCAGTTTCAACAAATTCAATGGTGGTAGTTGTAACGCTCCTCCTCAGTGTAGAAGCAACTGACTTGACAGGTACGGCGGTGACCTTTGCCTTCTTAGCAGAAGGGAAGTCTTTATGGGAGTTTAAGTCAAACTTAGCAGAAGATTCTTGATTTTCTGGGGTAGGGACTTTCAAGATGGCGAACGGGGCTTTACTAATCACGACTTCAAACTCGCTGAATCTGACCCCGTATTGCATCATGAGTGCTGCAAGCTGAGCTACATGACTGGCGGGCAGGTTGCAAGAGAAAGTGAGTGTTAGGTTTAACATTTTAACTGTCAATTTAAGAATGGCTCCAAATGTTAGTAATGGCCTAGTAATCATAGTGCAAACACTATGAATCTAAAGAGATTGTTATGTGAACTAGATACATCATTTCCGTTTCATTTTGTTTTACTTTCAAGAGTTTATTCTATCTTGTTTGGTTCTTTTATCTTTCAAATTTTTGCATCATATTTTGAATTTCATTATAAATTTGAAGAGTTTAGATTAAATTTCAAAGATTAACAGGAATTTAAGATTTGTAAAAGAGTTGGCTCATTTTGCAAACGCAAAATCAAGCCCGAGAGACATGAATCAAAAGTGAGGTACGAGATCCTATGCGGGACCCTCTTCACTTCAGACCTCACTTTGGCAAAACCTGTTCACCAACACACCTATTGGGGGCTCGACTTCAAACTAAAAGAAAGATCCAAAATATTCTGAACCCCTCTAACTAAGGGCGTTTAAACAGATGGTCCTAGAATCAAGAAGAGTCGATTGTACATTCCCAAGAAAGAAATGGGCAAAGCACATCAATGAATGAATATTAATCTGCACTATGAGGGACATAGACATATCATTGATACATTAAGGCAAAATTCCTGATCCAAATGGAGAGAGAAACTTTTTCCCTAACAGAACTGACAGAAATTGTCGGTCGTTAAAAATATCACTTCTAAAAGAATATAAATGTAATATGGTTTTGATTTAATTTAATATATATGTATATATATTGATTTTGAAAATAATATTTTTAGAAAAAAATGAGAATGGATGAATCTCATTCACTTAGTAGTTTAAAGAAACGAGCACAATATCACAAGCAAAGCATCTGTCTCGAGGAATAGACACACACCTTGATGATATGGCTTGATCAAATAAACAACATAATTTCTGACATCTGTTTTGGTCTACGAACACATTTATGTTGACCGACAAGTACCCCTTGATCCCGAAATATTTACCCTTACATTTTAGAGAAGAAATTGTACTTTTATTATTTTAATATGAGATACTACGCAAGTATACGTATCGTTTATCAAGTAGTATATGACTTTTTAATTAAGCCCTGAGATATCGAACCAATAGTGAACTGTCTAAAAATTTAAAGAAATAAGAAAAATAAATTTTTACTTTTTAAAATGATTGTGTAAAGTATTTTTTAAGATGTAAAGTTTTTCAAATTTGTTTTTGATATTTTATGAATAAAATGTAAAGCAAATGACTAAAGTTAATACAACTATAAAATAGTATAAAAGCAAATGAGAATAAAAACATATATTTCCTCTTTCAATGATTCTGTAATAATTATAGAATTTCGTTGTGGAAGTATCTAAAATGTGTTGTTCTAAATAGAAGCAATTATATTCTTTACCCTTACTTGGTTCTATAAAGAACATTGGTTAATTTCATGATTTGAAATCTTGTAGATGGGTTAGGCAGGAAAGATACTAGCTCTCACTCTATAGTTCCCTCGATTTCCTCCACCTGAGGGCTAACATCTCATAACAAAATTTTTTACATCAAACCAAATTAGGGGGCTTTAGCCTGTCACTCTAAAGTCCTCTAATTTTACTCCCCGTTATAAGCATATCTTCCTATTTATTTGCACCCAATCATATGGACTGCAATTCTCATCCATACAATTGCATATATTCTTTCCAATTGTGAATTGAGACAATACCGCAATGGATCTTACATAATCTCCCAACAAATTTTAACATCTTAATTGACCAAATCAAGAAGTAAATTAAGTGCAAAGTAGCGAATCATTTATCCACTGAAAATTTAATAGCTTTTTACTAATCATTTCATACCTGTTTTTGATGATATTGCACTTTAAACAAAGATATTTTTTATAATTTCATGCAGGTGCAATGATTTTAGGCCTTTGGACCAAAAGAAAGCGAAAAGAAGCAAATTTGGAGCAAAAAGGGACTAAAGTACATTTTATTGAAGTAACACCAAATGACGCTATCACCAGTGTCGGACCGCACTATTTTACAGAGAGTTGTGTCCGAATTGGCGGAATATTGTGCCGAACGGCGCCCTATCCAGCGCCAGAGCGCGCCCTATCCCGATTTCAAACTAGATTCAATGTATTTGGCCGGATTTTTTGAGGGTTGCTTGAGGAAACTTTTGGGAAATCAGTTTTGACAGAATTTAAACTTCTTTGGAGCCAAGTTTAAGAAAGGAGGAGAAGAGGAGAGAAGAGTTTAGAGTGTAAAGAGACTTTAGAGAGAGTGTCTTTTCATTTTGTTTAGGAAATCTAGGCTTTATTTTTTCTCTTCTAAGGAGTGTAAGAGGAGTGGGAAAGTGAGATATTTCTTCTTCCTTACTTATCTAAAGAGAGAATTGTGTGTTGTTGTGAAGAAAGAAAAGGAGTCAAAGGAATTCCTTGAGATTTTCTTAGGGAAGAGTTTGAGATAAGTAGTCTTTACTTTACTCTGTTTGTATGATGTTGGTTTTATATATGAAATCCATTTTTTGTTGTCTTTTCCTCGTGAGTCTTGAGTACATTTTTTTCTCTTTCTCCTTTTCATGTGATGTGTTGATATTGTGATATGAAAATGATGTGTCGATTTATTATGGAGAATTTGTGATGACCTTTTCACTTTGAACTTCATTTACTTTTTAATCTGGCCAATTGATTTGTTAAAACTTGTTGGTAAACATATGTTCCGAAAGGATTATGAGTTCCACAAAAAAAGTGAAGGTCACATTCAATGTCCATGAATGAGAGACGTAGTTCATGGGGATTTAGTATAAATAAATAGGGAAATATACTTTGATTGGCATAGAATTGGAGATTTCAGAGTGATAGACTGAAATCCTCAATTTGATTCTAATGTTTGGAAAGTGAAGTGAGAGTTAGCCTTCAGGCAAAGGGAAGTGGGAGCTTTGGAGTGAGAGCCAGTATCCTTCCAGCTTAACCATGGATTTGGGGAATAAACTTAGGATTAGCCATTATTCTTTAAACGCTGAAAAATGGGTAAAGAATAAGAATGCTCCTATTTGACACAATACATTTGCATCTCTAATCTATGTCACTATAAACAACACATTATGGAAAGAAAGGAGGAAGACTCTTTCTTACAACTGTACTTTGTTATAAATTTAATTTTGTGTTAGTTTAACTTGTTAGAGTTTAGAATGTGCTTTGGTAGAAATAGTAACTACAACTGTTTGTCTTTATTTTAAGAATTAAACTTACTTGCAATTGGGTTGTGATTCGATAAGTGATTTTTGTGCTACTCCACAAAATTAAAGCCTGCTTGTGAGATCAATATCTAGGACTCCACTAGAGCCCTTTATTACTTGAGCGATACGTGTACTTGTGTTTTAAATGTGTGACTTATTAACAAACTAAATCAAGTCGCACCGTGTTCTTCGTGTAGTTGTCGGGGAGGTAAGAAAAGGTAACTGCTGAAATTTAATTTTGTAGTATTTGAAATCTTACTTTTGAATTACAAGTCATAATTGTGTGTGCTTGTTTATTGTTAGTGTGCTTATTGTGTTTGTAGGTGTAGTATCAGATCTATAAGTTTAGTTTCATACGATTCTGAATTAGAGCGTACTATTAGAAAATTTCAAAAACAACTAAAAGAATCTGCAAGTCCTCATAAAATGGTGAACAACATAAACAATCAAAACGAAAATTTACCAAGACCATTAAGAGATTATGCTAATCCAACAGCAGATGAAATTCACTTAACTATCCAAAACCCTGATCTTGCTGCTTATTCATTTGAGCTTAAACTTGCTATTATCCAAATGGTACAGAATAATCAATTTGGAGGAACACCTAATGAAGATCATAACTTACATCTCGCTAGTTTTCTAGAACTGTTTGCTACTTTTAAATATGATGGAGTGTCAAAAGATGCTGTTAGGCTTATACTTTTTCCTTTTTCATTAAGGGATAAGGCTAAGACATGGTTAAATTTGTTAGCACCTGGATCTATTAGAACTTGGGAGAGCTTTCACAAAAGTTTCTGTCAAAATATTTCCCTCCTTCTAAAACTGCTAAGCTGAGGAATGATATCACATCTTTTAGTCAGTTTGATGAAGAATCCATATATGAAGCTTGGGAAAGATTCAAAGATCTTCTGAGAAAGTGTCCACACCATGCTTTACAAGACTGGTTAATAATTCAAACTTTTTATAATAGATTAGTGGGATCTTTGAGATTGATTATTGATGCTACTGCTGGTGGGTCATTAATCTCTAAACCTTTTGATGAAGCATATTCATTAATTGAAGTGATGACTACTAATAATTTTCAATGGCCCTCTGAGCGGGTAAATCCTAAGAGAGTATGTAATTAATGATTCTGATGTGATAACTATGAAAGTCTCTCAAATCGCTGCACTTTCTAAGAAAATAGATTAATATGGAATGAATTATTCTCCAACACCCCCAGTGTTAGAAGAAAATTCATAAGGACATATGATAGACTCTCAAATGTCTTATGAAACATTGAATGCCATAAATAACAAATTCAATTATCTTTATTCTAATTATTATAATCCTAGTTAGACGAATCACCCGAACTTCAACTAGAATAACACTAATGTTGTTGTTAACCCGCAATAGGGAAACAATCTTATGAATCTAATTGGAAATCCGAACAACCAAGGAAATACCAATTATGGACCTTCTTATCCTCTTGGTTTTAATAGTAACCACCAATTTAAGGAAAAGAAGTTGTCTACTGAAGAAATGATTCTGAATATGGGTAATCAAATTCAAGCTCAAAATGTTGCGATGAAGAACATTGAGAATCAATTGGGACTTATCTTTACTACGCTTAATAATAGACCTTCTAGGAATCTTCCTAGCATTGTTGAGATCAACCCAAAACATCAAAATAAGGAGAAAATTAAGGATATTCAATTAAGGAGTGGAAAGGAATTGGAACCAAGAGTTTAAAAAAAAGTTGAAGTTGAAAGAGAGGAAGTGAACATTAAGAAAGGTTCTAATAGGATAAATCTGGACGAATATCCGCTAGAACAAATGAAGATAACTGTTGAAAGACCACCTCCTCCTTTTTCTCAAATACTAAAGAAAAAAATAGGGATAACAGATTTGCAAAATTTTTGGAAATTCTTAAGAAATTAACGATTAATATTCCCTTTGTTGAAGCATTAAAACAGATGTCTGTTTATGTAAAGTTTATGAAGAATTTTCTTAAAAAGAAAAGAAAGTTCAAAGACCACGAGACTGTTGTAATTAGCGGTGAGTGTAGTGCAATTATTCAGAAGAAGCTTCCTGAAAAATTTAAAGACCCAAATAGTTTCACTGTCCCTTGTGCTATAGATGAGAAATGTTTTGGAAGAGCTTTATGTGATCTTGGAGCTAGTATTAATCTAATGCCATTATTATCTTTTAAAAGATTGGGAATAGGAGAAATTTCACCTACATCTGTGACTCTCTAACTGGCTGATCGTTCTATCACTTATCCTAAAAAAGTTTTGGAAGATGTATTAGTAAAGGTGGATAAATTTATCTTTCATGTGGACTTTATTGTATTAGATATAGATGAAGATAAAGAAATTCCAATTATTTTGGGAAGACCATTCCTTGTTTCTAGGAGATCTATGATCGATGTTCAAAAAGGAGAATTAACTACGAGAGTCAATGATCAAGAGGTAACTTTCAATATTCTGAAATCTATGAAATACCCTTAAACTGAAAAAAGATGATGAGTGATTTCGAATGGAAATCTGTGATTATTTGAGAGAAGATCATTTTAAAGAAGTATTTAAAGAAAATCTGGAATGTGAGGATGAATATGAAAGTGAAAGTAAAGATGATTTGGATGATATGAAGAATGAAAAGTTAGAATTTGTTTAGGAAAAATTTGAAAGGTTGGATACTATGGAAAATGGAGATAAAAGTTTAATTACATCTATCATTAAACCCCCTGAACTTGGGCTAAAAATTCTCCCTAATCATTTGAAGTATATGTTCTTAGAAGAATCATCTACTTTACCAGTCATTGTATCTTCAGATTTAAATGAATATCAAGAACAAAAATTATTGGACACCTTAAAAAGATACAAAAAAGCTTTTGGTTGGTCCATAGCTGATATTAAAGGAATCAGTCCATCGATCTGTATGCACAGAATTTTATTGAATGAACAACATAAACCTAGAGTTGATCCACAAAGGAGACTGAACCCAATAATGAAAGAAGTGGTTAAAAAAGAGATTTTAATGTGGTTAGATGCTGGAATTATATATCCTATTTTTTATAGTGTTTGGATAAGTCCAATTCATTGTGTTCCTAAGAAAGGAGGAGTGACTGTTGACGTAAATGATTGAAATGAAATTATATCGTACAAGACAAGTCACTGGTAGGCGAATATGTATTGATTATAGAAAATTAAATGCCACCACTAGAAAAGATCACTTTCCTTTACCATTTTTAGAACAAATGCTAGACAGACATGCTGGACAGAAGTACTATTGCTTTTTAGATGGATGTACCGGTTATCACCAAATACCTATTGCTCTTGAAGATCAAGAGGAGACTACATTTACTAGCCCTTATGGAACTTTTGCTTTTAAAAGAATACCCTTTGGAATATGTAATGCACCTGCAACATTTCAAAGATGTATGACATACATATTTAACAAATTAATTGATGATGGAATAGAAGTGTTTTTGGATGATTTCTCAATATTTGGAGATTCATTTGATGCATCCTTATGCAACTTAGAAAAAGTTTTAGAGGTACGCGAAAGAACAAATTTAATCCTAAACTAGGAAAAGTGTCAATTTATGGTTGCAAGAGGAATTGTGCTTAGGCACAAAATATCTGAATATGACATGGAAGTAGATCATGCGAAGATTCAAATTATAGAAAAATTACTACCTCCAACAACTGTGAGAAGGGTAAGAAGCTTTTTGGGACATGTATGATTCTACAGGCGTAATATTAAAGACTTTTCAAAAATTACTAAGCCTCTATGCCAAATTTTGGAGAAAGATAGGAAGTTTTATTTTAATGATGAATGCTTAAAAGCTTTTGATCTATTAAAGGAAAAATTAATCGCTGCCCCTATAATAGTTTCATCTGACTAGGAGAAACCATTTGAATTAATGTGCAATGCTAGCGATTATGCTATTGGAGTTATTTTAGGACAAAGACTTGACAAAATGTTTAAAGTTATATACTACGCTAGTAAGACTCTTACTGAAGCTCAAATTAATTACACCACTACTGAAAGAGAGTTATTAGCGATCGTTTATGTCTTTAAAAAATTTAGATCTTACTTAATTGGAGCTAAATGTATAGTGCATACTGATCATTCTGCTATTAAATATTTAATGCAAAAGAAGGATGCAAAACCAAGATTGATTCGATGTATACTTTTAATGCAAGAATTTGATTTTGAGATCATTAATAGAAAAGGGGTCGATAATCAAATAGCTGATCATTTATCTAGACATGAACAACCTAATTTAGATGATTTTGAAAAGGAAATCACTGAAACTTTTCCTGATTAGCAATTATATAATATTATTGAAGGAATTTACTATGGTTTGATGATATTGTGAACTACTCTTTTAGTACTATTTTTTCACCTAATTTAACAAAGCAACAACAACAAAAATTTAAGCATGATGCTATTTTTTTTCTAGGAAGATCATTATCTATACAAGCAACGTAAATATCTTATTATTATGATACGTGTGCCTTATGAAGAAACTGAAAGAATTATTCGAGAATGTCATGATTTTGAATTTGAAGTGCATTTCAAAATTGATAGAACTGCACATAAGATTTTGCAATCTGAATTTTTTTGGCCTACACTTTTCATAGATGTTTATAGATTTATCAAAACTTGTGATCGATGTCAGAGAATAGGCGATATATCTAGAAGAAATGAAATGCCTCTTAATTTTACTTTGTAAGTTGAAATTTTTTTTGCTTGGGGATTAGATTTTATGGGACCATTTATACCTTCATTTGGAAATATATATATATTGATTGTTGTTGATTATGTACTAAAATGGATTGAGGCAATACCTTTACCTAGGTGTGATGCTAGAAGTGTTTTGAGGTTTTTAACGAAAAATTTTTTCACAAGATATGGAATGCCTAGAGTAATCATCTCTGATGGAGGATCTCATTTTAAGAATAATCCAATTCAGAGATTGGTGGAAAAATATAATATTATGCATAGAATCTTTACAGCTTATCATCCCTAAACTAATGGTTTAGCAGAGGTATCTAATCATGAAATTAAACGAATTTTGGAGAAAGTCATTAATCCTGAGAAATTGGATTGATCTGCTAGATTAGATATTGCTTTATGGGCATACAGAACTGCTTATAAAACTCCTATAGGAATGTCCTGTTACAAATTAATCTTTGCAAAAACTTGTCACTTGCCTGTTTAATTAGAATATAAAGCATATTGGGCGATAAAAAAATTGAATTTCAATTTGTATGATGCTGGTGAGAAGTGACTGTTGTAATTGAATGAATTGGAAGAAATCAGAAATGAATCATATGATAATGACAGATTATATAAGGAGAGAAGAAAAATATGGAATGATCAGAAGATTGTTAAAAAGGAATTTTAACCAGGATAAAAAGTTTTATTATAAAATACAAGATTGAAATTATTTCATGGGAAACTAAAATCTAGGTGGGCAAGACCTTTCATTGTCATAAAAATATATCAGTTTGGAGCTGTGACTATCGAAGACCTAAATCTGGAAGAATATTCAAAGTTAATGGCCAAAGATTAAAACCATATGTTGAAGGCAATAGACCTAATTTTAAAAAGGTTTTAATTTTGGATCAACCTGAATAACTGGAAGTTATGTCGGGCGGACGACGTTAAACCAAGCATTTTGTGAGAGACAACCCACAGTTCTTGAGTGTTTGCTTTGTTTGATATGTTAAATGTGTTTGTTTGTTACTTAATTAAGTCTTATTTTTCCTTTATTATCATTAACAACATTTAAGAAATGAATCGAATCAAAGTTTGGAAAGATTTTGGACGAAGTAAAATTTGGTGAAATTTGAACTAATGTTGAACGACGCTGTTGTCAGCGCCATACCGCGCCACTATTCAGAAAATAGTTTCTTGTCTTTAAATTCAAGTTTTGCGGTTGTAGGCGGTAATTCTTCCATTAGAATTCCCAAAAACCGCCCCTAGACGCAGGAACTACCAAAGGAACGAAGAGGAAGATCCCAAATCTTGTCCAAATGGATTCCGACTTGATAGAAACTTCAAGATTTCAAGCTTTCAACCGTAGAAAGTTCGTCAGTTTCGAAGCGCAATGCTTATTCAACAAAAATTTCTCAAAAATGAGATTAATTAAAGAGCGAGGCTTTGTGAATCGAGTTACGAATTCTCCTACCACTAGAATTGATGAAATTGTTGTTTAGAGACGTTGAGAAGTATTGTGTTATACTACTACCGCCGTAGTTGTGTCGATTGTGAACGAGTTTTATGCAAATCTTCATGGAATCAGTCTATGTGTGAGGTAGGTTTATCACATTTACTCATGCAAAGATTAATGATTTATACATGATTGAGAATGTGTCAATCTACCACTTTTCAAATTTTGCCCCGATGAAGGACAATAGGAATGATATATACAGATATCTGACGGATGAAAGTGATGAATGGGAGATAAGAGATAACAGGTATGTAAGTTTCTCGATCACACTGTTAAATCCTATGTTGAAACACTTACATTATTTCATATGTGCAAAATTGCTCCCAACTATGAAAATTAGTAAAGTAACTAAGGAGTGTGCTATTCTGAACTACTGTATTCAAATGAGGATGCATATTGATGTTGGTTTGATAATTGTTAAATCTGTTTTAGGATTGATCGTTCATGGATCAAAGTATGGGCATGGACATCCTTCCACCATATTTCTCCTCTGCAGTCAATCACAAGTGCCATATGAGAACTGGGAAAGAGTACTTCTACCTTGGAAGCCTATACACCCAGCATATTCATATAGTAACCAGGAAGTTGGTGATATGAATGACATGAGCATTATTGAAGATCAACCATCTCAAAGGTCAACCACTATTTCTTCTCACTTTCCTAAAAGTTCACAGATCATCTTGAAGAAAATTATGAAATTGGAGAAGGAAGTGCAACACCTAATGAATGCAATCAACAATCTATCTGACTTCTTTGATGATCTGGATTGGAGTATGAAGGAGCACTTTGATCATTTTGGATATCTTGAAGGAAGTTTGACGCGGCTGATGAAATGGAATGGTTGGATTGAAGAGAATTTACTGAAGAATTCCTGTTTCGTCCATTCTACAATATGTTTGTTCATGCTCAATCAATTGGAGATCTTAGAATTGATGATAGTTTTGAGGAAGATGAAGACTTGATTATTGTATGTCTGTGTTTGTATATTTGAACTGTTTGCTTTGCTTTGATTGCTTTGCTTGGATGTTATATTTAGACTTTCTTTCTTGTTTTTTCAGCGTTTTTGTGTTGTGGTTGTGATTGACGCTGAATTTTAGAATTATATGGCTTGATGATGTTTAGTATTAAGTGTTATGTGTTTGTGTCTGAAACTTGGATTTTATATATGAAGTGATGTTTTGTGTTGTTTGTGTTAAAAAATATCATTTGCCATCGCTTTAGAATGTTATTCAATGCTTAATTAGACTAATTAGACGCGGAGCGGGCTTGAAAAGATCGAAATTGCAAAAGAAAGTCGGAAGCTCAGTTTTTGAACTAACACCGAACCGCGCCAAAAGGCAGTGAGTTTGGCCATAAGAGCATAGTAATGCGCTGAACGGCGCTGCCGATAGCGCCGGATAGCACTAGACCAGGAAAAAGGCCTAAAACTCCAAATTTTCACGATTTAACCCTGGGACCCATCTATTTTGCCCAAACAATCGTCTTCTACCACCAGCCAATGCTTATTTTCACACCTAGGGCTCACTAGCATTTGGATTTCAAGTGATTTTATGGCCAGAAAAGTCTGGGTTTCATCTTCTCTTGGTAAGAGCTACACTTTAACCTAAAATTTTTCAATTTTGCCTATGGAAATCTCCTACATTAGGAAGATTTGAAATTTTAACGTATTTGAAGAAACTTTGGAGATTTTTCATGGATTTTGAGTTCTTATCTATTTAAATTTACCTTGGGGTCCATTACATTGCAATTTTAAAATTGATTTTGATAAATTTGATATTTTTAGACAAAGGCTCCAAAAATTTTAAAGGAGAAGAGAAAACTTGAGTATGATGAAAGCAAATTTGTGAATTTCAAGGTTTATTTGCTCTTTAGTACGTTTCTTAGCAATAAGAAATGTATTCAATAAAAAGCCTTCAAAAATCCTAGAGGTATGCTTAAAGAACTTATTGCGAATCGTCAATGGTAGATATTCTATTATTTCACTGCTGAAGCGATGCTGGGAATTGTTAGAGAATTTTATGCAAATCTGTATTATTCTGAGAGTGAATACATACTGTTTAGAGGACAAATGGTTGAATTTACCCCTGCTCGCATTAATGCATTTTTTAGTGAAGAGCACCTTTTTATTGTGAATACAAAAAATTTCCTATTACGAATGAATCATTGGATATGATTGTGAACTTTTTGACTGATGGAAAAGGGGATAGGAAGGTTAAACAAAGAATAAAAGTTAACTTCCTCCTTTCTACTCTGAATCCTGTATCAAAAGTCTGACACTATTTCATTTCTGCAAGACTTTTGCCTGCCAACCATCACAACGATGTTACTGTAGATAGAGCTGTTCTGATCTACTATTTTGCCTTCAAGCATTTCAAAACTTTAGATAGATGTTTTAAACATTATTCAAATAAAATTCTAAACCCTAAAAAGTTATCCATAAAAACTTCAATTATTTTTTCTTTTAAATCACAAACAATTGCCATCATACACTCTGAAATGTAGCAGGGGCATTACATAAGCCAAAGGGCATTATTCTAAAACCAAATGTACCATAAGGACTGGTAAATGTTGTTTTCTCTTGATTCTCAGGAGAAATTTGAATTTGGTGGTAACCAGTATATCCATCGAGAAAACAAAAGTATTTATGCCCAGCTAGTCTATCCAACATCTGAACTAGAATAGGAAGTGGAAAATGATCTTTCCTTGTGGCAAGGTTTAATTTTCTATAATCAATGCATATTCGTCATCCTGTAACGTCTTACTGATATTATTTCATTCTTTTCTTTAACAGTCATAGTAACTCATCCTTTCTTAAGTACATAGTGAATAGAACTAACCCGTGCACTATCTGAAATAGGGTAGATAATTCCAGCATCCAACCACTTTAAAATTTCTTTCTTAACAACTTCTTTCATAATAGGATTTAATCTCCTTTGAAGATCAGCCCAAGGTTTGCAGTTATCTTTCATAAAGATTCTATGCATACAAATTGAAGGACTGATTCTTTTAATATCAGCTATTGTTCATCCAAAGGCTTTCTTATATTTCTTCAAAATTTCAAGCAAACTCTCTTCTTCTCTTTCAATTAATTGAGAGGAAATTATAACTGACAGGAATCACCTAAAAAGACATACTTTAAATGATTATGAAACTACCTTAAATCAAGTTCAGGAGATTTTTAGATTAATGGACCGAAAGATTCATCTTTTCAATCATGTCCAAAATTTCAAAATTTTCATGAACATAATTTAAATCTTCCTCATGAAAATCTTCAGGATCTTGTAATTCCTCTTCTTGCTTGTGTTCCAATTCTTTAATTTCAGATTTTTCTTTATAAGTTGACTTGAAATGACATTCACTCAAATATTTGATAACATTCATCCTATAACATTCAACATCTTTACCTCTTGCAGGACATTTCACTAACTTTGAAATATTGATTGTAACAGTTTGATCATTAACTCACATTGTTAATTCCTATTTTTGTACATCTATCATCGCTCTGCCTATGGCTAGGAAAGGTCTTCCTAAAATTATGGGTATCTCTTTATCTTCCTCCATATCCAACATAATGAATTAAATAGGAAAAATAACATGATCCACTTTCACCAAAACATTCTCTATAACTCCTTTAGGATATGTGATCAAGCGATTAGCTAATTGCAAAGTTACAGTGTTAGGGATTATTTCTTCTAATCCCAATCTTTTGAATAATGATAATGGCATAAGGTTAATGCTTGCACCCAAACCACATAAAGCTTTTCCAAAAAAAATGTCTCCAATTGCACATGGAATTTTGAAACTTCCAAAATCTTTAAGCTTTTCAGGAAGCTTTTTCTGAATTATTGCACTGCACTCTTCACTAAGGGAAACAGTCTTATTATCTTCAAACTTCCTCTTTTTGTTGATAATATCCTTCATAAATTTCACATAGCTTGACATTTGTTCTAAGGCTTCAGCAAAAGGAATGTTGATTGTAAGCTTCTTAATTATCTCCAAGAATTTTAAAAATTTCTTATCCAATTTTGTTGTCAAAGTCTCTGAGTAAATTGAGGTGGTGGCTTTTCTAAATAAAGTTTAGGTTGAGAAATTGGTTTTCCAAACCTTTCAGAGCGTCCTCTTTTGGTTTTTCAATTTCTTCTTTCTCTACTTCGGTCTCATTTTAAACTCTACCTTTCAACTCTGTTCCACTTCTCAAGTGAAAAGCTTATACTTGCTCTTTAGCTTTGTCACTTGGATTTACTTCTGTATTACTAGGAAGCGTTCCTTGGGATCTATTTACTTAATGAATTGGCAATTTATCCCAATTGATTCTCAATATTTCTGATTGTAGCTCCTTGACTTTGTAATTGATTTCCCATTTGTAACACCACTTCTTCAATAGACAACTTCATCTCCTTAAATTGTGAAGTATTGTTAAAACTTGGAGAATATGTTGGTCTATAATAATTATTCCCTTGGTTGTTCCCGTTTCACAATGGGTTTATTTGGTTGTTCCCCCATTTTTTATTACTACCACACTAATTATTAGTATTACAGTTAAAGTTTGAATGATTTTTCCAACGTGGGTTATAATAATTGGAATATGGGTTATTAGGCTTACTTAGAGTATTCAAAGTTTCTGGTGAAGTTTGGGAATTAACCATTTGGCTTAATGAATTTTCTTCAATCATGGAAGTTGGCTATGAAATATTTATCCCAAATTGGTATATCTTCCTTGAAATTGCAGCAACTTGGTTTGCTAGCATCCCAAAAGCATCATTTTCATGAATGTTGGCTACCTTTTTAGGATTTAACCTTTCAAAAGGCCATTGAAAAAATTATTAGTAGCCTTTTCTTTAATTAAAGCATAAGCATCAGAAAATTTTTTAGACATCAATGAACCACCAGTAGCGGCATCGATAATAGATGTAAGAGATCCAACTAATCATTATAGGAGGTCTGAATTATTAACCAATCTGGTAGTGAATGATGTGTACACTTTCTTAGGAGATCTTTAAAACATTCACTTGCTTTATATTTAGATTCCCTTTCAAACTGACAAAAAGATGTTTTTATCATTTCTAAGCTTCGCAGTCTTCAATGGTGGAAAATATTTAACAAGGAATTTTTGTGTTAAATCACCCCAAGTTCTGATAGATCCAGGTGCTAACAAATTTAACCAAATTTTAGCTTTATCCCTCAGAGAAAAAGGAAAAATTTTAAGTCTAATAGCATCATCCAAAACACCATCGTATTTAAAAGTAATGCACAATTCTAAAAAATTAATAAGATGTAAATTATGAACTTCAGTTGGTGCTCCCTCAAACTGATTATTAGATACCATCTGGATAATAGTAGGTTTAACTTCAAATGAATTAGTAGCTACAGCAGGGTGTTGAATACTACCATGAAGTTTTTCCCCTGTAGGGTTAGCATAATCTCTTAAAGACATAAATTCTTGATGGATTTCAACATTTTGATGATCTTGATTTGCCATTTCTTGAATATTTTTTATGTTCTTCTAAATTTTTAATTTTTTTGAATTTTCTTATAGTTCTCTCTAATTCATAATCGTAAGGCACAAGTCCTTCAGAACCTAAACTACACATACACAATTAACAAAATAAAATAAAACACACTAACAAAAATAATAAAAAGTAAAAACTTAATTTTTCTTGAATTTTCTTTAAATGTAATTTTAATTAATTTACCCGGCAACGACGAAAAAAACTTGATCCCTGAATATTTACCCTTACGTTCTAGATATGAAATTGTACTTTAATTATTTATAATATAGGATACTACGCAAGTATATGTATCATTTATTAAGTAATATATGACTTTTTAATTAAGCCCCGAAATATCGAATCCATAGGAAAATGTCTAAAAATTTAAAGAAATAAGAAAAATAATTTTTTTCCTTTTAAAATGATTTTGTAAAGTATGTTTTAAGATATAAAGTTTTTCAAATTTGTTTTGATATTTTATAAATAAAAAGTAAAGCAAACGACTAAAGTTAATACAACTATAAAATAGTATGAAAGCAAATGAGAATAAAATATTTTTTTTCCTCTTTCAAGGATTCAGTAATACTTATTGAATTCATTGTGGAAGTATCTAAAATGTGTTGTGCCAAATAGAAGCAATTATATTCTTTACCCTTACTTGGTTCTATAAAAAACATTGGTTAATTTGTTGATTTGAAATCTTGTAGAAAGGTTAGGCAGGAAAGACACTAGCTCCCACTCTAGAGTTCCCTTGATTCCCTTCACCTGGGGGCTAACATCTCATAACAAAATTTTTCACATCAAACCAAATTAGGGGGCTTTAGCCTGTCACTCTAAAGTCCTCTAATTTTACTCCCCATTATAAGTATATCTTTCTATTAATTTGCACCCAATCATAAGGACTATAATTCTCATCCATACAATTGCATGTGAATCTTTCCAGTTGTTGATTGAGAGATACCGTAATGGATCTTACATAATCTCCCAACAAATTTTAACATCTTAATTGGCCAAATCAAGAGGTAAACAAAGTGCAAGGTAGTGAATCATCACAACTTCTTCCAACATTGAATTCCTATACTTCACACAACTTTCTTCCATAATTTAATTACT
The DNA here is from genome assembly GCA_022702705.1 of Papilionanthe hookeriana x Papilionanthe teres. NCBI lineage: Eukaryota > Viridiplantae > Streptophyta > Magnoliopsida > Asparagales > Orchidaceae > Papilionanthe > Papilionanthe hookeriana x Papilionanthe teres. The sequence goes on along the minus strand of CM040428.1, from coordinate 78,087,479 downwards.
TCATCATTTAGAAGGAAAAAGATAAATAAAACTAGTCAGAATCCATGGAGAAAATACAATCAAAACTTGATTTCAAAGTAGAAATCATAGTGAAAACACAGCAAGTTTTACTTAAAAACCAAATGTAAAAAAAGATAAAAACTTATTTGAAAATCTTCTCCACAAGACTCTTGAAGTTCTTTTGAAACTTTGCTTTCCCCTTACAAGACACAATAGAGGTTGGCGCCCAACTCTGTTGACTCCAAATCTCTTTTCTACTTTTAATAAAAGATAGATACAATTGATAATAAAAGTGGTGAAGTGGAAAAGCGTCTCAATAACTCTCTATCATAAACTTGACTCTTAACACTAATCACACCCTCCAACAACAACCCTTTTTCTGATCTTCAAGTCTTCTTTTTAAAATTTTCTAAAAGGTCCATTGGTGTCTCTTCAAAATATGTCCATATTCAATGTATCCACCAAGAATGCATCCATCCGTTCAAATTTTAAATGAGTTTTGGCACTGATAGGAAGTTAGTAAAGTTTAAACAAAAGGATGCTTCAAAAACCCTTAAAATTTTGCGCCAAAATCTAATAAATTTGTCACTTTAACTGTGGCACCTATGTGTCAGCCAGCCGACGTTTAGGCGTCAGAGGCCAATTTTGCACGTCTTTCATTTTTTGCTCCAAATTTGATCATTTATTTCTCCTTTCATCATAATAACTCATTTTAATCATAATTGCAAGAAAAGCACAAAAATACCTTCCATTAAAGTGCAATATCATCAAAAATAGGTATAAAAATGTTCTTAAAAACACTTTATATTTTAGGTATATCACACCTACATAATATGAAAGATCAGATAAGGTTTATATTAAGCTAGGTTCTTAAATTTTTCTATAAGGGCAAGCCCCTATAGTTAATTACCTCTCAAATGAATATAGTCACCAAAGAGAACTCTCAATGATGATCAGAGGTATCTGTCTTCATGAATTCAAAGGTTAGGGTTTGTAAGGTTGGACATAGAAAAATCAAGTGAGAAAAGTACCAAATGGGAATATTTAGTTTTTATATGAAAGGAAAGAAAATTAGGGGATGTCATGTATCCTTAGGAGAACCTCAGTAACCTCCTAAACTATCTTATGGTTTGGCTTCAACTTTAAAGAGAAGTTAACATAATATTTTATCCTCCAATATTATTATTTAGGGCTTATATTTTTATGATATCAATCATACAAATAACCTAAAAGATAGGAGGAATTACTTTGTAACGAATGAGAACCTCAGAGTCCTAAAACGAGTTAGGGGTTATGTAGCACAGCAGAGTCGTATAATGACCTAAAGATCATATGAGGATTTATGTTGCACTAGGTAAATAACCTCAAAACCTTATGGCTTGTTATTTAAACTACGGAAGGGATTTGTTGTAGATCTGTTAGCTTTCTCAAAGATGTTCTTTTGTATATCCTCATCATGCTGCACACGGTGCATGCTCCAAGCTCCTCATTTTAGGAGGTGTCAAGTTTAAAGTGTAAAGTTTAAGAGGTTTAAAGGAGTTCCTAGATTTTTAATGTGTGTATGTCAGACTTTATTTTTGTTGTTCTAAATATCTTATGGGGGAAGTTTAAGTTGACTAAGCCATACCAATTAGGATCCCACTGTTCCTCCCTCATTCCGACACCATTATTTTCTTTGAATTCACTTAATCTAGGAAAACTGCTAAGCTTATTTAAATTAGGGAAATCACGTTAGCAGCCATAAGTTGCTTCCTCCAAGCAATTCCCGATCATCCAAAGGGGGTGTATTAAATTTAGTTCATTTTTATCTTTGTTTTAAAAATATTGTTTAATTTTGAAAATAAGTTTTGTTTGTCTTGAGTTTTGTTTTGAATGCTAATTTCAGTTTTGGTTTTGTTTTGCATGCGAATTGAAGTGAATTGTTAAAAATGAAAAGTACTGGAAAGTAAAGCACAATAAAGAAACATGTTATAAATAAACTGTAAAAAATGTACCAGCCATTTTATCACACTCCAACTGAATATATATACACACACACACACACACACACACACACATACATACATATATATATATATATATAATTTTGTATCAAACTTAATTGATTGCAGAACGGAAAGCAGAAAAAGTGGTTCATATTCATATTCATTTGGTAGGTTCATATTCATTTGTTTATATCTCAAGGATGGTTTTCTTGAGCAAAGACATAAGAGGATCAATTGTCCTCCAAGAAATCCAAAAGGATGACAAGGAGGTATGGGGATAACCCTACACCTCTTTTAAGATCTTTTGGAATGTTTTGAGTTCTTCTGAACTATTATGTTGCTAAATCATTCATTTATTATAGTTTGATGGGTGTTTTAACCTTGTGCTTAATGAACTTTGATGTTTTTATCATTCCTCCGAGTGGGGTAACTTTCACTTGTTGTTTTATTTATGAATAATTTGAGCGAGGATCGTTAAGGGCAACTTGATTTGTTAAGGAACTAAGCCAATTTAAATTTAGGGTTGAGCTTAGTAGTGCTTTGAAAGTATTTGTAATTAGTTATATTTTCTTGTTTAGGCATCATGAAACAAACTTGGATTAAGCCTAGTTCATTGCTAAGTCCTTAAGATTTTATGGGTAGATTTGTAATTTTAAGATTGTTAAATTAGGTGAACTTGATCCTGATTAGGTATTATATCATAATACAACCATTAACTTAGGGTTTCTTGATTAGTGAATTAGGGTCTTCCAAAATCCAACCCCTCACCTTAGGATCATCCAATTTAATTAACTTCCAAATTATAATAATTAGAGGAAAATTACACATATATCATTGTTGTGGATGAGTGAGGAATGGGTTTCTACCTTTTAATTCCTTGTGTTTCAATCATCTAAAAGAGTTAATTATGATCATACATAACCCATTCACCCTTGGATTTAGCCTAAATTTTAATTAGGGCTTAAATTCCATAATTACCATTTTGCATCTCAAGGCTTTATCATTTCATAATTCTTCAAATTTAACTCAAATGACTTTTAAAAATTTTATGTTACCCCACTCATGGGTCAATTAAAATATTCGAGGAGAAAATATAACTTTTTTATTTTTATTTTCTTTTTAGAATTATTTTTAATGCAAATATAGGTATTTTTCAAGTTAATTCATTAACTTATCAAAAATATACCATCTGTCCTTAGGAAAATTATTGGAGATTCACTTAGGTCAGAGGACCACTTAGGCCAAATTTCATGATTTTTTATTCTTATTTTGTTTATTATAATTATTTGCTTATTTTGAGGATAAATTAAATATAAAATATTATTTAAGTGGAAGATTAGGTTTTATATTTTTCATAAACCTCTCTGAGTTCAAGGAACCTAGAGAAATAAATTTCATATTTCTATGATCTTTATTTTATTTGTTGTAATTATTTTAGTGCAAAATTAGTGAAATTTTATTTTTAAACCTTTAAAAGTTCATAATTATTTTTTAGAATATTAGGAAAAATATTCTAATTGCTTCTAACTGATTAGGAAACAATGTAGAACATTTAAGTGAATTCTTATATTTTAATAATTTTTTATTTTTTAATTATTTAAAAATTTAAAAAATAGGTTAGAAATGAAGTTTTTTACTTAAGGCTTGATTTTATTTTTCTTAGGTACCCCTGAGCACAAGGAACTTCCAAAACAACTTTTTAGAATTTTTCTAATTATATTTTAATTACTATAATTATTTTAACGCAAAAATGCCATTTTTCTTAAAAAATGAAATTTGGCGATTAAATTAATTCAAATGGGTTTCAAATTTTTACAGTGAGTTAATATGATTATTATTATTTAATTTGTGGGTTCATTTTTGATATTTTTCTATTTATATTTTAATTACTTAATTTTTAAGGGTTTTAATGAGAAAATTACAATTATTGCCATTTTAAATCACTTAAATCCCTTTTATATTTTTCGTAGGGTCCTCTGATTACTGTGAACCTACCAAAGTAATTTTTATATTTTTCTGATTTATATTTTAATTATTATAATTTTTAATTAAAATAGAGGTGATTCAATATAAAAATTAGGGCTTTTATGTTAGGCATGCTCTCTGACTCTTGAAAATTCAGGGAACACTCCTATCAACAGAGAAAGAAAGCCCTCCAAATTTCAAGTCATGATGTTTTATATTCATTAATTTATGATTTAAATAAGCCTCTAAGTATTTAATTAGTTAAAAATAAAATTCATGATAAATAATTTTGATTTTTATTCCACATTATTTTCTTATGTTCACTGAGCAACATGATTTTTTTTTCGGATTTTTCTAAACAAAATTATGAATTTTCTAAGCTAACCGAATTAAATAAATAAAAAATACCTTATTTTTCTATTTAAACCAGTCAACGCCAACTCTACCTTTGGAGGCTCTAAACTGCTACGTGGCGTGCTCTAACTCGACGCCGTCTTCCTCGTCAGCTGTCACACGGCTCACGCTTTATGCCTCGATCCTTCATCTGACTGCATTACTGACCCACAATTTTATATTATGATATTTTTAATTTAATTGCAACGACGCCAAAAACTTGACCCCGCTATATTATATGTATAGAATTGTAATTATTTATGTTGTGGATGCTACGCAAGTATACGTATCGTATCAAGTAATACGGGGCTCTAGTGGAGTCCCGGTTATCGATCCCACAGGGAAAGAGAAAATTAAATAACAACTAATTTTAAGATAATAATAATAATAATAATAATAAAACTAGTATACGAAAATTCGAAATTCTAAATTTAAGCGCAATAAAGTAAACTAAGTATTCTAATCAGGTAACTTAACTAAGTAGAGAATTAATACGTATTTAAAAGTGCATGAAATTAAACTAAATAAGTCTTAACTATTTAAAGAAAGTATCTTTCCCCTTGTTTAGAAATTTAAGTGATTGATGAATTTAAATAGATAATTTTAAGGTATTGTGACAAATAGGAGCATTCCTATTCTTTACCCTTTGGTCCAGTGTAAAGAATATTGACTAATCCTATGTTTGATTACCGAATCCGCGGCTAGAGCTGGGAGGATACCGACTGCCACTTCGAGCTCCCACGTTCCCCTCGCCCGAGGGCTAACATCTACACTTCGGCTCTCAAACGATAGGATCGAATTGAATATTTTAGTCCGTCACACTAAAATGCTCGATTCTACGCCCGATGATATTATTTCCTATTTATTTGCACCTTCCTTCCAAGGCTTTTGAATTCCCCGAATATCGGATGTAATTTTTACTATAGTTGTAAATCAACACATTTTAACAAATCAAATGGCCGAGTTGAAAAGTAAATTAAGTTTTAAGTAAAAATTATCACAATTTATTAATATATAAAAGTATCTCTATTTTAATTTCATCAAGTCACTTAATTTCATAAACGAGGGAGAAAGATTAAATAAACTACTCAGAATGCATGGGAACTAAACTAAGCATGGATTTCATTTAAAGTTAAAAACAATAAATACAAATACTTATCTTGATTTATCCCCAAACAGACTCCTCGTAGTTCCTTTGACTCTTCCTTCCATGACAACGACGACTCACTAATTACTCACTAAACTCACTAAAGACTAAAAGATTGCACTCAACAAAAAAATAACACACTTAGAACACAAATTAACACTTAGAACTCACACAAGACACCTAGAGACTGAATTTCGGCTTCTATATATAGAGGTAAGCAAAGGTCCAAGAGGTGTGTAAGCATCTCTTCAAAAAGTGTCCAGGTTCAATGTATCTGTGCAATTTAAACTAGCTCGCCGTCGGCGACGAACTACCTCGCTGTTGGCGAGGCTTATAGAAGATCTTCAAACCGCGCTATCTCGCTGTCGGCGGGCTCGGGCTCGCTGTCAGGGAGACAGTTATAAATTCTTCAGAAATGTCTCCTCGTAACCTCGCCGTCGGCGGGCTCGATCTCGCCGTCGGCGACTCAGCACAAATTGCATTATTTTCTTCCTTTTTGCTCCAAATCCGCTCCTTTTTATGATTTTTGCTTTTATCACCTAAATTCTCCATTTCTGTAATAAAATAAAGAAAATACCCTTCTTTAAAGTGCAATTTCATCAAAAATAGGTATGAATTTCTTAATAAAATTTTCGAGTGATCAAAATCCCCCAAACTTACTTATTACTTGTCCTCAAGTAATTTTAGTACTACATAAAAATAATGATTTCTATAGTAAGATTTTTCAATTCAAAAAAACTATGAATTAGATTAATTAATATAATAAAGTTAAATAAAAATAATTCATGTAATTTTAATTAATCTTATAGAAATAAATTATTTAGTTATCAGGTCTAAAATTTCTAGCTTACTATTCATTTCAGGAATGACTATATTTAAAAGAATAACGATTTAAGATATTCATATGATAAGAAATTCAAGAAAACACTATTGGGTAAAATTCTAATCCATAAATATAAGTTTGGAAATATCTAAGTTTTTCCTTTAGGTTAATTCAAATGAAGCCGATTTTTGATAAGGCATCTCCTCAAGCTTCTCCTCATTTTTCTTTTCTTTTTCTTTTTCTTTTCTTTTTCTTTTTCTTTTTCTTTTGAGGATTACTGTATCTGGAGAGCCTGTTAATAATTTTGAACTTCATTTTCATCTTCCTAAATTTGAAACTTAGGAATATTCTTTAGCTTATATATACTTCATAGTATTTACTTTATTGATTTTCAATCTTTTCTTTTTCACTTGAATACTTAAGAATTTTAATTTTAGAATATAGTTTTCCTTACTAAAAATAGTTCTACTATATTCTTATTCCCTTTAACTAAATATTTTATTCTATTTAATTAATTAAAGCACTAGAAATATTTTATTTAACCTTTTTATAATAATTAAATAAAATAATTCATATTAATTAAATTGAAAATTTTGCTTATAAAAATCATTTTATAATAATTTGAAAATAGAAATTGAGAACAAGTTAATAACTAAATTTGTATTTTACTCCCCCCAAACTTAAATTTTTATATCTATTCTAAATAATGAAAAAGGGAAAGTAAATAAATCATACCTTTGAAGTTTAGGTATTTCTTTTTCTTTGAAATTTTTGCGAGCTTTTTCATTTTTCATTGAACTCGTATCTTGTTAGTATTCTCCATATATATATATAACAATTTAAAGAAAATGCGAGGATAAAATCTAAGATAAGTATTAAATATAACAATTAAAATTAACTCTACACTACACATATGAATTACTAACATATTAAAAACAATGAACTAACAGATTAACAATTTTACAACTTAAAACAATACAAAATAAAATAAAAACATACTAAAAAAAACTAACATCCTATTTAACATAAAAACAAATGTAATTAACTAACACAAAAACAAAAACTAAACTACTATAACAATTCAAGCAAATAATCTAACAAACATCCATTGTCTCAAAACATAAAGTACTGAATAATACAAATATATAAAGTCTTCAAAATAACTTAACATCAAACAAATAAAACAAATAAAGTCCTAATCTTCAGCATCAAAGTCCCAGGCTATATCATCTCCTCCCTGATCTGTAGGCTGAGAAGATTGAGCAGGATGATATTGTGAATATCGGGGGCACTCAGGAAAGACAACATCTAAATCACCACTCCTATAACGACGTTTAGCTTCATAGTATGCAATCTCGTATTCCGAATGTCGCTGGAGATATTCGCTATCATAATCATGTCTCCTCTCCAGATTATCAATTCTTTGATCAAAATGATCAAATCATCTCCCCATTGTCTCTCCAAACTGCTCAAAACTTCTCCTATGCAGTGTCAATTCATTCATCGGATCTTGTAGGGTAGGGGTGGTAGGCTCGGGAGGTTCATGGCTAGTAGAGGGTATATCTCTACTTGAGCGAGTGAAATAACTTCTTACTCCTGCTCTCCACCCTTCATGAGATTCATACTTCTTAATATTGGCAGCTGTGAGTAGTTTCATTGGTTCTACCTATTCTTCATTATCTCCAGCCTCAACTCCAGAGAGTTGGCAGAGTGTAAAAACTAATCCGGGGTGTCCCAATCCAGCTCCACTCTCATTTCGAGGAGTGTCCAGAATGTTTCGATAAATAATTCTCCCGATGTTGATGCTTCTATTATTCTGAATACAGAAATTCAGAATTGCTCTATCTCGTGTTACCTCACTGTGGTGATATGTGGGTAACAGAGTAGAACAAATAAAGTAATGTCGAGCTTTGGAGATCGCATTTAATTTAGAAAGAGGAAAATTCACTCTTTCCTGTCGCTTAATTTTCCAAACTCCGGTCCCATCGGTGAGAAAGTTAATGACTTCCTCTAGTGGTCCTTCCATCGTTCCAAAAGTTTCATACTCGCTAAAGTGCGAGTCATGAACTTCATAGAACGCGTTAATTCTTGCAGCATTGAAATCTACAAAAAATCCTCGTACCTTTACTGGTGCATCTTCAGCGGCAGTCAAATTGGCATAAAATTCTTTAACAACTTCTACAGCTGCTCTATATTGAACATAATAATCCGCTCTACTTCTCCTCCCGGATTTTTGAAAACCCGATCTGCAATGCATTTTCTTCCTTGAATATTTTCAAAATATTTAGTCTGTGCTCGTGCATTGATGAATCGGTCTTCGTCGAATTCTACTCGACGTTTTTGTCGTGGAGCCATACGATCGATCTGTGAAAATCATGAAAATTTTCACTAAACTTAAAAATAATCCTAAGAAGGCTTCCTACAACATTTATAAGCAATTTAAATTAAATTCCATGGATTTCCACCGAATATTTCTTCCATATTTTGATTTTTCCCAAAATTTGCAATGTGGTGAAAATACATGGTGAAAATAAAAAATTTTTGCATAGGAGTGAAGCACTTACCAAGAGAAGATGAAATCCAGTGTTTTTGAGTGATAAAATCGCCTCTAAATCCAAGTTCTCTCAAGCCCTAGGTCGGTTTTTGCGAAAATGAGAGGTTGGGGATGATGAATAGTGTTTTTGACCGGTCGAATATATGTTTTTCCCGACCTCGCTATCGGCGAGATTTTCTCGCCGTCGGCGAGCTAATATTTTTCGGAACCAAAAACTCTCGGGAAAAATCCGCTGTCGGCGAGAAATTCTTCGCTGTCAGCGAGATCGATCTCGCTGTCGGCGGGATTTTTCTCGCCGTCGGCGAGATTCCAAAATTTTAAAATTTTTGAAATTCGTCACTCATTTTCGTCCTTAATTTGCCTTATATTATATTTCCGATCACATCATTTATTAATTTAATATGAAGATTAGCTACTTATACATAAACAAATTCACACAACACAACAAATTAACTTTAATATTGAAATCCATGAGATATACAAACTAACATAATTTTAGACTCTATAATCAAACTTCGAGCTTCAATCCTTACTACTAATCGAGCATCGCAAACCAATCCACGACACACTAAATGCTGATACAAAACTATGATGCATATCTCGATTAGGTTTGAGATATTCGAATCATCACTCCACACATAATAAAATCTAAATCAAATCAAATAACATCAATACAAACATACTATGGAAATCTTTACTACTACTCTTCAAGGTCGAATCTTCATCTTCTACGATATTTCCGATATGACGATGATGCACAAATAAGTTATAGAAAGGCCCGAAGGGAAATTCGACGCGATTCTTCGGTGATCCAACCCTTCCGTCTCGGTAAATGAAGAAAGCTAGCTTCTAGGTGTCCAGAATGATCAAAGTGTTCCTTCATCCTCCAGTCAATGTGATCAAATAAATCAGATATATTGTCGATTGAATCTCTCACTTTCTGCAGTTCTTTCTCCATTCCTTTAATTTTCTTCAAAAGTAACTCCGTTTTATCCGAAATAGGCCTTGCTTATAGGATTATTCTGTGAAGCTCTATCAGAGATAAATGTAATGTCTTCATTATTGTCCAAAGTAGGGAACATATCTGTAGGATCAAGCGGCTTCCAAGGTAACAGAACCTTTTCCCAAGCTTCATAAGAAACCTGGTACTGACTGCATAATGCAAAAATAGTAGATGGGTGTCCTAGTCCGTGAACTGACCCATGCACAATTAAACCCAATGCAGACTTAACAATTATTGATCCAACATCAATAGGCAATCCACTTTGAATACAATAATTCAATATAGCGCATTCCTTCGAAACCTTGTTTACCCTCATAGTAGGTAACAATTTAGATGAGATGAAAAAGTGTCAGTGCTTTTAGACGGGATTCAAAAGTGATGCGAGAGAAACTAACATACCCGTCTTCACGCATTTCCCGATCTTCCGGTTCATCGGTCGGATATCGAAATATCTCATTCATATTATATCGAGAAGGCACAAAATTTGAATAGTGACATACCGGGGTGTTTTCTATAGAGAATAATTCATTTACTCTTGATGGAGTAAACGTCACCCATCTTCCTCGGACGTAGACATTCCCATTGTTGATCGCATGTAAGTTAGAGTAGAACTCTTTCACAACCTGGAATTACAACGGCGGACGTAGTGTAACAAAATACCTCCCAAGTGCCGCCGCGCGATCGTTTCTTCTATCTTCGTAGTGGAATTCTCTAATCCTCGATTGACGAATCCCGTTCCTTGATAACTCTTTTCTTTATCAAAACCTTGTTGAAGATCCATTGCGCTTCCGCACTCACAAATTTCCTCCGGTTAAACACTCCAGATTTAGAGGAATCTAAGAATTTGGAGGCCATTATGGTGAATGGAATGAATTCTAGTGAAGAAGGCAGACTTAGAGTGGTTTAAGAATGGGTTTTCATAAAGGAATTGATGTTGAAACCGTCCAAATCGGTATTCAAAGTATAAATAACTCATCTTTATAACTTCCTCGCTGTCGGCGAGGACGTTTCTCGCCGTCGGTGACTTAGTTATAAAAACTGCCTTTCCGGTTCTCGCTGTCGGCGAGGACGTTTCTCGCTGTCAGCGAGCTCGATAAATAAACTGAATCTAATTTAGGCGCGAACCTAGCCGTCGGCGAGTATCGACCTCGCCGTCGGCGAGATTCCAAAATAATGTCCAATTTTGCTCTAAATCGAATAATTTCTTTTCTCATCATAATGGTTCGAATATGTGATGATTCTTAATAATAATTGAGTAGTAAAGTTTCAATAATATAGACTAACTATTAAGATACAATAAAAATAGATGACTAATTTGGGTTGCCTCCCATAAAGCGCTTGGTTTAACGTCGTCAGCCCGACCTAATTTCAATTATTAATCAGGTCGACTAAGCATTAAAACATCTTTATAGTTAGGTCTTATACCTTCGAAATATGGTTTTAATCTATGTCTATTAACTTTAAATTTATGTCCGAGTTTTTGGATCTTCGATTTCTATAGTTACGTATGAAAATATTTGAGTTATGGTGAAAGGTCCTAACCATCGAGACTTCAATTTTCCGGGAAATAATTTCAATCTACTATTATATAACAAAACTTCACGTCCTGGTTCAAAATTTCTCCGATTAATCTTCCGATCATGCCATAATTTCATCTTTTCTTTATAAATCCGATCATTATCATATGATTCATTTCTTAATTCTTCCAATTCATTTAATTGCGGCAATCTCTTCTCACCGAACCTTCTTTCATATTATAATTAAATTCTTTAATCGCCCAATATGCTTTATGTTCTAATTCAACTAGTAAGTGACATGTTTTTCCATATATAAGCCCTGTAAGGAGTCATTCCAATCGGAGTTTTATAAGCGATCCTATAAGCCCATAATGCGATTGTCTAATCTAATAGACCAATCTAACCTATTTGGGTTTACTGCATTTTTCTAAAATACATTTAATCTTACGATTAGATACTTCAGCTAATCCACTAGTATCGTGGATGATAAGCGATGGATATCTTATGAGTAATATTGTATTTTTCTACTAGTTTGTGAATGTATTTATTTCTAAAATGAGTTCCTCCGTCGGTGATAATCACTCTCGGCATTCCAAATCTAGTAAAAATATTTTTCATCGTAAATTTTGAAACACTCTTAGCATCACACCTAGGTAAAGCTTGTGCCTCAATCCATTTGGAAACATAATCAACAATTTACTAATATATATGAGTTTCCAAACGAAGGAATTAAAGGTCCCATAAAATCTAATCCCCAAACATCAAAAATTTCAACTTCTAGTATAAAGTTTAGAGGCATTTCGTTTCTTCTAGATATATTTCCTACTCTTTGGCATTTATCGCAAGTTTTAATATATCTGTATACATCTCTAAATATAGTAGGCCAGTAAAATTCAGATTGTAGAATCTTATAAGCAGTTTTATCAGTCCCGAAATGTCCTAAAAAATCAGAATCATGACATTTTTGAATAATTGGTTCAGTTTCTTCATAAGATACACATCTTCTAATAATTAAATCCTTACATTGCTTATATAAATATGGTTCATCCCAAAAATAGGTTTTCGTATCATGGATGAATTTTTTTCGTTGTTGTAAAGTTAGCATAGGTGGTAAAATATTACTAACTATATAGTTTACTATATCGGCATACCATGGTATTTTCCACTCATTGATATTATATAGTTGTTCATCGGAAAAGCTGTCTATAATTTCATTTTCAATATCGGATAATTCATGATTTTCTAATCTTGATAAATGATCCTCAATTTGATTATCAGTTCCTTTCTTATTAACGATCTCAAAATCGAATTCTTGCATTAATAGCATCCATCTAATTAATCTTGGTTTGAAATCATTCTTTTGCATTAAATATTTGATAGCAGAATGATCAGTAAGCACGATACATTTTGTTCCAATCAGATAAGGTCTAAATTTATTAAAACCATATACTACCGCTAATAATTCTCTTTCACGTAATCGTATAATTTATTTCGAGCATTATTTAGAGTTTTACTTAGCATAGTATATAACTTTAAAAATCTTTTCATATCTTTGCCCCAAAACTCGCTCCTACAAGCATAATCACTAGCATCACACATAAGCTCAAATGGTTTCTCCCGGTTAGGTGAAACTATTATAGGTGTTGTAATTAATTTTTCTTTTAAGAGTTCAAAAGCATTCGGGCATTCGATTGTAAATTCAAATTTCTTGTCCTTTTCGAGAAGTTGGCATAGAGGTTTAGTAATTTTTGAAAAATCTTTTATATAACGTCTGTAGAATCCAACGATGTCCAAGAAAACTTCTTACCCCTTTTACCGTAGTTGGAGGTGGTAATTTAGCTATAACTTGAATTTTTGCAGGGTCCACTTCCATGCCTTTTTCCGAAATTTTATGCCCTAATACAATGCCGCCCGCAACCATAAATTGACATTTCTCCCGAGTTTAGAACTAAATTTGTTTTCTCACATACTTCTAATACTTTTTCAAGATGAGTTAAGCATGTGTCAAATGATGTTCCAAATACGGAGAAATCATCCATAAATACTTCTATTCCATTGTCAATTAACTTACTAAATATAGACATCATACATCTCTGGAATGTTGCTGGTGCATTACATAATCCAAAAGGCATTCTTCGAAAAGCAAAAGTTCCATAAGGACTAGTAAATGTAGTTTTCTCTTGATCCTCAGGAGCAATTTGTATTTGATGATAACCGGTGTATCCATCTAGAAAACAAAAATACTTATGTCCGATTAATCTATCTAACATCTGGTCTAGAAATGGTAAAGGGAAGTGATCTTTCCCGGTGGCGGTATTTAATTTCCTATAATCAATACATATACGCCAACCAGGTAACTTATCTTATAGGAATAAGATCGTTATTTTCATTGGCAGTGACGGTCACTCCTCCCTTCTTAGGAACACGGTGAATTGGGCTTACCCAAGCACTCGTCGAAATAGGATATATAATACCATTATCTAACCATTTTAAAATTTCTTTCTTAACTACTTCTTTCATTATCGAGTTTAATCTCCTTTTGGGGATCTGCTTTAGGTTTATGTTCATCATCTAAAATAATTCTATGCATACAGATTGAAGGACTAATTCTTTTAATATCTGCTAAAGTCCAACCAAAAGTTTTCTTATATTTTTTTAAAGTTTCTAAAAGTTTTTGTTCTTGAGATTCGTTTAATGCAGATGAATTAATAACTGGTAAAGTTGAAGAATTACCTAATTAAGCATATTTCAAATGATCAGGTAATATTTTTAGCTCAAGTTCATGAGGTTTAATAATTGACGGAACTATATTCTTGTCAGTGTTTTCAGTATTATCCAAAAATTCAAATCTTTCCTGAATATAATCTAGTTCTTCATTATTATCTTCAATTACTTCAGTGTTTTCTTTTTCTAATTTATCTTCGTAATATTCCTTAAAATGTTCGCGTTGTAAATGTTCAAGTATTTTCATCCGAAAACATTCATCATCTTTTTCTAGCGCAGGATATTTCATTGATTTTGCGATATTAAATGTAACTTTTTGGTCATTTACTCTCATAGTTAATTCTCCTTTCTGAACATCAATCATAGCTTTTCCAGTAGCTAAAAATGGTCTTCCTAAAATGATAGGAATTTCTTTATCTTCCTCCATATCTAAAACAATAAAATCTACTGGGAAGATAAATTTATCCAATTTTACTAACACATCTTCAATAACTCCCTTAGGATAGGTAACCGAACGATCAGCTAATTGAAGGGTTACTGAAGTAGGTGTAATTTTTCCTGATCCTAATCTCTTAAAAATTGATAGAGGCATTAGATTGATGCTTGCTCCTAAGTCACACAAAGCTTTTCCATAAAAATTTTCTCCTATAGCGCAGGGTATAGTGAAACTACCAGGATCTTTCAATTTTTCAGGAAGCTTCTTCTGAATAATAAGCACTACACTCTTCACTAAGTGCGACAAGTTTCATTATCGTTGAATTTTCTTTTCTTATTTAGAATATCTTTCATAAATTTTACATAATTTGGCATCTGATCTAAAGCTTCGACAAAAGGTATATTGATTGTTAATTTCTTTAATATTTCAAGGAATTTAGTAAATTGTTTATCTTTTTTATGTTGAGCTAGTCGTTGAGGAAATGGTGGTGGAGGTTTTTCAACAGAAATTTTCATAGGTATTAAAGGATGTTCTAAGTTTAAATATTGTTGAATTGTTTCTTTTTCAATTTCCACTTCCTCTTTTTGGCTTTCAAGTTCTTTTTGAATTTGAGGTTCTAATTCTTTTCCACTCCTTAGTTGTATTGCTTTAATTTGTTCTTTTACTTGATCTTTAGGATTTTTTTCCACATTACTAGGAAAAGTTCCAGGTATTCTATTATTTAGTGCAGTAGCAATATGTCCAAGTTGAGTTTCGATATTTTTAATAGATGTTCCTTGAATTTGTAATTGATTTCCTTGAATTTGTAGTTGATTTCCTTGATTTTGTAGTTGATGACCCATATTCAAAATTAATTCATCCATAGATAATTTCTTATCTTTGAATTGAGGGTTATTGTTATTAAATCCAGATGGGTAATTAGGTTTATAGTTTGGATTTGCTTTATTAGGTTGATTCATCCATTGTTGATTAGATGTGTTATTCCAATTAAAATTTGGATGAGTTTTCCAACCAGGATTATAATAGTTTGAATAAGGGTTATTAGTTCTATTATTAATAGCATTTAAAGTTTCATAATTAGATTGAAATTCTATGATTTGTCCAGATGAGTTTTCTTCTAAAGTAGGAGAGTAGTTCATTCCAAAATTATCTAATTTCTTAGATATAACGAGCAATTTGAGAAGCTAACATAGATATTGCATCGTTTTCATGAATGTCGGCTATCTTTTTCGGATTTATTCTATCAGCGAGCCATTGGAAATTATTTGTTGCCATTTCTTCGATTAGTGCATAAGCTTCATTAAATGGTTTAGACATTAATGAATCTCCAAGTAATGAAGATCGATGATTGATCTTAAAGATCCTACTAATTCATTATAAAAGGTTTGAATAATCGACCAATCTGGTAGCGCATGATGTGGGCATTTCCTAAGAAGTTCCTTAAATCTCTCCCAAGCTTCATATATTGATTCTCCATCTAACCGACAAAAAGAAGTTATATCATTTCTAAACATAGCAGCTTTTAGATGGTGGAAAATATTTGGATAGAAATTTTTGTGATAATTCTCCCCAAGTTTTAATAGATCCAAGTGCTAACGAATTCAACCACATTTTAGCCTTATCCCTTAATGAAAAAGGAAAAAGTCTAAGTCTTATAGCATCGTCAGATACTCCTTGATATTTAAAAGTAGCACAAAGTTCTAGAAAACTAGCAAGATGTAAGTTAGGATCTTCAGTAGGTGAACCACTAAATTGATTGTTTTGTACCATTTGGATAATCGCAGGTTTAAGTTCAAATGAATTAGCAGCTACATCGTGGTTTTGAATAGTTAAATGAATTTCATCCGATGTAGGGTTGGCATAATCTCTTAATGGTCTTTGTTGGTTCATATTTTGAATTTCGGGAATATTTGCCATTTGTGTTAAATTTATAATTTGTTTCTTTTGTTTTCTAATTCTTTTAATTGTACGCTCTAATTCGGAATCGTAAGGTATTAAATTTTCGTTTCCAAATTTGCGCATACAATTTTTGAATAGATATTAATTTATTTATTATGATTATTTTAAAATAGTCCGTTACTCTAGTAAATTTTTCTTTCGATCCCAAGCAACGGCGCCAAAAACTTGACCCACAATTTTATATTATGATATTTTTAATTTAATTGCAACGACGCCAAAAACTTGACCCCGCTATATTATATGTATAGAATTGTAATTATTTATGTTGTGGATGCTACGCAAGTATACGTATCGTATCAAGTAATACAGGGCTCTAGTGGAGTCCTGGTTATCGATCCCACAGGGAAAGAGAAAATTAAATAACAACTAATTTTAAGATAATAATAATAATAATAATAACAATAAAACTAGTATATGAAAATTTAGAATTCTAAATTTAAGCGCAATAAATTAAACTAAGTATTCTAATCAGGTAACTTAACTAAGTAGAGAATTAATACGTATTTAAAAGTGCAGGAAATTAAACTAAATAAGTCTTAACTATTTAGAGAAAGTATCTTTCCCCTTGTTTAAAAATTTAAGTGATTGATGAATTTAAATAGATAATTTTAAGGTATTGTGACAAATAGGAGCATTCCTATTCTTTACCCTTTAGTCCAGTGTAAAGAATATTGACTAATCCTATGTTTGATTACCGAATCTGCGGTTAAGCTGGGAGGATACCGATCGCCACTTCGAGCTCCCACGTTCCCCTCGCCCGAGGGCTAACATCTACACTTCAGCTCTCAAACAATAGGACCGAATTGAATATTTTAGTCCGTCACACTAAAATGCTCGATTCTACGCCCGATGATATTATTTCCCTATTTATTTGCACCTTCCTTCCAAGGCTTTTGAATTCCCCGAATATCAGATGTAATTTTTACTATAGTTGTAAATCAACACATTTTAACAAATCAAATGGCCAGTTTGAAAAGTAAATTAAGTTTTAACTAAAAATTATCACAATTTATTAATATATAAAAGTATCTCTATTTTAATTTCATCAAGTCACTTAATTTCATAAACGGGGAGAAAGACTAAATAAACTACTCGAATGCATGGGAAATAAACTAAGCATGGATTTCATTTAAAGTTAAAAACAATAAATACAAATACTTATCTTGATTTATCCCCAAACAGACTCCTCGTAGTTCCTTTGACTCTTCCTTCCAGTACAGCACGACTCACTAATTACTCACTAAACTCACTAAAGACTAAAAGATTGCACTCAACACAAAAATAACACACTTAGAACACAAATTAACACACTTAGAACTCACACAAGACACTTAGAGGCTGAATTTCGGCTTCTATATATAGAGGTAAGCAAAGGTCCAAGAGGTGTGTAAGCATCTCTTCAAAAAGTGTCCAGGTTCAATGTATCTGTGCCATTTGAACTAGCTCGCCGTCGGCGACGAACTACCTCGCTGTCGGCGAGGCTTCTAAAAGATCTTCAAACCGCGCGATCTCGCTGTCGGCGGGCTCGGGCTCGCTGTCAGCGAGACAGTTATAAATTCTTCGAAATGTCTCCTCGTAACCTCGCCGTCGGCGGGCTCGATCTCGGCCGTCGGCGACTCAGCACAAATTGCATTATTTTCTTCCTTTTTGCTCCAAATCCGCTCCTTTTTATGATTTTTGCTTTTATCACCTAAATTCTGCATTCCTGCAATAAAATAAAGAAAATACCCTTCTTTAAAGTGCAATTTCATCAAAAATAGGTATGAATTTCTTAATAAATTTTTCAGTGATCAATTACCATAGTCCGTTCGATACACACGCGATCGGACGGTTCTCCATCTTTGTCCCCATCTGGTATAACCTGTAAACCGTCCACACTAAAACCCTAAGATCTCCCTCTACACTCAATGAAATCACATGGGGTTTATTCATACACCTTTATCCACTCAAGATGAACCTATCTATATGGCTAATCATGCATGAAATTAAAATTTTCTTCACAAAGACCTAAATTGAGATCGATTTGGGGGAAAATGGTCTATACCTTTGCTCAAGAGGTGAGGCCTCGATTAGGTGCTTGCAGAAGCTTTGTTGGGGCCTGGTGAACCTACTAGAAGTGTCACTTGGCTCTGGTTAAGCGTCTGCGTAGAAGTTCCTGCTACAGGTGGAGAGGCTGAGGTGGAAGTCAGGTAAAGAGTGGTTGGGAGATGGGGCATTCAGTGTAGAAATTCCTTGCTAGGTTTGGGGAAGGTGAGGGGTAAGTCAATTTGGAGTTTGGTGGAGTGTGATTGGGTGATAGGAAATGTTCTAGTTTCAGGTGATTTTTGGGTGGAGAATTAGCTTTAGGGAGTGGGGGAGATGGCTAGAAAATGTTGGGATTGGATTTAGGGAAGCTTGAAGAAGCTCTAGAAGTAAATTGGCAGAGTCTTCCCAAGCAATTGAGCAACCTTTGAAATTGGTTGTGGAGGGTGGCTCTTATAGCCATGGCTAAAGGGTGAGCCCTGGGCTACCATTGGCTGGCCTTGATAAGCTTTAGGTGAGAGCTAATCGGTGCACACATCAAATAGGAGCTTTCCATAGAGGATGGTTCCAATTTTGGGTTCAAATGTTGGGGGAGGTTCTCGATTTGAAGTTTTTAGGAGACTATGCTGGCCGGCCAAGCCAGGTCTGGTGGTTAGGTTGGTCAGGGGAGCCAGACAAATTCATAATGGTGAATAGTTGGGAGGACTGATGGCTCGTGACAAATATCCTTGGATTAGGATAAATATGGGAAATCTACCAAATCAAGGGAGCTTTGGTCTATAGCTCAACTAGGTTGGGCTAGATGGATCTAGCTTGGTTTTTAAGGCTTAAAGGTAGGTTGTGGTGAGCAGGATTTGGTTAATTTCAATAGATTTGGTCTAATTTAGGATTTGGGTTCAAAATTAGGGGTTTGGTTTAAACTTGTGTCTAGGTTGGGTTTGGGCTAAGACTTGGATGATTGTCATGAGAAGCTTTGAAAAGGAATTGGGTGCTTTTAAGTTAATTGGGAGGTTCAATTTAGCTCATGTTCAATTTTGGGGCATTTGGATTAGACTTAGGTTTGGATTGGGTTGGGGTTGGATTTGGTTCAATTGATGGTTTACATTCATTCTAGTGATTGTGATGAAGAATTTTGGCTATCAATTAGGTGGAAATTGTGGAGTCGTGGAGTTCAGATTGGTGCATTTGGGTTTTAGCTTAAAATTGGGGATTTTGACTTAGGTGGGATTTGGGTGAGGTTTGAGCTTAGCTTAGGACCAAGTGAGGGCTCAAATTGATTTAAGGGAATGTTACAGAGAGTTTAGAATTCAAAATTTTGGGAATTGGTTTGGTTATGGGGTTCAATTTGATGGATTTTAAAAATATAGTTGGGGATTTTGAGTTTGGGCTTGGAATTTGATTGTGAAATTGGCTCAATTGAGCTTTAATATGGTTAAATTGGGATTGGATATGACGAATTTGATTTTGGAGTTGAAATTGGGTAAGATTGAAGTCAATTTGGTGGAACTTTGGGGTAATTTGGGGATATTGGGTCTTTTAGGGTAAATTTGGGGATTTTGGTCAAAATGGGCCAATTTGGTCTAGTTTGGCTGAATGGAGTGGTTCAAATTGACTTTGAGGGTATTTGGAGTGAATTTAGATATTTTGTGAATTTTTTTAAATTTTTTAGGTATGAGGGCATTTTGGTAAATTTAGGTATTTATGTGATTTTTTTGGAAATTTGAGAATTTTGAGGTATTTTGGTCAATTTGAGTAATTTAAAATGGTTTGAATTGATTTTTTAAGAGAATTTGAGAAATTGGGCAATTTTGGAAAAAATAGGATTTAGGGTTATTTTGGTAATTTAGGGAATGTTTGAGGCTAAGAGGTCAAAGTTAGGGGTTTTGGTAAAAATGGGATTAATTGAGAATGTTAATCATAGAATTCTCCCCATTGAGCCATGAGACTAAGGGAAGTCCCATTTTAGATCCTCCATATGTTGGTCCTAGCCACACCCTAGCTTAGGGCTAAAGGCTTGGGGGATCGCCCACTTGAGTTTCCCAAAGAATGGGGAACCAGGCAAAGGGTGATTGGTTTAGAGTTTAGATTGTGAGTAAGAGCATGGGTTGTGTGTGTGTGTGTGCAGGACTGACCAAAGAAACACCACATGGGGTTAACCCTTAGGCCAAACAATCCTATTGGAATCCCTTCTTGAGCTCCCTCGCCTTTTGTCCCATCCGACTAAGTGCTAGAGATTAGTGTCAAACATGTGGAACTCCAAGAAGAGTAAAGAAGTGTTTAGAATTTCTAATGGGGTAGGGTCCCATCACTAGACCTCTAGGATATTCAACATGAAAGTCGTATGGCTAGATCTTATGCTTCTAAGAAAGACTAGACCTCAATAAAAGTGAGGTCAACACCAACTTTTGACTAGCACGTCATCAACGTACACCTCAATGTTTTTTTCCTTATGATTGGAAAAATTACATCCATAACACATTAGTAGGTCCCCAACGCTCTTAAGCCCGGAGGGAATTACATTGTAGTAATAAATTCCCTCGCTGACAAGAAAAGAAGTCTTTTTATCATCGACGGTGTACCACTTTATCTGGTGGTATCCAGAGAATGCATCAATGAAGATGAGGATTGAATGGATGGCTACTAAATCTATCAGTGTGTCGATCCTCGGCAGTGGGAAAACATCCTTTGGGCAGGCCAGTTTGGAGGAAGTCTACGCACATTCTCCACTTGTCATTTTGCCTTTTTCACCTTTGCAATGTTGTAGATTTCCATGGGTTACTATACGTTCTGGATTTAGCCAGTGTTTTTGAGCTTTTACACCTCCTTATGGATGGGCCTTGACAGAGCTATAGCTGAACTTCTAATTTTTTACTTCACTAGTTGTGCTAACGCGTCCATGTTTACTTGATGGCAAGCTATGTTGATCAACACTCTAGGAATCTCAGTCGTCATTCACATGAAAATCTCTCGATTCTCCCAGAGAGTTCCGATGCATAGCTCTTTGTGCCTTACATCAAAAGCTTCATAATTCAGAAAACATTCATAGAGCTACCCATATCAATGAGGATGCTTCCCACTTGGTCGTTATTGATTATGGCCATTATTACTATGGTGTCATTGTGGGGATTTCTTTTAGAGGTAGATCCTCATTAGTGAAGTAGATGGGTGGATGGTTTTTTTTATTTTGGACTAAAAGATGCGGCATAGAGTTTCCCTGTTTGTTGCCTCTTTTGTATCGCTCACCTGGTTGGTTCGGTTCCTCTAAGTGTGACAGTGACAAACCCTACGACATGGATAACATTTACGTGGATAGATCCGTCGGATGCTCCACTTGCCGAGGTTTTTCCCTGCCTCTAGGTCCTTTCCTGGGGAGATGAATTCTTTCAGCTTCCCATCTTATACTAGTTCATTGATCAAGTTTTTGAGGTACCTACACTCTCCCATCTCATGACCGTGGTCGCTGTGGTACTTATAATATTTCCTACTGTCTTGGAGGAAAGCTCTGGTTCTCATCGGTGGTGCCTTTGGGGAAAACTCCTTGTCCCGATTTACATCTACTATCTCTACCATTGACATCCTCAAGTGAGTAGCTCTTGAAACCTTGTAATCATACCGTGGTCATTCATGATAATGGATCGATTGTTGGGTGTGTCTTCGCTTATTTTCTTCGATCGCCTTGCTTACTAGTCGAGTTATTGTGGGAGGCAACTTTCGTGGCGTGGTCAGTTGTGCATTTTCTTTTACTTACCACTCATTAATTTGTTCTGATGTTTTTGCTCGGGCGGCTTGGGGGCATTTTCATACGTGTTAATGTATATATTGACCACATCTCTAGTAGCTCAATGGACTCTGAGGCTCCACTAGGTTGAGTCAAAGAGAAATCTCTTTAACCGCAAATTTTGTGTCAGTGTGGCCTGAGCAATGTTAGACTTCAGATCCTTCACTTTTAGTGTTTCTCTCTAGAATACTATGAATAAGTGCAAGCTCTCATTTAGTCCTTATTTCAAGAGCCATAGGGAATGGGCGCTCTTTTTGGGCCTTAATGCACTGGAAAATTGTGTTAGAATAGTCTTCTAAACTCTACAAAGCTGGTGGTTACCCCCACTAGTAACTCACTGAACCATCATAGAGCAAATGATCTCAATGTTGTAATAAATAATTTGCATTTGAAGGCATCGAAGATATTCAATATGCACATTAAAGGTTCAGAAGAAGTGAGGTGGTCGTTGAAATCAACGGTCCCTTGTAAAACTCCAGAGTGGGCAATTTGAACTTCCAAAGGGGCTCAGCTCCAAAGACATACATCGAGAAAACATTCTCCGACTGCCATATAACCTATCTCCGCACAAGCTGTTGCCTTTCCACCATAAGGGCTCATTGGGCACTATCTTAGTGTTATGCATCATCAACCCTCTCTTGTAGATGATTTTTCTCCTCGCATTATGCACTGGTGGTTCTTCCTATGGGGATGGAAGTGGTTTCAGCTGAACCCGTTCCCCTCCCGAGACTGGGGCCCCTACCAAGGCGGCAACTACTTTGAGTACTTCTGCAAACTATCCTGACATCTAGTGGTGATCTAAGTCCCCATGTCCTCCAATCTCCGCTGGATGAATTTCTCCATGAATTCTCTAGTGCACCTTCCTTTCACTAAGTTCCTCTAACTGGTCTCTCCTTGTTGTTGCTGTTGTTGTGGGCTTCTCTTCTTGTTAGCGGTATGTCTCCATGCTCACTGCAACTAAAAGGGTATTGAATCCAAATGTTCCCTGAAAAACACACTAAAGGAATAAGGCGTACAAGGGAGAGAAAGGAGAAACAGTAATGAATAGTAAAGTGTGTGTATCCCTTTTACTATTATGAAGACCACCTAATTATAGATATAGGACCTTGGTATTATAAAGTTACAGATCCACCCTCACCATTAGGTTTTTTAGAGGGGCCATTTAGTAAGTTAAGAGAATATTGAATGCATTAAGATCGGTTCACTCATCTAGTTGGCGAGAACAACGTCGATCGTCTATCCCACATTTACTTCATTGATACTTGATACTAGGTAGAATCATCTGGCGATTGGCTTGATTGAAGATGATCGTTGCTCTTAGGGAGAAGTCCTTTGATACGCTACTCAACATCCTGGTCTGTATGGTTCATAGATTTTATGCTTTTCCTTATCAGCGTTTTATAAGCCGGTCTTCTGGCAACCGTCCATCGTTGATAGCTACGGATGATTGGTCATTCCATTAGTCACTTCTTTCTTCTGAATCATCTGATTGTCTTGGGATTCGTGTATACATATTTTGTGTATACACTACTATATTATAGATCTTGATGCTAGACTTTGAATGGACTTTAATGATCAAATTTGATGATCATATGAATGGGAATAGTTTTATGAATGTACATAGATTAAATTTATGGCCACTAGAAAATGAAAATGTTAGACTATCCATATTTATATTGCAATGTATGTTCCTCAACGGCAATCTATTATCACAAATGGCTAAAGAAATGAAGGTTTATGGCGATATTATAAATTCTAAATAACATAGATTTTATTTGATATTTTTTCGGGTTGTAAAAAATAATGCTTCGTCAATTGAAAATTTTGAGCACCTGAGTGATTTTCTTTCAGTTTTCTATAGAAAATTCTATCAATTTTCTAAGATCTCCTCCAATTATCATGCTATTCTTTCACATCGATCAGTAATATTTAAGATTTTATAATTAAAGGCTCTTTGACCCATTTATCAGTGGAGATGTATATTTAAGATTAAGATATATAAACTTAAATCGGGACAATAATTTTCCATTAAACAAAATAAGAAAGAATAACACAATCTCTTGAACTTGCTTTCTTATTTCATTTCCCTTTCTTTCGACTACTTCAAAAATTTTAAAAAAGTGAAACGAAATATTAATAAGGTGGCCTGTTTGGTTAACAAAGTAGGATTGTATGTAACATAAATATATTATGTATAGAATTTTTAGATTTTTACATGTATACCATCTAAATTTTATGTTTTTTTACAAATTTAACCCCTAAAGTTGGATGTTTATATAATATTTTAGTATTATAAATCAATGCATCACTTGAAGAAAGTAAGAAATAATGATAATATTTAAATATGCTGCCAAAGATTTTGAGTGTTTTATTACATGAAAATTTAGGTGTTGGATAGGTTAAAAAATAAAATTATGTGGTATGTATGTAAATGCCCCCCTTCATATATTTTTTCGTCTAATACATGAAAAGAAATTTAGAACCCGAGAACCGGAGGGGAAGTAGAGGAGGTCACTATGCTTTAAGGTTCCATCACGCATGCAGAGTTGTGGGTTCACGCAGGGCAACGCTCCGTGAGCAGTCGGATTTGTTGGCTATCATTTTTTATTTTTTTTCTTTTTTTTTTTCTTTATTATTATTATTTGTATTAAGCTAGCACATTTTTTATCTAATTTTGTTTTTTTTTTAAATGATAAATTAATTTGTTTTTAAAAACACTTAAAATATCTAAGAATTATTTTATATTTTGAATAGTGATAAAACATATTTATTTTAAATAAGAACATATTACACAGAAAAATAAATAAAACTCATAAATCAAATTTGTTGGAGATATTTAAAACTCTTTATTGAAAAATACTTTGAATTTATTTTATAGGACATTTGGGAGCATTTAATTTTGTTATTTTTAAATTTAATGTTTATTAAATTTAAAAAACATTAAATTTAATAAATGTTGATGACACCCGACGGTGGTCGAGACGGCAGACGGTGGTGAGCGCTGGTTGATGATGGTAAGCGATGGTCGACAGAGGACGACGGTAGTCGGACTGAGGTTGGTGGTTATACTGAGCTACAACTCCTCCTTAAGGCCTCAAGCTCTCTTTGGGTTTTAGCCCCCATCTCAAGTGAGGGGTGGGTGTCTATCCATAATGTCATGGGTGCAATTAATGCAAGAGTATAATTTGATCGGACGGTACAGAGAGCTTTCTTCGATCAGACGATGTTTAAGGGGTATTTGAATGTCTTAATGATGTCGGAATTGAGTGATTTTATTCTCGTTTGATTTGTTATGCTGAGCTACACTGTCGTTCCCGATGCTAAGCCTGGATGTGAACAGTGGAGGGTTGTGTTAGGTAGTCATCATCCAGCGTAAAACTTGTCAAAAAAAATCATGACATGAATTCTTTTGATCATTGTGTAAGTGCTAGAGCGTCCTCTGGAAACGACACACTGTATGGCCTGAGTACAGTGGAAAGTGAGCAAGGGCCGCTACACCGGTGCCCGGGTGTAGTGTCAAGTAAGCAAGGGTTCCTACAATATGGAAAGATGCGGGCAAAGAAGTTAGTCCATGATACTAGCAATAGAATAGGATCTTGGAATATAAGTACTCAATGGTAAATTAATGGAATTGGTTGATATTATGACTCATAGAAAGATAAATATCTTATGTATTCAAGAAACTAAATGGGTTGGAGAATGAGCTAAGGAGATTAATAACTTAGGTTCTAGACTAGGATATTCTGGTAAGAGTTGTACTAGAAATGGTGTATGTGTAATTATAGATAAGAGTTTGATGTTGTTAAAATTAATAGAATTGGGGATAGAATTATAGCACTTAATATTATTATTGATACTAAGATTTTTAATATTATAAGTGCTTATGCTCCTCAAGTTGGTTTAGATATAGAATCTAAAGATAAATTCAGGAATGATTTAGAAGACTTAAAACATAGCACTTGAAGAAAAAATTTTTATTGGAGGAGATTTAAATGGACATGTCGGTAGAGTGGTAGAAGATTTCAAAAATATTCAAGATGACTACTCTTATGGAGAGATTAATGAAGAATGTAGAGTCATTTTAGATTTTGTTTTAGCGTATGATTTGATTATTACTAATACTTTATTCATATGTATAAGAATGGATCTAATAAAATATAAATTGATTATTTTCTTATGAGAAGAAGAGATCGTCGAGATTGTAAGGATTTTAAGGTCATTCCAAGTGAGGAATTAAGTACCCAACATCGATTATTAGTTTTAGATTTTAACATGAAAAATTGTAAAATAAAGAATAATAGGATTCAGCATCGTATAATTAGATGAGGGTACCTAAAAAACACAAATAAAATTATTTTTATGAGTAAAATTCAAGATTTAAACATTTGAGATGTCCATGAAGACGCAAATGCTATGTGGGAAAAATTAACTAATACTATTAAACAAGTGGTTAAAGATGTACTAAGAGAGACAAAAGAAAAAGTTTCTATAAATAAAAATAGCTGGTGGTGGAATACTAATCTGCAAGAAAAGTTAAAATATAAGAATTTATGTTATAAAAATTGGTTTAAATGTAAAAATGCAGAGAACTGGGATAAATGTAAAATGGCTCGCATGGAGTCTAAAAAAATAATATGTGATGCTAAAAATTCTGCTTTTAGTGATCTTTATAACATGTTAGATACTAAGAAGGGTGAAAAATATATGTATAAACTATCTAAACAAAGAGAAAAGAAAGGTAAAGATTTCATTCAAGTAAAGTGTATTAAAGATGAAAATAAAAAGTGCTTTTCTTAGAAAACGATATTAAACATAGGTGGGTGAGTTATTTTTATAAACTTTTTTTATAAAGATCAGCTGAAAATATGATCAACCTTAGTGATCTTAATATCGTTAATAATAATAAAACTTTTCATTTTTACCATCACATTAGTAGAAAAAAAGTTGAGGAGGCTTTAAAAAAAACAAGGGGTGGAAAGTCTGTAGGACCTGATGATATCCCAATTGAAGTGTGGAAATGTGTAGGTGATTTCGGGGTTTCTTGGCTTACTAAAATTTTTAATATTATTTCAAAAACTAAAAAGTTGCCTGAGGACTGAGAAAGAGTACTTTGGTTCCCATTATTATGAATAAAGGAGATGCACAAGAGTGTGCAAATTATAGAGGAATTAAATTGATGTTTCATACTTTAAAATTATGGGAGAGGGTAATTGAACATAGGTTAAGACGTATTACCAAGGTTTCTCATAATCAATTTGGATTTATGTCGGGCAGATCTATTATGGAAGCTATACATTTA
Source organism: Papilionanthe hookeriana x Papilionanthe teres (assembly GCA_022702705.1). Classification (NCBI taxonomy): domain Eukaryota; kingdom Viridiplantae; phylum Streptophyta; class Magnoliopsida; order Asparagales; family Orchidaceae; genus Papilionanthe; species Papilionanthe hookeriana x Papilionanthe teres. The sequence goes on along the minus strand of CM040428.1, from coordinate 78,059,874 downwards.
TTGAGAGGTTTGATGAAGAAGTACAGATATAATAAGGAGGATCTACATTTGATTTTTATTTATTTAGAAAAAGCTTACAATAAGGTTCCTAGTGATGTTCTTTGGAGAGTCCTTAAGAAGAAAGGTGTTGATATGACTTATATTCAAGTCATTAAAGATATGTATACTAGAGCTGTTACATGTGTTCGAAGTGAAGGAGGATTGACCAAATATTTTACTATTTCTGTTGGTTTATATCAGGGATCGGCATTAAGCCCATATCTTTTGCTTTATTTATGGATGGTCTTACTGGGTATTTACAGGAGGATGTACCTTGGTGCATGCTTTTTGGTGATGATATCCTCCTCGTGGATAAGACGAGAGAAAAAGCCCAGGAAAAACTTAAATTATGGAGGTCTACATTAGAGTCTAAAGGTCTTCGTTTGAGTAGAACTAAAACTGAATACATGGAATGTAATTTTAGTAATAGTAGCTCTAGTGACAGAAGTGTAACTTTGGGTGATCGAATTATTAAAATGTGTGAACGATTTAGATTTCTCGGGTCCATTGTTCAAAGCTATGGTGATATAGATGGGGATGTTAATAGTAGAATTCAGGTTGGTTGGTTGAAGTGGAGGAATGCGTCCTAATTATTGTGTGATAGAAAAGTACCGCTTCGACTGAAATCAAAATTTTATAAGATGGTGGTGAGACCTGCAATGCTCTATGGTGCTGAATGATGGCCTTTAAAAAAGAAGGATAATGCTAGCTTAAGGGTTGCCGGGATGAGAATGAGTAGGTGGATGAGTTGCTTTACACTTAGAGAAAAAATGCGAAATGAACATATCCGTAATAGGGTTGGTGTTACACCAGTGACAGATAAAACTAGAGAGAGTCACCTAAGATGTTTTGGTCACATTAAACGTCGATCACCTAATGATCCGATTAGGAGAGTAGATGTTTTAGATACAACTTATGTTAAGAAAGACAGAGGTAGACCTAGGAAAACTTGGGTTATTGCATAAAAATGATCTTAATTTATGAGAATTAAACGAAAATTTGACACTAAACAAGACACAATGAAGAAAAAGGATTCACGTAGTCGACCCCACTTAGTTGGATTAAGGCTTCGTTGTTGTTGTTGTTGTTGTTGTTGTTGATTTGTCATGTCGAGACGCTCGGTTCGACTATAAACTTACCAGATTTGACATCTGTTTGACATTCCAAATGTGTTCAAAAATCTTTTAATAATGGTTTAATGACTTGATCTGGGCTTGATTTGACTTGGATTGGACTGACTTTGATATCATTATTTTCGTCTCGTCGAGTCGGTCAGTTTGAGTATATGTTTGCTGAAATCAGATTTCAGAATGACTTTTTATCAAAATTTGAGTGTCTGTGCCATGCCTCGAGATTTGTGAGGGGTAATAAAAATTTATTGGTGGCATATTAGACATAAATACATTGAAAATAAAAAAAAGGATAAATCAAATTGTTGTAGATATTTAAAACTCTTCTTTTGAAAATTTCCTTGAATTTATTTTAGAGGTCTTTTGGAATCACTTAATTTTGTTATTATTTAATATTTATTTTATTTTATTTTATTTATATTTTGATTTGGAATAAAACAAATTTATCTATTTGATTAAAGTATGTTTGTTTCTAAAAATAATCAAAACACCCAATGGTTTCTTTAAATATTTTCAAAATTATGTTAAATTATCTTTTAAAAAAATAAAATTATGTAAAAAATATACTTGATAAATTCTAATTTGTCCTTAAATCACACCAAAAACTAGAGTGAGAGAGCGAGCGGGAGAGAGAGAGTCGTGTGTTATTCACAAAATGAATGATCTCCCAATTTAGAAGGGAGAGAGTACAATATCGTGATGTCATATTTTCTCTCATGCTTTAAAGTCGGGTGTAAAATATATTCCTAGTATTTTACATGAGCCTATTGCTCGATTGCTCTTGCTCCGTCGGCTTAGTTTGATTGGCTTCAGGTCAGCAAGACCGATTCGATTAACGAGGCTTGGTCGGCATTGCCAATTAGCTTATCCAGTCTGACTATTGACTTGATAATAGATGGGGGGCTTTCACGTGTCATCTATGTAATTTGAGATGTTGAGGAACTGTGTCTTCCTTCAGGGTCGACTTCTTAGTAGTTATTAGCTCTGATACCTCTTTGTTTAGTTTCTGACTAAACGGTTCCGACTTTGATCATTTAGTCGCCTTTTTGTCCTCACCGGCTTTAGCTCGGACGGTTATACTTAGTTGGATAAGTGTTCCTCAAGTTTTTCTATTAGTGGGCCCTCTCTTATCGTACTTTTCTCCTTTGGATTGTTATATCTCATCAATGCCAATACATTTTCGATGTACAAAACTAAAATAAATATAATGATCTCAAACAAGTGTTTGGTGTCAATCAAATACTTAAAAAAAAATAATAATGAAGTTTTTTTATATTTCAAAAGGCTTTTTGTACTCAAAATATATGTAACCAAACAGGATTATGCAATTGTGTTAAATTTCACACCAGTATAGCATACGGAAACTAAATACAAGTTTGACAAAGCAGGTACTGCCCAACTATCCGTTTGGCGAAGATTCCGACATTTAACCAACTAAATTTTTCTCTCCTTCTTACTCAAAAGCTGTTTGGTGGTGATGTTCCTTAACGCTAACCTGAGTTCTTTTTATTCCTAAACTGGCAGTCATCGCTATGAAGTAGTGGTAAAAAATGGATCAGAATAGTGTAGCCTTACTTTCATAAGTTTAGGAAGTTAATGCATTTTATTTTCAAAATGATAATTATTTTGCTAGGAACTTAAAAATATTTTTATATATTATTATTATAGTATGGATTTGATAATAAATATCTTCATTGATTTTAACTGTATCTATTAATTAAAATTAAATAATTTTATGATTTAAACAATAAAAACATTATGGCCGAAATAAAATCAAAATACCTTCGTCTAGATTTTATTTTTTCTATTAAATAGTTCTTAATTTTCTAACACATGCCAAGAAATTTAATATAATATTTCAATTACAAATTAGCAACATTTTTATTTTTTCATTTTTTCATTTGTTCTTTCAATTTGGTACCTTGGCTCAGCTTGTCGTTGTACAAAATATTAATTCTGCTTAGATTTTTTAATTCAAAATTTTAAAATAATAAAAGAAATTGTTAGCAACCTTCGTACAAACAAATATAACAATGTTCAGCCACCTACACTTATTTATAACAAGATTAACATTTCCCATAGGCAACTAATAGCCTCACATCTTCAAAATGAAGCTAAAAATTTTCATTTTACCTCAACCTTACTCGAAAATATAATTGAAAATATTACATTTTATATACATATGACACTATTTCCATGTACTTGCATATCTAACCTCTAAACTTTCATATTTACATACATCACCCTAAGACGCTCAAATCCTACATAAAATTCCCTTAAAATTCTAATCATGTCATATGTTCCTATCCAAATGTCACATCATTTCTCCCATTATTCACCAAATATATATTGAAACCTCACCTCACCTTATCGCTCATGTTTCTCCAACCAACCGTGTCATTTAAGAAAATACCTTCTCATCAAAAACAAGAGCACACCTAAACACACTATTATTAAAGAGCTCTCATTCCTTAAGACACATAATTTACTTCTCATTCAAAAGGAACGTAAACAATATTATTCAACATGAGCTCGTTTCTTTCCTTAATCTGCCAATTTCTTGGCCTTGAGGATTTCTTCAAGGCAAGTGAAGGATGCAGTACAGAAGAGCTTCAAATAGACTGTTGTGTCTGCTTATCCAGCCTGGGGGAAGGACAAGGAACAAGAAAGCTACCGTGCCACCATATGTTTCACCGTGAGTGTGTTGATCGATGGCTTGGTCTGTGCCGGAGAACCTGTCCTCTCTGTCGCCGATCTATTGATGCCAACTATTTCTCTTTTGGAGAATTGGATTGCAATGACGAGCTTATGATCTGGTTCTCTACTGTCCCTGTCCCTGGATATTGAAGATATTCGTTCAATTGTTTGTTAATGCAAGGGAGTTGGAACAGATTTCTTAGAATTATGTGGGGTTGCATCATGAGATTTGCCTTTGTGAATTCAAAGTTCTTACAGATTTTTATTTTTATTTTATTCAAGTAATTTTCTCTTTTAAGGAATATGAAATTTGAATTTGATCTTATACTTAATAATTGAGAAATATGTTGCATCGAAATAATGTGTTGGCCTTCACCAATAAGTTTAAATATTCTAGTTGGAATGAGTCGAGTATAAGTGTATTAGGCCCAATTTCAATTCTTTTTTCAGTAAAAATATGTCAAGTCCATCAAATTTCATTAATGTAAATTAGAATTTAAAAGTAAGAAACACTGTAATATGAGAGCATCCAGAATTTATAATACATGATGGAGAATAAACCTATAAAGTGGTGGAAGTAAGAAATTTCGGGGCTCGGAATCAAAAATAGCACCCAAGTTTGATGCGATCACGATGATAAACCAATCCAGCAAAAGCTGACACCCTGAAATATTGTTAAGAGATGGAAGATCTTCATTTTAAGTCAAAACCTTGTGTAGAGACTGTCAAATGAATCTAGAAGTAGCCACATTGGCCACCAAAAAATTTCTTTTTTTTTTAAAAAAAAACCTACAGAACTACTCCCAACATTGAGAAATAGCCTCCTTGCCAGCCAAAACTATAGAACTATACTGCCAAGAAAACCAGTTGGAGAGGTAGACCTAGCAATGTTGCAGTTTCTTTTCATCATTGCCCTAAATGAACAAAAACTATGTCTATGAGTAAAAAGGTCATCACATTGCATCAGTAAAAAATAGAGTGCTCAAGTGATATTCTAGTGAGAAGAAAGCAAAACATGACATCAACTTAAAAGATCCCAGAACCAGTTGCTACTAAGGAGTGACTCTAGGAAGCATCCATCAATTGTTAAGGTATCTAACATCAAAAGTGGAATAAGGGGAGAGTAGTAGCCAATAAAAATTTCAGCATAACCCAAAATAATGTTCAAGAATATAGAAAAAAAAAAACTGAATGCCATCTGAATCAATCGAAGTAGAGATAGGAAAAACACTTATTCATGATTTCAATACAATATTGTTCGTGATTCCAGCTATAAAGCTTAGCACGAATTGCTAACTTCATTTTAAATAGAACAATGGAAAAGATTGCAATGTTGCTGCCAAACTTCTACAATTCCTCTGCCTCTAATTATGAAAAACCATACAGTGAATGGATAATAATAAAACTTTTTCATGCCTCTAGAGATATCATTCATATTTCAAATATATTCCAAAATCTCCAAATGGTAAGGGTGCATAAGAAAGGTGGAAGTCAAAGTCAACCAACCCTTCAAAATGGCATTAGGAAAAGAGCAGGAAAAAATAGATGAGTTTTATTTTCGTTTTCAGAGTGCATTAAACAGCACAACTATGCACAGAGATGTGTCGGGTGCATAAATAACAAGTTTTTTAGGAGCACCGTTGATAACAAGCCAAGAGAATATACAATATCTAAGCACATAGTCTTTGTCACAAAATTATTTGAACTAATTCATAGGGGAGTAAGAACTCTAAATTTCCTCATAAAACATATAAAAAGAGGGCTTAGATTTTCTCATTGGGTCCTCTCACCCTGCTGGTGAGATGGGATGCTAAGAATGATGTGTTAGCTTTAAAAGAATAAAATTTAGATTTAAATTGTTACCTCTAATGCAAATATAAATATTCTAAGAAATGTAGTAAAAAATAATGAAATATCTATCTATCTATCTATCTATCTCTCTCTCTCTCTCTCTCTCTCTCTCTATATATATATATATATATCATTGGCATGTGCGCGAGTTTTGGCTCATTGATTGCGCCTTTGGCGTAAGTCCCTCGGGTTAAGGGTTCAAATCCCATCTCTTACGGGAGGATTTGAATAGCATACAGGACTGGACGGGGGTCCGCTCATCGGTCAGTTCAACCTATAGAGGTAGATCAGTGGTCTCCCACTGTCGATCAATCTTTTAATTATATATATATATATATATATATATATATATATATATATATATATATATATATATATATATATATCATTGGCTTAACCCAATGCTAGTAGGATAGAGGAACACAATTTAGTGAGTTGCCAAAGTCAAAGGCACATTAAAATTACATGGTTGAGCCTCAATATAAATTAATCCACTCTCACTAAAGAAATAAATATTAAACATTTAAATGATAGAAAAACATAAAAGTAAGGAAATAAACAACTAGCAAATAAATTACAATGAATCCATAAAGCCAAAACTGATTGACAAAAAATTTAAATTCATCTAAAATATAGTTACAAGATATTACAAAGAAACATATTTTTTAATTTTGACTTTATGTACCTATATCAAATAACCAAAAAATTTTTTTGAAAATTCATGGAATTAGATCTAACATCACCAAAAATTATATTAGAAAGAAAATTTCTTCATGATGCAACACAAAGTATTTTAGATTTTAAAATATTTTTATTTTTCATGAATCCTTTGTTTTAAAATCAAATTATGATTTATTTTAATAAATTAATGGATTTGTGGCTCCTTTTATAAGGAAAGAGCATAAATTCTTACACCTTAAACATCTATACATAAAATTTGTTGATGTAATGTAAGCTTCATGACAAATTTATACCATTTAATAATTAGATTTGCTTAAAATTATTTTAGAAAGATGAAAAAAGAAAGTGCATATCCAACTAAAAAAACAAGATGTGAGCAACCAATGATAACCCGTAATTGAAAGGATCCAAATAGCATTGAAGCTATCTCCCTGTACTATACACATAATACTTCAATGAAAAAGAAAAGTATTCAATTGTATTTGTGAAAATCCTGATTAAGTAAGACTTTTAAAATAAAATATTATATAAATGTAGTATGACTAGATTTAGAAATCACACACTAAAGGCAATCCATCATAGAAAATAGAAGTAGAAAGTGTACATACCAAACCAAATAAAGAAAAGCTAAATCTTATGAAATGAAATGTAAGACATGGTTCCTTAGAATCTTAATAGATTGACAATAATATCTCACTTCTTAGGCATCACCACCTCATCTCCAGGAGTCCTTTTGAGTAATCACAATGTAGAATGTTTTTAATTATTTAACTTGTACAAGAATATAAATTTCACTATCAATAATCAAATTTCATATAACTAGAATGTGCTTACATAAATGATGAACACTCTGTCTATAGTTTGCTAATGACCAAAAACAAATGAACACATGAAATGGGACTGAATATCATATATTAAAAATATAATCTAATCTATGTATTATTTTAAAAAAACATCATTTTTTTCTTCATAGATTTTGATCTTGATTGAAATGTCCATGAATAATTTGTGGGTCACTTTATGAGCTTTACAACAGGCCAGAGGTTAAATCAAATTAAATGTTAAGTTGAGAGATATGATAAAATACTAAACCAACACAAGTGAGTCAAATCTTAAAAAACTATTGACCTAAAGCTGGAAAATAACTAAATAGTTATTCTATTAATATAATAGAGAACTAGAATCAAGTAATACATTATGTCACTCATTTTAGTTTTAAACATGCATAACTATGATCAGTATTGATCAGGCTCGTTTGACAAAGTCTTTAATGATTTTGGTCATTTGATCTCCCTTCTTATAAGGAGAATAACTAGGTTAGAGCTCCTAATATTGCCTTTCCTCTGGTGCTCCTTTTTTATCATCACCTAAACTCAACCTATAACAAATAAATGATAAGCATCTTATCAATTTGCCAATTAAGAAGAGTAAACAAGTTAATTTCTTAAAATTACTTAGCCTTAAACATCCTTCTAGTTATGATTGTTGTTTGATGTATGATAAAGTGTGGTACTTTTTTTATCCATGGTGCAATAAGACACATTTCATGCAAGTGCACATATTGATCAAGTTGTATATGGATTAAGAGTCCAAGTACCAATCCAATAGGGAGCTCAATTACTTATGAAATTAAACCATTAGCAAAGAAGTCCACGTATTTTATCCAATTATATCAATTTCAAAAGTGAGCATGAAAAGCATAAGTCTTCGCTTAAGTTTTCCTTTCTTTGAAAAACTCCCTCGAGCAATGATATGCTTAGGCTTAGATATGATCCAAGGGCTACCAATTCAGTTAAAATTTCAAAAAAAAAAAGATTCCTAATTCTCTATTGGTGTATTAAAAAAACTCCTAAGATTCTATATTTCCCAATTTATTATTCTTCCCTTATAATATTGTTAATATTCCATCAAAGAAGTGCGTGTGTTAAATTAGTTATTTCACTAAGTTTATTCTAAAAATTTTACATCATGAATAGTTTTATAGCCAAATTAAATATAAGTGAGGCACACAAACTTAACACAATATCATCTTTTAATAAATTCAAAATTATCAATTGGAATTTAGAACTTAGTTGTAAAAGATGATTACAACCAAGAATTGAAAATCATTCAAATCTGAACACAAGTATAAATAAAAGATAGAAAAATAGCATCTGAAATATCTTCTATTAAAATCTCCTCACGTATTCAGTAGGATCCTTTCAAATGCTCTTTATCTATTGCACTCGCTTTACTTCTAACATACTTACCAAACCCAAAAGCTTCACAACAACCCTAAATACTCTCTTATATATAAATACATGTGTAATCCTCATCAAAATCATTAGTATACCATGGAAACCTCCTTATGTAAGTTCATGGAGCCAATACAACATGATGTGGTATGTAAGCTCTATAGTGGACTTTGGGGAGTTTTGTCTTAGCACCGTGGTGTTGATTTCTTTTATTCTTGATATTGGGTCCAGCATTATGGCACTCTGATTTTATACCGGGGCATTTATAATTTGGCGGGGAACTGTAATGGTGGTCTTGTGGTTCCATGCTCATGGGTTCCAACATGAATAATGTTCCTCAAGGCACATGGGTGCTACATGAGTGATGTTGTGGTACTGAATCAAGAGTTAAGTCATTGTCAAAATGGCATCGACTACTATATGCTATGTTGGTGCTACACTCACTTTATGTTATCTTCCAAGTTTTCCGATCCTAATGCATTCATGTCATAAGATGCTAACAAAATACCACAAAAAGTATTATTAGAAGAAATATACCATAACTAACATAAATAACACATGTGTTCAATTACTTAAAAAATTACTTCAAACTTAACCATTTATTTGCCCTCAAATAAGTTTTGGTCTGATGGCTATTCTCCACTAACCACAGGGATATTGGTTATCCTAAGATTTCATTAGAAAGAATGATAACAAGTATTCTTTTTTAAAAAAATTAAATCATGTAACAATTTAAAAACTCTTGAGTTATATATCATTATTATTCATTAATAATATCCTTTGACTTAATTATTGCTTAAACATTAATTTTTATTAATATCCTTCTTAATTCTAAGTTTCTCTATGTTCTCTGAACTCAGAGGGACTAAGGAAAATTATAAAAAATATTTTTCAAAATTATATTAAATTTTCTTTTTAATTAACCACCAAAATCAACAAATAATTATAATAATTAAAATAAGTGTCGCTGATGGAAAACTCATCGCTTCTGATCGCCGCCAATTCCTGGGCGTCGTGTCAAATGTCAAGGAGTCGTCGGTCTATTTATATTGCCTGTCTTTAATCCCTTTTTGAAAAAGAGTGCAAGAAAAGGGAAAAAATAGACAATCATAGGAAAAGGTAATATGATATATTTATAGAGAGAACTCTAGAATGTTCTTATCCTACTAAGAAAATTACAAATTTAGTAACCAGAGATTTTTAGGTATTTAACCTATTCTTAGCTTTTTTTTTACTTCTCCTTTAGAAGTAAGTTTCTATAGTTAATTACATCATAGACAATTTTAGTTTTGCCTAAGAAAACTCTTGATTAATGTTAAAAACTAATTTTTTTGAATATACTTTAGGAAAATAAACATAGAAATGTTTTATTCCTAACATTCATTTCATTTTGTAATGAGATATTATGTCACGAGGTATCTTCTATAGATATTTTATTATTTTGTTTATGATTTTTATTCTGTCATATCAAATGACATATCAATATTTTTGTTTTGTCATTATTTTAATTTCATTTTGTTATTTCTTTTGTTTTCTAGTTTGGTGACTATCCTAACAGTTCTAGTTTTATTTTGTTGACGACTACCCTAATATTCAATTTGTTGTTTTTGTTGTCATGTCATTTTGTTGTTTGTTTATGTTTCATGGCTAACCTAAATGTTCCAGTTTTGTCATTTTCTTTTTGTCGATTTTTATTATACTTTAATGTCGTCGATTGTCCTGCAAAACAGAGTTAGCACACCCTATAACATACATATAAAACATAAACAAAAATTGTCTTCATACTGAAAAGAAAATATCATAAAAAACAATGTCATAAAAATATTCAGATTACCGGTAAAAATATTCTTTGTTTCAAAGTTGTCGGAGATTTTGATAGGAATGTTGATTTAAAAATTAAAATTTTGATTTCAATTTATATCGATTTGGGTTTGATAGGAATTTAGATTTAAGAATTAGACTTTTAAATTCAGTTGTCATCTGAACTTAATAAGTTTAATGAAATTTTAGACTTAAAGTTGTTTAATTCTAAGCTTTTGGAGTTGATTTAGATTATCATATGAATAAGATTTTTAGACTTGATGTCATTTGAGCATAAAGGTTTGGATTTTAGATTTTTAGATTCAATTATCACTTGAATAAAATTTTTAGACTTGATGCCATTTAGATTCTAAATGTTTGGATTTTAGATTTTAAGTTTCAATTGTCACTTGAATCTTAATAAAATTTTTAGACTCGATGTCATTTAGTGTCTAAAGGTTTGGAGTTGAGTCTAACAGAAATTATATTTTGAAAATTTAGATTCAATTTTATTTGAATCTAGAATTTCTGAGTTTTATGTTGATTTAAGTTTTATTTGTCAGTTTTAATTTTAATTTTATTGATTTAAGTTTAATTTGTTAATTTATGTCGAGTTGAGTTGATTTACGTCAAATTATGTCAAGTTAAATTTTGTTATTTTATGTTTATTTATATTTTTTTGAACTTAGGTTTTATGTTTAGATATGTCGAGTTAATTTGAATTTAAAATTGATCTTGAACTGAGTTTAATTTAAATTGATGTGTAAATTTTGGTTTAACTCAAACATATAATTTTTATTCAAGTTGAGTTTAACTTGGGTTTAAATTAAACCTAAAACTTTAGGTTTGACTTAAGTTTAATCCAATTTGAATTTTGAGATGGGTTTGGGTTAAATTAGGTTCAAGTTGAACCTAGGCTAAAGGTTAACTTAAGTTCATATGAGTTGAACTCAAGTTAGATTTAAGTTTGTGTTAGGTTCAAATTAAGTTAAAATGGAGTCAAGTTTAATATGGGTTGAACTTAAGTTATATTTAAGTTAACTTAGGTTTATGTCATGTGGAGCCTAAGTTTAGTTTTGACTTAAGTCCGATGTGATTTGGACTTAAGTTAGGTTTGACTTAGGTTTTAAGTTTGAGTTAAGTTAGGTTCCAGTTAAGTTGAACCTAGACTTAAGATTGACTCAAGTTCAATAAGGGTTGAACATAAGTTTGGTTTAACTTGGGTTCAAGTTAGGTTGAACCTAAGTTATAAGTTTTGTTTGATAGGGGCTTGTGATTAATTGAACCTAATTAGGGTTAAATTTAATTGGTTGAAGGTTAATTAAACCTAATTTGGGTAAGATTTAATTGATTAATTAAGCATAGTTAGGGTTAAGCCTAATTGGTTTAAAGTTAATTAAACCTAATTTGGGTAAGGTTTAATTGATTAACTAGGCTTAATTAGTGTAGGCTTAATTAGGGTTATGTCTAATTGGTTTAAAGTTAATTAACCTAATTTGGGTAAGGCTTAATTAGGGTTAAGCCTTATTGGTTTAAGGTTTGATTAAGTCTAATTTAATTAAGACTTAATGGATTAATTAGGTCTATTGGGTTAGACCTAATTATGGTTTAAGATTGATTAAGTCTAATTTAATTAAGACTTAATTTAAGGATTGATTTATATTAATCCTAATTCAATTAAGGTTTAATAATTTGATTAAGCTTAAGCCTAATTAAAGTTTGATTTCTATTAAACCTAATATCTTTAAGGTTTAATGATGGTTAATTAAGCCTAATGATGTTTTAAACCTAATTAAAGTTTGATTGTTATTATACCTAATGTCTTTAAGGTTTAATGATGGTTAATTAAGCCTAATGATGTTTTAGACTTAGTAAAAGTTTGTTTATTATTTATTAAACTTAATTTCTTTAATGCTTAATGATAGTTAATTAAGCCTAAAGATTTTTTAGACTTAATTAAAGTTTGTTTATTATTTAATAAACCTAATGTCTTTAAGGTTTAAGGTTAGTTAATTAAGCCTAATGATGTTTTAGACTTAATTAAAGTTTGTTTATTACTATTAAACCTAATGTCTTTAAGGTTAAATGATAGTTAATAAGCCTAATGATGTTTTAGACTTAATTAAAGTTTTTTTATTACTCTTAAACCAAATATCTTTATGGTTTTATGATTGTTAATTAAGCCTAATGATGTTTTAGACCTAATTAAAGTATATTTTGTCTTAAACCCAACATGATTAGGGTTTAAATCATTAACTGAGTTTAAAGTGATTAGACTTAATTAGGGTTTGATTTTATCCTAAGCCTAATGTAATGAAGGCTAAAGGATATTTTCATTTGAGTTCATTTGATGTTTGAACTCAAATTTGACCTAACTCATGGTGCATAAGTTAAGTGATGTGGATATTTGAGTTTAAAAGTTATTTTAGGGTTTTAACTTTTGAAAATTTTAATCATAACAAAAGAAATGTTATTTTAAATTTTTGACAGATTAGAATATGTCATTTTAGGGTTTAAACTAGTTCCCTTAAATTCCTAGTCAATTTCCAATTTAATCTTTCTATTTTTTTTATTTTTAGAATTATTATTAATAATAATTACTAAATCTCATGAAAATTAAGAAATGTTATCCTAGAGAAATTTTTTGTCTTTGGAAAAATCAGAGATTGTTCCTAATGTGCTAGAAATTATTCCCTCAAATTTTCATATTTTTCTAACTTATAAATATTTTTTAATAATTAAAATACTTCAGAGAGTATTTAATTAATTAAAAATTAAATATAAAAAAAATTAAAAATTCTAGTTTCACATTGTGGTGCTCATTGTCCTGAATCCAGACGTATTTTTATTTTATTTTTGCGATTATTCTATGAAAAGTTATGTATTTTTAAAGTTTTTAAGGTTTATCTGGATTTTGTTAAATCCAAATAAATCTTAGAGCGCCCCGTTGTTGACCTCATTTTTGATGAGGTCTTCTCTTCTTCTCTTTAGTACTTAGGATCTAGCCTTAGGCTTTTCCTTTGACTATCTTAGAGGACTAGAATTGGGATCCACCATCTAGAATTTCAAACCACTTCTTAACTCCCCGCAAACTCCACAAACTTGATCGTAGACCCCTAATCACCTAGAGGGTTGAAATCAAATGTGGAAGTTTAAAGGATGAGTTCCTATAGGACGCTTTGGCCTTAGGACTGCCCTGGGTGGCCTGGTCTGGTGAAGGGGCTGACTTACACACACACTACACTCAACACTACACTTTCATACACCTCCTAAAACCACACCCATACCTAACTCGACCTCCTGACTCATGTAGGTGATTCACATGGATGGTCCTTAACCCCTAAGCCCTTGGCTAAGAGGGTTAGGAACAACATAGTGAATGCCTCAAATGAGTCCCTTCATGGCTCATATGGGCTTGATGTGGCTTCATGGCTCAACCAAAATGATTTTATCCCACTTATATTCACCCAATCTTCATTTTTCCAAATTTTCAATTTTTGACCCCAGGACCCTACACCCGCCTAACCTACCAAATGCCCTTGAAACTACCCAAAATTTCCAAAATCACCTAAATTACCCAAAATTCCCTAAAATCAATCCCAAACATTTCCACATTACTCAAATTGATCATTCATACCCAAAAATACCAAAAATTCCAAAAATACCTCCCAATACCCTCCAAATACCCAAAATACCCCTCTTGACCCAAAAATCCAAAAATTCAGATAATTCCCAGAAAATTCCATAAAATCCCAAATATTCCCAATTTCATTTTTTTCAACTACATCATGGGCCAATTTTGTCAATTTACCCTACTTTTGTCAAAACCCCCAATTTGACCCATTTTAACCCTAAGTGAACCCAATACCAAACCAAACCAATTTAACTCCAATTAATCCCAAATCTTTTCTAAACCTTATCTAACATCCCCACAAACAAAACACTAACATGATTTGCCCAAAATTTAGACCCAAACCCCACTCAAATTCAACCCAAAGCTAAAAGGCCCAATTTTGACCTAAACCCAAACTTAACCCAAATAGGCCCAAATCCCAAAATCAAAACCTAACCAAAGCCAAAACCTCTTTGAAACACTCCCATAAACATTTCCCAACATTAATTTTACATCAATTTCAACCCTAGCCCAACATTGGCCCAAGTTAGCCCAATTTGACCTATATTGGCCCATTCACCAAAGGAGCCCAAATTCAACTCAATTCAAACCCAAATCACTCCCAATTTGCTCCAAGTCACTCATGACACATCTATGAGCTAAACCCAACAATTATTTGGCCCAAGCCTTTACCAAAATTTCATCCCAAAATCCATTTTAAAATTCAAAAGCCCACTTTCCTAAACCATTTTAAAAGCCCATCTAAAACCATTTTAAAGAGCCCAAAATCTACCCTAAAGCCCACATGACATTTCCATTTGCCATCCACTTAATCAAAGACATTCCCTAAGTTCTAATCACATCATCAAATAATTCCAAATCAAGCCTTATGCCAAATCACCCCTAAAATACCAAAATTTATTCTTAAATCCATTTCCATGAAATTGACTCAACTTTTCCCAAGCCAAAGACAAGCCATGCAAGCCATGGACAAGCCACATGGAGCCATGGAAGGTTTGACATGTGATCAAGCCATTAATGGCAAAAGGAGGGCCCCCTTTCCTAATCCTTCTTAAACCCTTTTTTACCTTAAGCATGTCACACACTAAACCATGCTTAGCCACCTCACCATGGATGGAGACTTCACCACTCCATGGCAGTGACCCAAGTGACTCTTTTCAGCCCAAAACCAGACCTTGGGTGGTGCACCTAGCCCAAAAGGATGGGTTGACCCAAACCTAGCCAAAATGGCCTCTTCCCCATTCCATTCCAAGCCATCTCCTTTACACATGGCAAGGCCCGATCGATCGCATTAAACCCCGCTCCGACCCACCTGGACCCGAGGGTGACCCATGCCCGCCGGCCGTCGCCCGGGTCGCCGGAAAACTCCATGGCCGAGAGCTCACATGTGAGCCCAAGCTTGGAATTCTCACTCGTCGAGCCGCCCCATCCCCAGTGGCCATTGTAGCTCGTTCTTCCCTTGACCTAAGCAAGTGATCCCAACCATTAAACCCCCCGGGAGAGCCTCCAGCCATGCCTATTTAAACCCCTCACCCTCTTGGCCAAAGGAAGTGCTGAACCAAAACCTTAAGGAAACTCTGCCAAAATCACTCCAGATCACTCTCCACACATAGAGCACTTGATCCCCACTGAATTCCAGCCGATTCCCTCCAAGTGAGCCCGATTTCGAGCTCAAACTTCGGCCCAAAACAAGGACACTTCTTCACAGTGAGCCAATCCCCAAATTGATTGGTCCTACACCTTCACTCGGACCAAGAGGAGAAGTTTCCCACCGAAAGCCCCATCTCCGAGCCACCCGGTTGCTCCAGCCTCCAAGCTTTGTGATCGGCCGTGGTTACTTTCATAGCTAGACAATTCACCGTGCCAAGGGACTTCATCCGGAGCTTACTTGGACCCAATCGAAGGTGACACAACTCTCGGATCGAAGCTTCACTTCTCCGAGCAAAGGTATGGACTCCCTCTTCTTCCCGAGCTTCCGGAGATTCTCATTTTAATTTGAATCAATTTAAATGCATGTTCACCGTATGGATGTGTTCGTCTCTTCAAGACGAATCCATAGAGCATAAGAACACGAAAATCCGTTGAGAATTGAGAGAGTTCTTAGGGTTAGAGTGTGGACGGTCACGGGATCGCACCAGTCGTAGACGATGACCAGGAGCCGTCGGATCGCGCGTGTATCGGATGGACGGCTTGGATTGCGTCGGACCGGCAGATGGTATGTGAACCGTGGGGCCCGGACAGCCGAGTCGGATGGCGGCGCCGAACCGGGGAGCGACGCGTGTCGATTCGGAGCCGCCGAGGTTGAGTCGGCGCCGCGTGGATAAGTAGATAAATAGGGTATTTTCTGATTTATTTAAATACCAGAACTTCAAAAATCCATATCTTTGTGTAGAAAAATCAGAAAAATAAAATAAAAATACCCTCTTGCTCAGTGAACAGAGGAGAATAATGTGGATAAGAAATCTCTTAATTTCATCAAGTATTTTATTTTTAATAATTTATTTACCCTCTGCACTATTTTAATTCTCCATGCATATAGGAAATTCACCATGGCATGAGACCATAGGGCTTTTGAAGCCTCTGAACTTGGAAACATTCCCTGAATTTTCCAAGGTCAGAGACCATCTCTGTGAAAAGTTATTGATTTTTCAAATGCATGTGGCTGTTTTGAGTATTTTAATTCCAAAAATTAGCATGTTGTGAAATAAATTCTAGGAAAATTTGGTGATGTTCCTTATGACCAGAGGACCCTAAGAAAAATAGGTTTTGAGTTAACTTATTTAAAATAACCCTAATTCGCTTAAACACCCAAAATAGACCCCTAATTAATTAGAGCTAACCATACATCAAATTGACTTGAAATCAATTCTCCACTGACCTTTAGGATCAGAGGAATCCACCATAAAAATTTGAAGTCAATTGGACTTGGTTAGCCCTACTAAATGGGTTGATTAAGCCATTTAGTCATTTTAAACTTTAAAAATTCATAACTTTCAAAATACTTTTCAAAAATTCATCAAATTGGTTTTGGAGCCTCTCTGATATCAGGGGAATTTAAGAAAATTAAAATTTCAATTTTCTAAAAAAGTTAATTTTTTAGTATTATTTTAATATTTTAATAATTAAAAAATAATAAAAATCACAAAAATAATAAAATTCACCAAAATGTCATAATTTGAAATTTAATCACTGAGGAACAAACCCCATATTTTTCTTAGGTCTATTTAATGAGATATTAAATTTTAAAGCCCTAGGGTAATTTTAAAAATTAAAAAATGTATTTTCTAGCATTTTCACTAAAATAATTATAATAAATCAAAGAAAAATCAAAAAATTGTAAAATTTTGTTCTCTGGAATCCTTGATATCAGAGAGAATTTTAAAAATTATAAAATTCATTTTTCAACTTATATTATATTTTTAAATTAATTAATACTCTAGAACTTAAAATAATTTTAATAAATAAAATATAATTCAAAAAATCACAAAAATTGGTCCAAGTGGTCCTCTGGTCATTAGGAATATCCCATAATTTTCTTAAGGACAGAAACTTTCCCTTGGTCATATTATTAAATTTTCATTGGAAATCCTTATTTTCCACCAAAAATAATTACATAAATAAATTAAATACAGAAAAATCACATTTTCTCCTCTCATGTCTTTATTGGCCTATGAGTGAAGTCACATAAAAATCTCAAGTTCATTTAAGCTCAATTTAGTGAGTTATGAAATTATTAAGCTTGAAGGGCAAAATGGTAATTAAAATTTTTTACCCTTGGTTAAAACTTTAGGTTTAATAAAATTAACAAGTAAAATATTTGATCTTAATCTGATTTGGATGATTGAAATTTAAATAATTAAAGGGTAGAAACCTACTAAATAATTTAAAATAATTGAAATAAACCTTAATTAAATAATTGATTAAATTTGGAAGAATAATAAAATTGGAATTATTAAAATAGGGATATTATTAGGAAGAGATTTATTCTTTAATCTAAAAGATCCCTAAATTAATCATCCCAATAATATTTAATTCTTAATTAAAATGATAATCCAAGTTTAAAGATTTAAAATGCTAAAAGACTTAATCATTAAATTAAGTTAAGGTTAAATTATTTAAAGCAAATCCCTTTAAAATAAATATTAAATTAAATTAAATTAGATTAAATTAAATTAAATTAAATTAAATTAAAAAAACAAATTAAATTAAATTAAATTAAAACAAATTAAATTAAATTAAAATTAAATTAAAAAATAATAAAACTAAATTAAATTAAATTGAATAAATAAATTAAATTAAATTAAATAATTAAATTAAATTAAATTAAGTTAAATAAATAAATTAAATTAAATTAAATTAAACTAAATTAAGTTAAAAAATGTTAAATTAAATTAAATTAAATTAAAACAAATTAAATTAAATTAAATTAAATTAATTAAATTAAATTAAATGAAATTAAATCAAATTAAATTAAATCAAGTTAAATTAAATTAAATTAATTCACATCAAGTTAAACTAAATTGGATTAAATCGAATTAAATTAAAATTAAAACTAAACTAAATTAAATTAAATTAAATTAAATCAAAGTTAAATTAAATTGAATTAAATGACATCACCTAAGACATGAAAAATTCAAAAATGAATCTAAAATAACTTGAACACTATTCCAAACTTAAATCATTAATTTGAACTTAAATTTGAATCACAAATCATTAAATATCATTTTGCCCTTAGGAGCTTTTACTATTATAACTCCTAAATGGAGTATCAAGTGAAATGACACTTCACTCATAAGGATATTCAAACATCCTAATTCACTGAGCAAGAAATAAAACTTAACTCAAACACCCTGGATGATTAATTCACTTGCACAATAGAATTCATTTGGACTTAGGACAATTCCCGAAATATTGAAAAGATGTTTAAGATTCGTCTTAAACACTTCCTCAATATGATGGAATGTCCTTAAGAACAAATTGAGCTTAATTGTTCTTTGGTGAAGAAAGTCGTCCTTAAAACCAAAATTGAAGACCTAGACGTCATAGGAATGACTAGCTATAGGATTAGGATTTCGGTAGAAAACCATAACCTTTCCCTTAGCTTTACCTAGGAAATTGCTATAAATGCTTAAATGCTCTAAATTGTATTTTAAGTGCAGCTTGGAATGACGGGAAGACCCTCCAGGTACGCTTTTATTTTATTGCAATTTATCTTACTGCAATTCATTTATTCGTGTTGCACTTTACATTTCTTGCATGATAAACAACAGTTGCATGAAAACCTACACCTTTAGGACAGAAACCAAAACTGAAACCCATAAACTAAATTAAAAGACACTACAAGATAAAATTCACCGCCACAACTTTTCAAAATATAAGACAACTCAAAATTTAATCACAAACAGAACAACAAAACTACAACTACAACTAAATTAAAACGTCTCATCGAATGATCGGGAATACCTCGGATGATGTAACCCACGTGTTGCTAACGGGATTTCCCACGGTCTAAATGAAAGTGCGGAACTCATTTAGTTGAGTTTAGCAAATTCATCTGGACTAAGTGAATTCGATGAAAATAACGGTGCCGGGATGACGGAACCGTGGGATCTTAATCGGTTCTGTTTAATCAACTTTAAGATCTCTTTTAATTAAAACATTAAAGACACATGGAAATTAAGACTTTCTCTAAAACCAAACACTTCCCTCATCTCTTGATTTATCACCTTCTACAACTAAACCTCTGCAACAACAAGGAGCTCGAAGCATGGTGGGCAGCACGGCTATCGTCATCAGCAAAACCCGAGTCTACTTCAGCAAAACTTTCCTTAGAATTAAATAACCAAGCCGTAGGACTTCGAGGCGGTTGCTCAGAGCAACATAAATCCTCAATTCTTCGTTAGGCGTTTGCATGATCATATCATGTAAATTAAGCCCTAACTGGTCTTAGGATTTCCGAGGTAGTCGTCCGATACGACATAAACCCTCACATCTTCGAGGCTATTTGTATGATTTTATCATACAAATATAAGTCCTAATTAATTAAAATTGGCAAGATCAAAACATTAAATAAACATTAGGACTTTCCTAAATTCAAGCCAAACAATAGGATAGTCGGGAAATTACCGGAGTTCGCTTCGAATCTGTGATTTCTCCTACCTTTCTTCCTTTGAGTCCCCAAAATAAAATGTTCCAAATTTGATCCAGTCCCTATTGAAATTCCAATATTCAATCCCTTGAAAACTTAAACTTTGAAATTCTTGAGAGCGAACTACCGATTATTATCGAGAGTTTTCTTAGGTGATTCCCGTCACTTAAGATGTAATTAACTATAGGGGCTTGCCCTTATAGGGAATTTTAAGAACCTGAGTAAAATAAACCCCGTTTAATGTTTTCATATTAAATGAGGGCATTTGTCGGCTTATAAAATTGGTTCGCGGACCAAATGGATGTCACAAATCTTCTAGTTTATTTAATCGAGCCCCATCATCAAGCAATGTGTCTATTCTTCGGGATGGATACATAGTTTGTGATGCGGTGCTCGTTTATATAAACTATTTGGGATGTGAGATCGGTTTGATTTCATACCTTAAAAACTTTTAAACTTAAAATTACTTTCAAAATCAAATGTTATCTTTTGAACTATATATATATTTAAATTAAATTTAAAATATGAAAATTCGCCGACAATTTCTGTAGGCGACCCCTTTTCAAAACACATAACCCCAAAAATAAGCCGTACAACTTCTGGCGACTCCGCTGGGGAAAATTCTTCTCTCCATTTTTAATCAAATAGTTCTGCTTTCAAAAATCGGTAGTGTATCCATGTCCCTAATGGATCGAACTACCCTTCTTTCTGTTGGGACACTATGTTCATTTCTACCTTGAACGAGTATAGCCAACATTCTCTCGGATTTAGGAGCCACTGTTTATACATCCCTAAACAGAGAGGTTCCGAGATCCTTTTACCTCATTTCTGAGGTGGGGTGGACCCCCAATAGACTTTCTTTTCCTTTCTAACTCTGAATCAGATTCATTACCTTCTCTACACCTTTGAACATTCCGTTCTAAATAAACAAACCCTCTAATGAATGACTCTTTTAATAAATATACATGAACAAGAATGTGTTCGGACTCTTTTCGATTCCTTTCTTTTCGTCCTGATGAGAAGAAGCATAACTTGGGACCGACAATCAGAATCTACCTTGCGTAAATGGAAGCCCCAAAACTAATTTTCTCCTTCACCAATGGATCGGACTTCGCTGTTTACAAGGATGAGCTGCCCGACAATGGGATCATCCGGTTTGGACAAGGATTCGAGAATACAAATGTCAAGATCGCTGACGTTACCCTCTTCGCACTAATGGACAAAGTGCCAGAAACTGAGAAACCCATGATTGAGTTCAACCTTAAGTCAACTCAAGAGTTTCCTCCTCTGCAAAGGATTCCAGCTGAGAGGAATACCGCTGTCCAAAGGAGGACTGTTATCTCTACCCCCACTGGTCTAGTCGTCTCTGCACCTACCCCGGCTCCCGCCAAACTGAAGGGGAAGGAAGTTCAAATTTGCAACGAGCATGTTACCGTGGAGGGTACGGATTTCCGTGCAAGACCTTCTGTTTTGAAATTGGGTCCAGCTCAAGGGTTCCACCCCTAACACGGACTCGGAGGAGAAACAGAGGCGGGAAGATTGCCGTAAAGGCCGTAGCCGCCGAAGTCGCTTTCCTAGAAGAAATCCCCGAGCACACACCACTACCTGAATACATACCATTGTCTGAGTATACACCCCTTTTGGAAGGAAGTAGATTCCATCCCCTTTCCGCCGCAGCTGACGAGGAAAATGTCCGCAGGATTGCTTCTACGTTACCTCGACCCGCATACTATAGCGACAACAGAAGAAAGAGGGCTAGGGTTACACCACTTGCCCGACTACAGACTGTGATTGAAAAGTTAGCGAAGAAGGAAAGATGCCCTGTATCGGAAATTTTAAGAAGGATAGGGCGGGTGCCAGCCAAATCCCGTCTTGGGCCGCGAGTAGAATCTCGCTATCGCCGCGAAGAGCCTAATAAGAAGATGAAGGCTAGTCCACCTATTGTTGTTTCGAGGTTTACGGCATCGGGAGGATACCACTTTCCAAGCATTCGAGCTGACGGACCATCCGGTCCTCAGGCCTTCTACCGCTAGAAGGATGGTATGGCGTCCCACTACCGGCCAATTAAGACCGAAACAACGACTAGAAAAGGAAAGTCTCGTCAGGAGACTTGAGTCCGAAGAAAGTGCTACCGCAGTAAAAGGGACTCATGAGAAAGAAACTCGACAATTGTCACATGACAACTGCAAGGATGTACAGAAAAGACCTCTAGAAGATGCTATGGAAAAGTTAAGAACTGATATTCGGCGACTAGCAAGGGAAAGAGAGGAGAAATTCGGAGATGAAGTTGACTCGTCAGAGTTCATGGATGATGAGTATGCATAAATTAACATGGTAGAAACACGAGCTTCGTCAGCTTCACAAGGTGCTCCTGCAGTCGCAGAAAGAGAGGAGCCGGAAGTAATGAGGAGGCAGCTTCAAGAGAAAGACGATACGATTGCCCAAATGGCAAAAAGGATGGAAGAGATGGCTGTAGCCCTAGCCACTCTCCAGAGTCAGGTTCAACCCCAAAGGGAAACACCCCCGGAAGTCATTCACATTATAGACGGAGGAAAGGAGATTACATCCGTCAACGGGGATGATCAATTAAAGAAGGATGCAACACAAAGCATGATTCCAGAAAAGGATATCAAGAGCTTGGTGGAACAGCAGGTGCGAGAAGCCTTGGCACAATCAAAGAGCGGAACATCCATTCGGACGGGTAGACCTTACCCGAAAGAATTCGACGATGTTCAATACCCGAAAGGCTTTGTACCACCTCTGTTCAAGACCTTTGATGGAACCGGAAACCCTCGGCAGCATGTTGCACATTTTCGTGCCAGTTGTTGCAATGCCGGCGGAAGCGATGCATTACTCTTCAGACAATTTGTCGAGCCACTGTCGAGAATCGCCTTTGATTGGTATGCGGAATTACCAATCGGTTCGGTGAAGACATTTTCGGAATTAGAGAACCTCTTCATCAAGCGATTTGCCGTAGCTCGGCACCACATCACTATAGGTGATTTAGTGGTAGAGAAGCGTAAGCCGAATGAAACCTCGGTGGACTACATACTTCGATGGAGGAACCCAAGTATGAAGTGTGAGCCACAGTTACAAGAACAGCATGCAGTCGGCATTTTACTTAAAAGCATCCATGGCCCGATAGCACTTCTCCTCAAGGGATTTACTATTAAGACTTTTGAGAAGTAGTTAAGCAAGGTCGAAAGCTTGCAAGAGGAGGCGAAGCAATTAAGTTTCACCGATAAAACAGACAAACAGAGCCCGTGAAAACTTTTGAAAAGAAGTCTGGGATCGTCGCAGCAGTCGATAAAGGCAAGCAACCGATACAAATATCGTCAGAACGACCGCAGCAACCTCAACAGAATTACCAGTAACCCCGACCCAGCTATCAGTCATCTCAACAGTATGAACAACCGCCTCGTCCACAATGTACACTAAGGGAGCTTCTGAGCAGGGAGTATCCGTTCAAGAATGAGGCAGTGCCAAAAATGTTTCACAGTCTGATGAAAACTCCAGATTTCCAACTGCCAGAGCCTAAAAGACCAGAAGAAGTCGACAAGAGAGGTGATCGCAACTTTTGCCCTTACCACCGGATGCTTGGGCACAAAATAGAAGATTGTATTACCTTCAAGAGTTGGCTCAACGACAATCTTCGGAAAGGGAATATAACGATCCCGAAAGAATACATGAAGGAACCCCAGAAAGGAGGTTTCGTCAATGTTATCTCGACAGATTTCATTGTTCCGATAGATCCCTATGCGACTGATGATGGATGGACTACCGCTTGGACAAAGTCTTCGAAGAAGATTTTAGATCACATCCAAACCGCTTCGGTGCGAGCTTCAATTCAAAGTTCGAAAACTGTCAAGTCGGCGCTATCACTTGCGATAGAAGAACCACCTCAACAAGAAACAATTGAAGAAAAGAAGAAAATTGACGAAGAAGAGAAGACCGAGGCACCTAAGGCTAGACTAGGGGCTGTTTATCTTAGGATAGTTGTTTCCGATTCGGGGGAGAAATCCCTCGAACCTCTGACTCTGTATGATTATCTGCCCACTCCAGTGGGATCTTATAATGATGAGGGTTATGGCGTTGGCTACGTTTTGACTGTTTCTAACGATTACGTAACTAGCGACGATCAACCTAATCCGGACGTCGATTCCGATACAAATAACAATTCTCAAATCATACACAATCTCGACGATCGCAATGATGAAGAAGACATCTACCAGGAAGGCTACGAGAGTTCAACAAGCAACGAATCTATTTGCGAGTTTCGAGGAGCTCCAATCACAATAGAGTTAGAGCCTTCAGACTCCAAAGCTAATCCTGAAGAATCTGTCATTCCAATTCAGGAGGAGATACCAAGCAAACTCAATGCTAAATTCGAAGAAATCACGAAGTCAACTTAAGAAGTGGAAGAGTTCTACCTCCGAGAATGGGTCCAAAGGACAAAGGAAAGCGGTGGTTGTTCGGGAAGAATCAACCCCGACGGAAGAAATACCCATTCGAGAAGAAAACGAGGCACATGAAAACAAAGTGGACTACAACGTGCTAGCCCATCTTAGGAAACTACTGGCCAAACTGAGCATCTACGACGCTCTCATCTTATCAAAGGAGATGAGAGAAGCTCTGATCAAGGCCTTACTTGATCCAGAAATTTGCTTAACTCAAATGGCCGGAGAGTCCTTAGATGAGGTTTGCTCGTTAAAGGAACAGCGAGGTGTTACCTTCACGGACAACGACCTACTACTTGGGACGACGGACCACAACCGACCATTGTACATTTCGATTACAATCGGGAAGTTTACGCTCTCCGCAGTATTGGTGGATCCAGGAGCATCAATCAATATAATGAATCTTCGAACGCTAGCATACTTGGAAATTGATGCTCGCGAGCTCGAGGCGGACAAAATGTTATTAAGAGGGTTCAACCAGAAAGGAGAAAGAGCCCTCGGATCAATAACACTGCTAATGAAGACCGGTGACTTAGCAAAGACAACCGCGAAATTTCACATAATTAATTCAGAAACGTCATTCAACGCTCTACTGGGCCGACCGTGGATACATGAAAACAGGATGGTACCATCATCTCTACATCAATGCATTAAATACTACGATGGAGGGGAACAGTGTATTAAAGGTGACTTACAACCGTTCTCCGTACAGGAAATCGGAATCCATGAAGATGCAGCTTATTATGCACCTCCGAAGAAAACAATCTTCTCCAGAGATACCATAATAAATGAAGCAAAGGAAATTTGGGACAACGAAGAACCTGAAATTCTAGTCCAACAGTCACTCACCACTCCCTTACGGCGAGATGGTGAAGGTTTCTCCACAACTCGCATCCGAGGTCGAGGCCGGGGACGAGGTCGTGGCAGAGACATTAGGACGATTGGACAGAGGAAACCAGCCATCAATGTTGATTGGGAAGATAGTTCGAAGAAGAAAAAGAAATCAAGCAAGAAGCAGCAACAATAAGTCGGAAGAAACCGCAATTCAGAATCTCTCTCGAAGATGAAAGAAACGAAGAATATAAATCAATGTACGAGAAGATTAACCACTATGTACATACTATGACCCTGACCCCGATCCATTCTAATAAGATCGAGGGTATGGAGGTCAAAGAGGTACGTAGCGGTGGTGCAAAGCCAATCAAATTCTACCGTGGTACTCCTTCCTCCAAAATTGAAAATGATGTACAATTTGAAGATGCTACTTCATCAGAATTAATGGAATTGCCTTTTGAGTGGTACTCTCCCCGTGTTCAAAATTTAATTCAGCCGTGGTTTCTTACCTCGACAATGGACAAAAGGTCAATCACAACATTTTGAAAATTTATGGAATAACTCCGGTCGTCCACCCAATTCAAAACATGGTCTCGGATTCGGCACGAGTAGGATCGGCTGACGATACCGAATTTTGCTTGGTTGTCACCTGCGAGTCTAATGAAAACCGCATGGAAGCTACGGAAGAACTCGAAGATTTACAAATTGGAGATGCTCCACCGAATTCGAAGAAGAAATCAAATCTACAATAGATGAGTTAACGGAAGTTAACTTAGGTACTAGCGAAGAACCTAGACCTACCTTTGTTAGCTCCTTACTCAATAAAGAAGACTCCGAAGAAATAATCAAGTTATTAATGGAATTTAAAGACTCGTTTTGCTTGGAGCTACGATGAGATGCCAAGTTTAGCTCCAGTAGGTCGCAATCCATAAGCTAGGAGTGGATCCCGCTTCGTTCCAGTCGTACAAGGTCCCGGAAGAATGCGTCTAGAAATCGAACAAAAAGTCATAGCTGAAGTTAAAAAGCTAATAGACGCTAAATTTGTCCGTGAAGAACAATACCCGACTTGGTTAGCCAATGTGGTACCGATCGAGAAGAAGAATGGTCGATCGAATTTGTGTGGATTTCGGAGATTTAAACAAGGCATGTCCAAAAGATGAATTTCCTCTACCGATCCCGAATTAATGATCGACATCGCTTCAACGCATAAAATATTCTCATTCATGGATGGATCTTCGTGATACAACCGGATAAAAATGGCTCCGTAAGATGAAAAGCTTACGACATTCGTAACGCCGATCGGAGTATATTGCTTACACAAGTGATGCCATTCGGATCGAAGAACGCAGGAGTAACCTACCGTAGAGCGATGACAAGAATTTTTGATGATCTCATCCACAATCAAGTCGAATGCTACGTGGATGATGTGGTCATCAAAAGCAAAGTAAAGGAAAACCACTCGTATGATTTGAGAATTGTTTTCGAACGATTAAGACAATTTAACCTTAAGATGAATCCCTTAAAATGCGCCTTCGGCGTCACCTCCGGAAATTCTTAGGATTCGTTGTCCGGCATCGTGGAATTGAAATCGACCCGGAAAAGATTAAAGCCATCTTAGAAATGCCGCCTCCCAAAACCTTAAAACAACTATGATCTTTTCAAGGGAAGCTGGCATATCTTCGACGCTTTATCTCGAACTTGTCAGGTAGGTGTCAGCCTTTCTCGGCACTAGTTAAAAGGACGCCAAATTTATTTGGGAAGAGAAATGCCAGAGGGCCTTCGAGGACATTAAGCAATATTTAATGACACCTCCTGTCTTAGCAGCCCCAGTCTCAGGTAGACCGCTGATACTTTATACCGCGACTTTAGACGACTCTCTCGGAGCCCTGTTAGCCCAGGTCAATGATGAGGGTAAAGAAAATGCTCTTTACTACCTAAGCCGTCGTTTACTTCCGACGAAAATAAGGTATCCCGCAATTGAAAAGCACTGTTTAGCCCTGATCTTCGCCGCTCAAAAGCTCAGGCATTACATGCTTTCTCATAAGGTCAACCTGATCTCGAAATTTAATCCATTGCAATACTTGATGACCCGCCCAACGCTTTCCGGCAGACTTGCCAGATGGTCGATGATATTATTGCAATTCGATATAACTTTCGTGCCTCTTCGTGCCGTAAAGGGACAAGTCTTAGCAGACTTCCTCGCAGCACACCCTTTACCGGCAGAATCTCCTCTTAATGATGATTTACCAGATGAACAAATAATGAACCTAGAAGACCATGATGATCGACGTTGGGAATTGTATTTCGACGGAGCATCTTCAGCACACAAAGACGAAGAATCGCAAGTGATAGTGCCCGGTAAGGCAGGGATCGGATTAATCTTTATAACACCGGAGCGGGGGATGTTAAGATACTCCTATCACCTGACAGAGCCGTGTACGAACAACGAAGCAGAATACGAAGCCCTCATAACAGGACTGGAATTAACTATTCAAATGGGTATAACAGACATCAACATCTACGGGGATTCGCAGTTGATCATTCAACAGATCGTCGGACAATACAGAATTTTAAAACCAAAACTCGAGCAATACTTCCAGTATGCCATACAGCTGTTGGAACAAATTCAAAATGTGACAATCTACAAAATTCCCAGAAAAGAAAACGCTTTAGCGGATGCGCTAGCCCGTCTCGCAAAAGAGTTTGTCTGTTTGCAAGATGAATCAGTGGAAGTGTCTGTTCACGGACGTCAAGTCCTATCACGACTCGACATAGACACAATACACAAATCGAAAAAGAAGAAGAATCGGTTACAGCGATGACGAGAAAACACGAAGATTGGCGACAACCATTAATAGACTACTCGCAAACGGGAAAACTACCGGACGATAGGTCGTTAGCCCATCGTATCAAGAAAAGAACTCGTCCTACGCATTAATAAACAATACATTATACGGAAGGTCTTTTGATCAGATGTGGCTAAGATGCCTAAGCGGGTCCGAGGCTCGTGAAATCGTTAAAGAGGTGCATTCAGGACTCTGTGGCGCTCACCAGTCGGGTCCGAAGATGAAAATGAAAATTAAAAGACTAGGGTACTACTGGCCCTCGATGATGGCCGACCGCATGAAAATCGCCAAGAGCGTCACCAGTGCCAAGTGCACGGAGTGGTTCTACACCAACCTCCAAACGTGCTACATCCGACAATTGCGTCGTGGCCATTTGAATGTTGGGGCACGGATATAGTGGGTCCAATAGAACCACCGTTTTCAAAAGGACATCGTTTCATTCTTGCGGCTACAGATTACTTTTCTAAGTGGGCAGAGGCAGTTCCACTCAGAGAAGTGAAAGCACATGACGTGCTACAATTTTTCAAGAACCAAGTTGTCTACCGTTTCGGAGTACCGCGCAGGATCATCTCAGATAATGGGTCAGCATTCGAAGCACACAAATCAACAATTTTGTCGGGAGACACGGAATCGACCGGCGATATTCAACAATTTACTACCCAAGAGCAAACGACTCGTCGAGGCTTTTAATAAAACTCTCGTTCAAATTTTAAAGAAGACTTTGGACGATAATAAGAGAAATTAGCACGAGAAGTTATTAGAAGCCTTATGGGCCTACCGGACAACCTTCAGAACTCCTACTCAAGCTACGCCTTACGCTCTAGTGTATGGGTCCGAGGCAGTGTTACCCTTAGAGGTCTAGCTTCCTTCACTCAGAATTGCAGTTGCAAACAAGATCACGACAGAATAGAATGCCAAATTGCGACTAGAGGAATTAGAGAGCCTGGAAGGGAAAAGACTTGCAGCGCAGCAGAATTTAGAACTATACCAAGCTAAGATGGTTCAAGCCCATGACAAACTGGTCCGTCCAAGAACCTTCAAAGTTGGTGACTTAGTTCTCATTCTCAAAAGACCTATTCTTGCACACCGCAAGATAGGAGGAAAATTCGAACCCACTTGGGAGGGACCATTTGTAGTTGAAGCAGTCTACTCAGGAGGCTCCTACAAGCTAGTGAACTGCCAAGGAGAAAGACATGTGCTTCCGATCAATGGACGATACTTGAAAAAGTATTACGCTACCTGATGTTTCGAAGGAATGAATTTTCCATCCCTAGAAGCACGGGTGAAGTAATTACTTATGACTGGGTCCGAACCCAAAATAATAAAAAATGTGCTAGAGTAAATAAAATCATGATAATAAAGTTTTCCTTGTTTTCTCTTCCATATCAAAACCTCTTTCCTGATCTTATCCCACTTCATTCCTGTTAAATTGAAAAATATAAAAATAATAAAAAAAATTTGTCTTTAATAAACATTTTCTTAATGTTCTTGTTCATAGTACAGCCCCTGATCCTTTTCCTTGTCTTTTCGCAGGGAAATGTCGAGCGGGCGGTTGGTCCTGAACTTTAGAAATGGCTTAAGCCTTGCACTCGACGAAAAGAGGGTGAAAGATGGAGCGATAATAGAGATTGACTCAGACTTCACACCAGCGGTCCTGCAATACGAGGAAAGTGACTGGGTCCCGATTGACCGAGAGGAACCGCCCGATCCGACGAGAATGAAAGTGGGTGGCCCAAGCCACCAATCCAAGTAGAAGAAAAGAAAAACAAACACCGAAGAGGACAAGAGAATCAAGTCCGTAGTCGCTACGAGCAGAGGGCGAGCTTGTCGGCGCCGCGCCCACGAAACTCGGGAAATACGAAGAGCTACTCTCACGAGCAACTCAAAGAAGAAATAAAAATCTTCGTATCCGCAAGATGTTAACTAAATTAGCAGACGGACCAGCGCGACGAGACAGATTGCTACGCCGGTGCATATACTTCAAGGATACCGGTTCGCCGAGAACTCGAAGGAAGGAGGCCAGCTCCCGGGATAACGAAGAAACCGGAGAAATCTCAAGAAGAACGAAGAAAGAAGGCTACTACGCCACCAGATGAAGCCACCGGTAATGCATGACCTTGTTGCAGAAGCAACCCCGGAGTATGTCCCGACGGACATCATCCCCGAGGAGCCGAGGTATGCAGGAGAACGTGAAGGGATTGAGCCATATATCCCAAAATACGTCACCAGGCCTCGCCATTTGCAAATTATACCAGAATACGAGCTAGAAAGAATACAGAAGGTCAAGAAGAAAACTTTCGAATACTTCGAGAGAATCAGAGGCAGGAGGATCAATATATTAGAAGGCCTCGAGCTACATACAGACGTGTTCTCAGAATACGAACAACAACAAATCGTGGATCGCATCCGGGATTTGAAAAAGATGGGCCGAGCAGGTCGCTTAAGAGAAAACACTTACTCAGAACCCCGGAGATGGATGCCAAGGAAGGGGAGAATTACAATACAATGTGGATGCTGCTACAACTTCGCAGAAGACAGGAAGGGAAACCCACCGGGGATACTCCGTCATGGCCGAGTGGATCCAATGCCATTAGTCATTAAAAGGATGGTAAAAAGAATGATAACATGGAGGGTACCGCCAGCGGATTGCATACCCAACAGCTTGCATCATTAACATTTACAAGAAGGGTGACCGCATTCCCCACACATAGATCATCACGACTTTGTCGGACCTTTCGCACGCGTTTCTTTTCGAATGAGTGTAATATCATGTTCGGATCCGACCTCCGGATAGCGAGGCCCAGGTGAGTTCCGAGGGCCGATAAAGATACCATTACCGGTAGGTTCCGTCATGATACCGAAAGGCAACGGGGCGGATGTCGCTAAACATTGCATACCAGGAGTACCAGTGAAGCAGATCTTAGTTACTTTCAGAAGGATGGACGACAGGAAAGCACCTTACCACTTCCAGCCAGACCCGGAGCTAGAGAGCCTCCGACCTTACGAGCTGTGAGTTGCACGGAAAATATCACACCTCCAACGTACATCCATACGACATCCTTGCCAAGGATGGCTTGGAAGGTGATGTTATTGACCATGTACCTCACTATTCAGACATGGATTTTTGACAGATGCCTTTTTTTGGATAAATCGACAAAGATCATACATAGTCCGTTTTGAGTCTATATGGATTGTATGATATGTATTCCAGATCAAATTGTATGATGTATCTTCAGCATGATTGGAATGAAAGTGACCATGTCACAATTTTGGCCTTCACCTCTTTTGTGCAAATTGACTGGGAAACGCCATTAAAAGTTAAATGAACTTCGAACAAAGAACAGAAAAGAAACAAAAAGAATAAAAGAAAACTTTCCTTAAAAAAAATAAAAATAAAAATGATGAACGCCGAATTCACATGGACATTAAATGAACGATAAAATAAATTTGAATCGTTAAAGGACAAACAAAATGACCACAAATTTTAAATCGAACTCAAATTCGATCTTCCAAATTTCAAATCAAATTTCAATCAAATTCAAATTCAATCTTCCAGATTCCAAATCAAATCTCAATTAAATTCAAACTCAACCTTCCAAATATGAAATCCAATCCGTTCTACTCTCTCCCTTGTCTAGGATGGAAACGGTCTATTCCATTGACACGGAGCCACGAGATTTTCGGATCGGATCTAATGGCGAGGAATTGTATCCAAACCAAACCAGCAACTTTCAATCAACTCTTTTGAATGAGATATGTAGCATCTACATATTCCCTCATAATCTATTTCCTTCCATGAAAGTCTTTTACAACTTTCATGAAATTCTCGAAACACCAAAATTCCACACTCTTCAAATCAACACTACAAATCTTTGCAAAACCAATTACCAATCAAAATCAAATTCTTGAAGTTGAGGATTTTACATCCGATACTGCACTGCTTTAGGATTCTTTCCCTATTGCACTGAAATACATCAAAATCAAATTCTTAAAGTTGAGGATTTTACATCCGATACTGCACTGCTTTAGGATTCTTTCCCTATTGCACTGAAATACATCAAAAATCAAATTCTTGAAGTTGAGGATTTTACATCTGATACTGCACTGCTTTAGGATTCTTTCCCTATTGCACTGAAATACATCAAAAATCAAATTCTTGAAGTTGAGGATTTTACATTCGATACTGCACTGCTTTAGGATTCTTTCCCTATTGCACTGAAATACATCAAAATCAAATTCTTGAGGTTGAGGATTTTACATCCGATACCGCACTGCTTTAGGATTCTTTCCCTATTGCAATGAAATACATCAAAATCAAATTCTTGAGGTTGAAGATTTTACATCTGATACTGCACTGCTTTAGGACTCTTTCCCTATTGCACTGAAATACATCAAAATCAAATTCTTGAGGTTGAGGATTTTACATCCGATGCCGCACTGCTTTAGGGCTCTTTCCCTATTGCACTGAAATACATCAATATCAAATTCTTGGGGTTGAGGATTTTACATCCGATACCGCACTGCTTTAGGACTCTTTCCCTATTGCACTGAAATACATCAATATCAAATTCTTGGGGTTGAGGATTTTACATCCAATACTGCACTGCTTTAGGATTCTTTCCCTATTGCACTGAAATACATCAAAATCAAATTCTTGAAGTTGAGGATTTTACATCCGATACTGCACTGCTTTAGGACTCTTTCCCTATTGCACTGAAATACATCAAAATCAAATTCTTGAGGTTGAGGATTTTACATCCGATGCCGCACTGCTTTAGGACTCTTTCCCTATTGCACTGAAATACATCAATATCAAATTCTTGGGGTTGAGGATTTTACATCCGATACCGCACTGCTTTAGGATTCTTTCCCTATTGCACTGAAATACATCAAAATCAAATTCTTGAGGTTGAGGATTTTACATCCGATACCGCACTCGCTTTAGGATTCTTTCCTATTGCACTCTGAAATACATCAAAATCAAACTCTTTGGGGTTGAGGATTTTACATCCGAGACTGTATTGCTTTAGGATTCTTTCCCTATTGCAATGAAATACATCAGAATCCAAATTTTTGGGGTTGAGGATTTCACATCCAATACCGCATTGCTTTAGATTCTCTTCCTATTGCAATGAAGCACACCAAATCGAGCTCTTGAGGTTAAGGATTTTACATCCAATACCACATTGCTCTGAGATCTCTCCTCATTGTAATGATTCAATCTAATCAATTCAATTTTCTTTTGGGGTTGAGGATGTTACATCTAAAACCACAAAATTTCAATTTTCATTTCAAATCAAATCCTTCAAAATTAATCTTAACAAAACTTCAATCTAAACGAAAACTTAAAATCTAAACTTACGCATCATGACTTGAACATGAAATGAAACAAAATTTAAATCGAAATTCCCCCAGATCATGTGATTTAGAATTCACCTTCTTTTCCTTTCCCCAACGAGAGTTCAGGAATCTCCAGTTTCAGAGATATACTTGACACTCCCCAGCGGAAACTCTTCTACTTCGTCCTAAGTTTGTCACTTGGACATCTGTGATTGGTTTTGTTGATCTTTTCGGTCAACGCCAATACGCGCGGTGTGCTCCGTCAGCTCACCACACCTATTGGGGGTCCATTTGTTGACCTCATTTTCGATGAGGTCTTCTCTTCTTCTCTTTAGTACTTAGGATCTAGTCTTAGGCTTTTCCTTTGACTGTCTTAGAGGACTAGAATTGGGATCCACCATCTAGAATTTCAAACCACTTCTTAACTCCCCGCAAACTCCACAAACTTGACCGTAGACCCCTAATCACCTAGAGGGTTGAAATCAAATGTGGAAGTTTAAAGGATGAGTTCCTATAGGACGCTTTGGCCTTAGGATCGCCCGCGGTGGCCCGGTGCAGTGAAGGGGCTGACTTACACACACACTACACTCATACACTACACTTTCATACACCTCCTAAAACCACACCCATACCTAACTCGACCTCCTGACTCATGTAGGTGATTCACATGGATGGTCCTTAACCCCTAAGTCCTTGGCAAAGAGGGTTAGGAACAACATAGTGAATGCCTCAAATGAGTCCCTTCATGGATCATATGGGCTTGATGTGGCTTCATGGCTCAACCAAAATGATTTTATCCCACTTATATTCACCCAATCTTCATTTTTCCAAATTTTCAATTTTTGACCCCCGGGACCCTACACCCGCCTAACCTACCAAATGCCCTTGAAACTACCCAAAATTTCCAAAATCACCTAAATTACCCAAAATTCCCCAAAATCAATCCCAAACATTTCCACATTACTCAAATTGATCATTCATACCCAAAAATACCAAAAATTCCAAAAATACCTCCCAATACCCTCCAAATACCCAAAATACCCCTCTTGACCCAAAAATCCAAAAATTCAGATAATTCCCAGAAAATTCCAGAAAATCCCAAATATTCCCAATTTCATTTTGTTCAACTACATCATGGGCCAATTTTGTCAATTTACCCTACTTTTGTCAAAACCCCCAATTTGACCCATTTTAACCCTAAGTGAACCCAATACCAAACCAAACCAATTTAACTCCAATTAATCCCAAATCTTTTCTAAACCTTATCTAACATCCCCACAAACAAAACAATAACATGATTTGCCCAAAATTTAGACCCAAACCCCACTCAAATTCAACCCAAAGCTAAAAGGCCCAATTTTGACCTAAACCCAAACTTAACCCAAATAGGCCCAAATCCCAAAATCAAAACCTAACCAAAGCCAAAACCTCTTTGAAACACTCCCATAAAAATTTCCCAAAATTAATTTTACATCAATTTCAACCCTAGCCCAACATTGGCCCAAGTTAGCCCAATTTGACCTATATTGGCCCATTCACCAAAGGAGGCCAAATTCAACTCAATTCAAACCCAAATCTCTCCCAATTTGCTCCAAGTCACTCATGACACATCTATGAGCTAAACCCAACAATTATTTGGCCCAAGCCTTTACTAAAATTTCATCCCAAAATCCATTTTAAAATTCAAAAGCCCACTTTCCTAAACCATTTTAAAAGCCCATCTAAAACCATTTCAAAGAGCCCAAAATCTACCCTAAAGCCCACATGACATTTCCATTTGCCATCCACTTAATCAAAGCCATTCCCTAAGTTCTAATCACATCATCAAATAATTCCAAATCAAGCCTTATGCCAAATCACCCCTAAAATACCAAATTTTTTCTTAAATCCATTTCCATGAAATTGACTCAACTTTTCCCAAGCCAAAGACAAGCCATGCAAGCCATGGACAAGCCACATGGAGCCATGGAAGGTTTGACATGTGATCAAGCCATTAATGGCAAAAGGAGGGCCCCCTTTCCTAATCCTTCTTAAACCCTTTTTTACCTTAAGCATGTCACACACTAAACCATGCTTAGCCACCTCACCATGGATGGAGACTTCACCACTCTATGGCAAGCTGACCCAAGTGACTCTTTTCAGCCCAAAACCGGACCTTGGGTGGTGCACCTAGCCCAAAAGGATGGGTTGACACAAACCTAGCCAAAATGGCCTCTTCCCCATTCCATTCCAAGCCATCTCCTTTACACATGGCAAGGCCCGATTGACCGCACTAAACCCTAGCCCCGACCCACTCGGACCCGAGGGTGACCCATGCCTGCCGGCCGGCCGGCACGGGTTGCTGGAAAACTCCATGGTCGAGAGCTCACATGTGAGCCCAAGCTTGGAATTCTCACCTGCTGAGCTGCCCCATCCCCAGTGGCCATTGAAGCTGTTCTTCCCTTGACCTAAGCAGCTGATCCCAACCATTAAACCCCCCTGGGAGAGCCTCTAGCCATGCCTATTTAAACCCCTCACCCTCTCGGCCAAAGGAGGTGCTGAACCAAAACCTTAAGGAAACTCTGCCAAAATCACTCCAGATCACTCTCCACACATAGAGCACTTGATCCTCACTGAATTCCAACCCCAATTCCCTCCAGCTGAGCCCAATTTTGAGCTCAAACTTCAGCCCAAAAACCAGGACACTTCTTCACAGTGAGCCAATCCCCAAATTGATTGGTCCTACACCTTCACTGGACCAAGAGGAGAAGTTTCCCACTGAAAGCCCCATCTCCAGGCCACCCAGTTGCTCCAGCCTCCAAGCTTTGTGATCGGTTGTGGTCACTTTCATAGCTAGACAATTCACCCGGCCGAGGACTTCATCTGGAGCTTACTTGGACCCAATCGAAGGTGACACAACTCTCATATCGAAGCTTCACTTCTCTGAGCAAAGGTATGGACTCCCTCTTCTTCCCTAGCTTCCAGAGATTCTCATTTTAATTTGAATCAATTTAAATGCATGTTCACCGTATGGATGTGTTCGTCTCTTCAAGACGAATCCATAGAGCATAAGAACAAGAAAATCCATTGAGAATCGAGAGAGTTCTTAGGGTTAGAGTGTGGACGGTCACGGGATCGCACCAGTCGTAGACGATGACCAGGAGCCGTCGGATCGCGCGTGTATCGGATGGACGGCTTGGATTGCGTCGGACCGGCAGATGGTATGTGAACCGTGGGGCCCCGGACAGCCGAGTCAGATGGCGACGCCGAACCAGGGAGCGACGCGTGTCGATTCGGAGCCGCCGAGGTTGAGTCAGCGCCGCGTGGATAAGTAGATAAATAGGGTATTTTCTGATTTATTTAAATACCAGAACTTCAAAAATCCATATCTTTGTGTAGAAAAATCGGAAAAATAAAATAAAAATACCCTCTTGCTCAGTGAACAGAGGAGAATAATGTGGATAAGAAATCTCTTAATTTCATCAAGTATTTTATTTTTAATAATTTATTTACCCTCTGCACTATTTTAATTCTCCATGCATATAGGAAATTCACCATGGCAAGAGACCATAGGGCTTTTGAAGCCTCTGAACTTGGGAACATTCCCTGAATTTTCCAAGGTCAGAGGCCATCTCTGTGAAAAGTTATTGATTTTTCAAATGCATGTGGCTGTTTTAAGTATTTTAATTCCAAAAATTAGCATGTTGTGAAATAAATTCTAGGAAAATTTGGTGATGTTCCTTATGACCAGAGGACCCTAAGAAAAATAGGTTTTGAGTAACTTATTTAAAATAACCCTAATTGGCTTAAACACCCAAAATAGACCCCTAATTAATTAGAGCTAACCATACATCAAATTGACTTGAAATCAATTCTCCACTGACCTTTAGGATCAGAGGAATCCACCATAAAAATTTGAAGTCAATTGGACTTGGTTAGCCCTACTAAATGGGTTGATTAAGCCATTTAGTCATTTTAAACTTTAAAAATTCATAACTTTCAAAATACCTTTCAAAAATTCATCAAATTGGTTTTGGAGCCTCTCTGATATCAGGGGAATTTAAGAAAATTAAAATTTTAATTTTCTAAAAAGTTAATTTTTTAGTATTATTTTAATATTTTAATAATTAAAAAATAATAAAAATCACAAAAATAATAAAATTCACCAAAATGTCATATTTTGAAATTTAATCACCTAGGAACAAACCCCATATTTTTCGTAGGTCTATTTAATGAGATATTAAATTTTAAAGCCCTAGGGTAATTTTGAAAATTAAAAAAATGTATTTTCTAGCATTTTCACTAAAATAATTATATTAAATCAAAGAAAAATCAAAAAATTGTAAAATTTGGTTCTCTGGAATCCTTGATATCAGAGAAAATTTTAAAAATTAAAAAATTCATTTTTCAACTTATATTCTATTTTTAAAGTAATTAATACTCCAGAAATTAAAATAATTTTAATAAATAAAATATAATTCAAAAAATCACAAAAATTGGTCCAAGTGGTCTTCTAGTCATTAGAAATATCCCATAATTTTCTTAAGGACAGAAACTTTCCCTTGGTCATATTATTAAATTTTCCTTGGAAATCCTTATTTTCCACCAAAAATAATTACATAAATAAATTAAATACAGAAAAATCACATTTTCTCCTCTCATGTCTTTATTGGCATATGAGTGAAGTCACATAAAAATCTCAAGTTCATTTAAGCTCAATTTAGTGAGTTATGAAATTATTAAGCTTGAAGGGCAAAATGGTAATTAAAATTTTTTACCCTTGGTTAAAACTTTAGGTTTAATAAAATTAACAAGTAAAATATTTGATCTTAATCTGATTTGGATGATTGAAATTTAAATAATTAAAGGGTAGAAACCTACTAAACAATTTAAAATAATTGAAATAAACCTTAATTAAATAATTGATTAAAATTGGAAGAACAATAAAATTGGAATTATTAAAATAGGGATATTAATAGGAAGAGATTTATTCTTTAATCTAAAAGATCCCTAAATTAATCATCCCAATAATATTTAATTCTTAATTAAAATGATAATCCAAGTTTAAAGATTTAAAATGCTAAAAGACTTAATCATTAAATTAAGTTAAGGTTAAATTATTTAAAGCAAATCCCTTTAAAATAAATATTAAATTAAATTAAATTAGATTAAATTAAATTAAATTAAATTAAATTAAAAAAACAAATTAAATTAAATTAAATTAAAACAAATTAAATTAAATTAAAATTAAATTAAAAAATAATAAAACTAAATTAAATTAAATTGAATAAATAAATTAAATTAAATTAAATAATTAAATTAAATTAAATTAAGTTAAATAAATAAATTAAATTAAATTAAATTAAACTAAATTAAGTTAAAAAATGTTAAATTAAATTAAATTAAATTAAAACAAATTAAATTAAATTAAATTAAATAAATTAAATTAAATTAAATTAAATTAAATCAAATTAAATTAAATCAAGTTAAATTAAATTAAATTAATTCACATCAAGTTAAACTAAATTGGATTAAATCAGAATTAAATTAAAATTAAAACTAAACTAAATTAAATTAAATTAAATTAAATCAAAGTTAAATTAAATTGAATTAAATGACATCACCTAAGACATGAAGAATTCAAAAATGAATCTAAA
This sequence comes from Papilionanthe hookeriana x Papilionanthe teres, assembly GCA_022702705.1. Classification (NCBI taxonomy): domain Eukaryota; kingdom Viridiplantae; phylum Streptophyta; class Magnoliopsida; order Asparagales; family Orchidaceae; genus Papilionanthe; species Papilionanthe hookeriana x Papilionanthe teres. The sequence continues at coordinate 78,020,547 of CM040428.1, read as the reverse complement.
ATAACTTGAACACTATTCCAAACTTAAATCATTAATTTGAACTTAAATTTGAATCACAAATCATTAAATATCATTTTGCCCTTAGGAGCTTTTACTATTATAACTCCTAAATGGAGTATCAAGTGAAATGACACTTCACTCATAAGGATATTCAAACATCCTAATTCACCGAGCAAGAAATAAAACTTAACTCAAACACCCTGGATGATTAATTCACTTGCACAGTAGAATTCATTTGGACTTAGGACAATTCCCGAAATATTGAAAAGATGTTTAAGATTCGTCTTAAACACTTCCTCAATATGATGGAATGTCCTTAAGAACAAATTGAGCTTAATTGTTCTTTGGTGAAGAAAGTCGTCCTTAAAACCAAAATTGAAGACCTAGACGTCATAGGAATGACTAGCTATAGGATTAGGATTTCGGTAGAAAACCATAACCTTTCCCTTAGCTTTACCTAGGAAATTGCTATAAATGCTTAAATGCTCTAAATTGTATTTTAAGTGCAGCTTGGAATGACGGGAAGACCCTTCAGGTACGCTTTTATTTTATTGCAATTTATCTTACTGCAATTCATTTATTCGTGTTGCACTTTACATTTCTTGCACGATAAACAACAGTTGCATGAAAACCTACACCTTTAGGACAGAAACCAAAACAGAAACCCATAAACTAAATTAAAAGACACTACAAGATAAAATTCACCGCCACAACATTTCAAAATATAAGACAACTCAAAATTTAATCACAAACAGAACAACAAAACTACAACTACAACTAAATTAAAACGTCTCATCGAATGATCGGGAATACCTCGGATGATGTAACCCACGTGTTGCTAACGGGATTTCCCACGGTCTAAATGAAAGTGCGGAACTCATTTAGTTGAGTTTAGCAAATTCATCTGGACTAAGTGAATTCGATGAAAATAACGGTGCCGGGATGACGGAACCGTGGGATCTTAATCGGTTCTGTTTAATCAACTTTAAGATCTATTTTAATTAAAACATTAAAGACACATGGAAATTAAGACTTTCTCTAAAACCAAACACTTCCCTCATCTCTTGATTTATCACCTTCTACAACTAAACCTCTGCAACAACAAGGAGCTCGGAGCATGGTGGGCAGCACGGTTATCGTCATCAGCAAAACCTAAGTCTACTTCAGCAAAACTTTCCTTAGAATTAAATAACCAAGCCGTAGGACTTCGAGGCAGTTTGCCTAGAGCAACATAAATCCTCAATTCTTCGTTAGACGTTTGCATGATCATATCATGTAAATTAAGCCCTAACTGGTCTTAGGATTTCCGAGGTAGTCGTCCGATACGACATAAACCCTCACATCTTCGAGGCTATTTGTATGATTTTATCATACAAATATAAGTCCTAATTAATTAAAATTGGCAAGATCAAAACATTAAATAAACATTAGGACTTTCCTAAATTCAAGCCAAACAATAGGATAGTCGGGAAATTACCGGAGTTCGCTTCGAATCTGTGATTTCTCCTACCTTTCTTCCTTTGAGTCCCCAAAATAAAATGTTCCAAATTTGATCCAGTCCCTATTAAAATTCCAATATTCAATCCCTTGAAAACTTAAACTTTGAAATTCTTGAGAGCAGAACTACTGATTATTATCGAGAGTTTTCTTAGGTGATTCCCGTCACTTAAGATGTAATTAACTATAGGGGCTTGCCCTTATAGGGAATTTTAAGAACCTGTGTAAAATAAACCCTGTTTAATGTTTTCATATTAAACAGGGGAATTTGTCGGCTTATAAAATTGGTTCGCAGACCAAATGGATGTCACAAATCTTATAGTTTATTTAATCGAGCCCCATCATCAAGCAATGTGTCTATTCTTCGGGATGGATACATAGTTTGTGATGCGGTGCTCGTTTATATAAACTATTTGGGATGTGAGATCGGTTTGATTTCATACCTTAAAAACTTTTAAACTTAAAATTACTTTCAAAATCAAATGTTATCTTTTGAACTATATATATATTTAAATTAAATTTAAAATATGAAAATTCGCCGACAATTTCTGTAGGCGACCCCTTTTCAAAACACATAACCCCAAAAATAAGCCGTACACCCGTGTCCTCAGATGGATCAAAATGCGGTTGATCCACTGCTGGGATCTGAACAGCGGAGCGACTATCGTCCAATCTAAACTGTCCGTCTTTTAAATAGAAGATCAGACGGCTCTCCGTCATCGTCCTCCTCCTGTCTTAACCCGAACACCATCCGTGTTCTAGGCTTAATATCTCAGCCAAATCTTGATAAAATTTCATGAAATTTGTTTCAGAAGCTTCATCAAGAGGAACCGAACACATCCATACAGATTTATACATGTTTTGAATTACTTCATTTCACAATGCGTCAAACCCGAATGAAATTAGGGTGGTTGAGTAATCCATACCTTGGCCACAGTGAGTCTAGCTCCAAATTGATTAGTCTGGAAGCATTGTGTGGTCTAGAGAAGACTTTCTCGCAGTCCAATTTGACCTCAAATCAAGTCTTTATATGACTTTGATCAAAGGGAGGCTCAGCTTGAGGGAGTTGATCAAAAGCCAACTTAGAGGCTATGGGAATAACAATTTTTGATTGGGCTTGTCCTCACACATTCCCTAGATGGGTTTAGGTTCGTTAATTTAAAGGTTTGAAGAGTTTGGTTTCAAATTTCATTTTGTCCTGGTTTTGAGCTTCTCGGGTTGACTCAATTGAGCTAATTCAGTTGATTTGGTGGCTTGGTTTCATGTGGGATCCATTGCTTAGGTTCTAAACTAAGTTTTTTATGTTGAGAGTTAAGGGTATAGGGCAGTGTATAAGGTTTTCTAATTTTTTTCTCTCTTTTCCATGTGTTCATGTCTAGCTCTATTTATAGCCATGGGAATGGCTAGGGCTGAGCTTGGCTTGGCTAGGATTCATCTAGCGAAGTTTTTAAGTCCCTCATAAATTCTTTGATAAAATGGTGACTGTCAATTAAATGGATTTTGGATTTTAAAAATGGTTAACTCATGTAGAGTTTATTCATGGTTACACTTGAGTTTGATTTTTGAATTTCTCCCATTTACTCTCTTTGGAGGTGTATAACATGTAACTTACCATGGTATATCCTCCCCTACATGTTTTAATAATTTTTTAATGGTGTTAAGGAGAGAAAGCCACCTTAGCCCCCTTACTCAGTTCATGCATAAGTGGATTATCATGGTATTTAACCATGGTAAAAAGTTTATCCTAGGCTATGTTTCTTTTTCATTGGATGATCAAGGAGGTGGCTATGATAACCTTTGCCATGGCTAGCCACATCGTCTTGGGGAGGCAGATGATTCATGCTTTGAAATGGTAAGGTTTTTCTACTTCATTTTTCATGTCATCATGTCTTTTAACAATAGTTAGAAATATTATATTATAAATTATTAATAGGTCAATTCATTTTTGATGGGTCATATGCGTTGTGTCTAACCTATATGAGGTCATCCCTGATGTAGTTAATGAACTTAGAATTTTGAAAACCATTTATTATTTCATAAATGGTGTCGTGGGTCAAAATGGCTTTTTGAATATAATTTCATCCATAATTAATTATGTCATTAATTAAAATATTGGAAATTGACGAATAAATCAAACAAAATAATTTTGAAATTTATTTGATTAATTTATATTATTTTAGTTCAAAATTAGGAATGGTCTTATTTTATGGCTTTTAATTATATTTCCCTTTTTAATTAATTATGTCATTAATTAAAAATATATTTTGGTCAATAAATTAATAATTTTGAAATAATTTTTTGATTAATTTTATCATTTTTGATCAAGATTGGATATTTTAACCAAATTTGATACATGTTGCTTAGAATTGACCATTTTGAGAGTTTAAGTCATTTCAAAGAACAATGTAGGGACTTTTAGTTTAAATTTTAGTCATTTTTTTTAATGCCATGTTGATCATGTCAATGTTTGTATTTTAAGTCAATTTTGTAGTCAAAGGGCATGGGTTAGCCCTTGTGATCAATTTTAACCCTTTTAGGCTAAGAATTGACCAATGGGGTTAATGTAGTTGTCTTTATATTATGTGTGGATTTTTTTGACTAAATATTTCATTACTTAATCAAAAAGGTTAACTAATTGATCATTTTAACCTAATTTGTCATTTAAGGTTATGAGATCAGTATAGTGGTGTTTAGGCCATAAGTTTACGATTTTTGTCTTGTTTATGTCAAAGATTGATCATTATTGATCTAGGTTGATCTTAATTGATCAGTTTAGGTTCAAGTTTGACCTAGATGATTTATTTAATTTTGTCATAGTTAATTTAATCACAGGGTTATTAGTTTTAGCAACCATACCTAGTTTTGACTAATGTTGGTAATGTTGGGTCAATTTAGTATTGACAATTGATTGAATAAATTATATTTAATCAATTTATTACTTGAGATGTCTTAATGGTAAATGTGGGAAATACCAAATCAATATGGAGGTCATTAATTCATGGATTGACCTTTTGACCCAACTTTGATCATTTAAGTAAATGATTGACTAATTTGATCAAATTTATTTAAATTAATCATTTCAAAGTTTTTAATTATTGATTTGATTAATTCACAATGTCATTTTTAAGTCAAAAATCCCTTGCTAGGGGTTTATCCTGGATCTTTAAGATTTGTTGTCCCTTGTTAAATTTTTGGAGGTGAATATGGATAGACTCCCTTTTTTAATATATTTGGTGAATGACCTTCACAAAGTGAGGTCAACAAATGGGCCCCCAATATGTGTGAGATACTACAAAAGTATGCTGCACATATTGACGTTGATTGAAACTGTCTGAATGTCATAAATGTCAATTTGTCGGAAAGTATTCTATATCACCATTTGAAGGATGAGATTTTATGTCATAAAATGTCAAATGTCTATATGTCGATTTTAAGAAAGAATATTATGAGACTTAAATCCTTTTTCGAAGAAAGAGTTAGAGGAATGTCTTATTTCCGTGTCAGGAAATGACTTATACCCAAGAACTAGAAAGAGAAGATGGGTGTCATATCCCATTTCTCGGAAATGTCAAATGTCAATGTCAAATTAAATGAATGCCATAACTTCCATGTCAGAAAATGACTCATATCCAATAACTAGAAAGAGAAAGTGGTTTTCATATCCTATTTCTCAGAAATGTCAAATGTCAATGTCAAGTTAAAGGAATGCCATAACTTCCATGTCAAGAAAGGACTTATATCCAATAATTAGAAAGAGAAAGTGAGTGTTATATCCCATTTCCCAGAAATGTCAAATGTCGATGTCAAGTTAAAGGAATGTCAAAACTTCTGTGTCAGAAAAAGACTTATATCCAATAACTAGAAAGAGAAAGTGGGTGTCATATCCCATTTCTCAGAAAATTCAAATATCGATGTCAAGTTAAAGGAATGTTGTAAATTTCATGTCAGGAAATGAATTATATCCAATAAATAGAAAGAGAAAGTGGGTGTCATATCCCATTTTTCAAAAATGTCAAATGTCAATGTCAAGTTAAAGGAATGCCATAACTCCATGTCAGGAAAGGACTTATTTTCGCTGGGGGTCTGACTTTTACAGATCAAAGAATAATTCTCATGTTAATTATTATGTTGTTATTTTTATTTAAAGGATTCATTTTGGCACTGTTAGGACCTGCTGACGTATCATAGACAACAGGGGATATTTTTGAACATTTCATTTCATTTCCAAAGATAATGTACAACAGTCACTAGTACATATCATTGCAAACAAAAGTTAATAGTACATATATGTACATATATCATATAGCACACATGCTGCAAACTATCGATATATCATATGTCAGAAGTTTTCATGTCATTCTCCTTATCATAACATAGCCTTGGATACTACTAGACCAACCATAAACATCTAACACGCCATGACATCGTTTTCCAAACACGTCTTAGGTGTTTGGACATTCACGGGATCATGGTAGCTCCAAAGGCTTCAACCCTTCAAGTTCTGGAATAGCCTGATATCCGATGGGTATTTTTTCTGGTCGTATTCGACGCAAAGTGATCGAAATGCAAGGTCTACTAACACTAGATATACAGTGTTTCACCACATAAACACTGTTTTCTTCTAGTAGAAGAATCGATCCTCGTGGCAGAAGGACCTGATATGTTCCTGCAAATTCTCTAGGTTCAAGGATCTGTAGTTCCCTTTCGAAAAGGATAGAACAACGATTCATCAAGGACATTGCACGAAATGGTCTTTTGAAATCATGACTGTCGATGTGAGGCGAGATACAATCCCCCTCGTCATAGATGTTGATAATACAACTATCTGGAATACAGCTTAATGGCATGATTCCTCAGGTAACAAGCCGTATAATAATCTGAATGATTACTGTAAAAAGTGGATCCACCTGTTCGTGCCGTAGGATTCAAGGAAGTTTTCCTTCATTGTTTCTAGCACAATTATAGCAACATCCATATTGGATTGTCAGCCTTCCCTAACCACGTATCCATTTGTTAGGCTCAGAGTAGGTTCTCCTTCTAAGACGTCCAGCATGACCTAAATCTCGGGCTTTCATCACATGCTCAATGATGGCCACCTGTTCATATTCATCAAATATTCTGGTGAATAACTTAATACCTTCTAGGATTGTTTGTCTGTTGATATGCTTGAATTTTTCAAAGGATGGCCGTTTAATAGTTTGAATCCTTTGTATTTCTATTTCAGTGATGTTTCTCTTAGGGATTTCTTTCTCTGGCATTGTCGTGATAGGGAAAACTTTAGCAAATGAAGTCTCGAGGTCAAGAAACTCAAACTGGTTAATGTCATCTTCCTTAAGTTTTCTATCTTGTAGTTGTCTTTCTTCTTATTGCTTCAGTCGTTTGTTTCAATTTCGCCTTTGTGAGCGTGTAAGTCCTGCAGTCATCTTGTTAACCTCTGTAACCTCCTAAGCCGCAGTCGTCACTACAGATTTTAATTTCCTAATATTAGGATTCAGTTCATGATTATTGGTTTCTGACTCATCCTCGAAATCATATTGTTCCCGAAGTTTAAATTCTATCAGAGGTGTCTGTTCCTTAATTTCATTTCGATCAACTAGGTATAATAATGACCCTTGGTATATCGATTCAATCTATAGTAGATCAAAGTTGAAATGAATTCTTGAACCCTTGTCAAAGTGTTGGCGGTCCAGTGCAAAAGTTGTTTCATTTTGAAAAGTGAAAAGTAACCTATTATAAGACATTTTCTTGTAAATGACAGGTGTACCATATGTCTGACTAAATTTCTTTTTCAAAGTATTGTTATATATTCTATTTTGAGCGATTGTGCTCATAAGTTTATACTCAGTAAGCAAAAGAAAATGTCAAGAGGCAAACTCAATTTGTACAAACTAGATGAAATATTTTATTTTTATTTTTCTAGTTAAAAAACAAGCATTGTCTTATGTCGCATAATATTTTTTTAGGAAACACCCATTAATTGGGGGCAAAAATCTATCTCCTTGACAGTCAACTAACTGATAGGATCCTCCTGAATAGGTCTTTTCAATTACATATGGGCCCTCCCACATTGGCTCAAATTTCCCAGTTATTTTTCTATGAGCAAGGATAGGTCTTCGGAGTACTAAGACCAAATCTTCGATTTGAAATGTCCTAGGACAAACCAATTTATCATGGGCCCGTACCATTTTGGCTTGGTACAATTCTAGATTCTATTGAGCTTGAAGTCATTTGCCCTCTAAATCTTCTAGTTCTTCAAGAAGTAATTTTGTGTTTTCTTATTCAGTAATTTTGTTTGTAACCGCAATCCTAAGAGATGGAATTTGAATTTCTAGTGGAAGTATGGCTTCAGAACCATATACCAAAGAAAACTGTGTTGAACGTGTTGGGGTTCGGTATGTGACCGCGATTTTTAATATACTTAAAAATATTAGAATTCAACACCACTACTAGAAGATCTAAATCCTCAGCAATAGCGCCAAAAACTTGACTTGGAGCGTAATTTAATTTTAGTAACAAGTATATATTATAATCTTTAATTACAGAGTTACCTTTAAACTCAAGTATACGTATCGCTCAAGTAATACAAGGCTCTAGTGGAGTCTTGGATATCGATCCCACAGGGAATATTTAGCGGTTACAGACTTAGGATTATAGAAATCACTTCACAATCACAACTAAATCGAAATTGCCTATCTGTCACTAATACGCAATCGACACTACTATGAAGTGTAAATTAAACCAGTTCTACTAAAAATTAACTAATACTACTAAATTTAAGTTCAAATATATAAGCAAGAATCTTTCTCCTTTGTCAAGATATTTAAGTGAATAGATAATTAGAATTAGTTTTAAAATGGTGTTGTGCCAAATAGGAGCATACCTATTCTTTACTCTTTGGTCCAAGCATAAAGAACATTGACTAATCCTTTGCTTGGTTACTGAATCTGCGGCTAGGATGGGAGGATACCGGCTCTCACTTCGGAGCTCCCACATTCCCCTCGCCTGAGGTCTAACAATCTACACCAAACGATAGGACCGAATTGAAAATTTTTGCCTGTCACTTTAAAATCTCCAATTTTATGCTCGATTAATATTATTTCCCTATTTATTTGCACCCTGCTTCCAAGGATTTTGATCTCCCTGAATCTCAGATGTAATCTTTACTATAGTTGTTAAACTCGACAAATTATAACTATTCAATTGGCCAGATTGAAAGTAAATTAAGATCTAAGTTAAAGACTATCACAACTTATTTAAATCTTTTATGACACATTAATTCTATTTATCATATCACAAAAATATCAAAACAAAGAGAATGATAGTCCAACTACTCAGAATTCATGGAGAGGATGCAATAAAACTTGGATTTCATAGATAAAAGTAAAGTACTACAAACTAAAGTAAATAAACACAACTTATCTTAAATTCCTCCCCAAGAAAACTCCTTGAAGTTCCTCTGAATCTCTTTCTTCTTACAGTACATGGAATTCTCCTTCGAAACCATAATGCAGAAGAGATCTCTCACTTCCCTTCCACTCTTACTATCCTTCAAAGAATTTTCACAATATCTATTTGAACTCACTATTTAACACTCACTAATAACAATGGACACAAGCGGACTCTCTATAGGACACTAAGTAACTATTAGAAATCTCTAATAGTACTTTTTACAGACTCTTAGTGACTTTTAGGGGACTCCAAATGAACTATTTTTTTGGCCTAAAATGGTTCTTTTTAAAGTTGTTGAAGAGTCTCGTTGGTTTTCCAGGCATCCCTTCGAAAATCTTCCACATTCGACGTATATTGCGAAAGAACCGCTGATCCCGCCGTCGGCGGTCTTAAGCTGCGCCGTCGACAGCCTTCTAGAAACAATGCTTTAAACTGACCTCGTCGTCGGCAGCCTCGACCTCAGCCGTATGCGGCCTCCCTTAAAATACATTCTGAACTCTCAGGAAAATCACGTCGTCGGCGCCATCGACCTCGCTGTCGGCGCGCTAAGTCAAATTTTCATAATTTAGCCCTTTTTGTTCGAAATTTGCTCCTTTTTTGCATATTTTCGCTTCTTTCTCCTTAAATCTTTATACTTGCAGAAAAACACCAAAAATACCCTACTTTAAAGTGCAATATCATCAAAATCAGTATAAAATAGGCATGAAAATTTTAACCTTTTTTCATTGGGTTAAAATCCCCAAAACTTAACTATTACTTATCCTCAAGTAATCTTTAGTACTACATAAAAGTTATGATTCATTGTGGTAAAGTTTTAATTGAGAAATACTATAATTTTGATTTAACTAACTATTATAGCAAGAATTCTAAGAAAAATTTTCAAGTAATTAGATTAATTTTACATGTATAAGGCTATCTAGTAATCAAGTCTAAGAGTTCTAGTCTTCTATTCAATTCAAGAAATGACTATATGTTGCAATATCAATTCACTTAGAATACTCAAGTGAATACTCAGAAGATAAGTACTTTATGAGAATTATATTAAGTAAAGAAACAAATCATAAATATAAGTTCAGAAATGCTTTTAGTTTTCCCTTTATGTTAATCCAAGCGAAGCCAATTTTTTGATAAGGCATCTCCTCAAGCTTCTCCTCATTTAATTTTTTTTTCTTTTGGATTGTTTTTCAATCCTATATATATATATATATTTCTTTCTAGGGATTATTTTTCAATCCTTTTCTTTTTCTTTCCTTTTTTTTTAAAGTGAGGATTACTATATCTGGATTGCCTGTTAATAATTTTGAACTTCACTCTTCTTTTCCTAAATTTGAAACATTCAAACATTCTTTTCCTTATATGTACTTCATAGTTTTTACATCATTAAATCACAATCTTTTCTCTCTCAACTAAATTCCTAAGATTCTTAATAATTCAAAATATAGTTTTCTTTACTTTAAATAGTTAACTATAGTCTTATCCTTTTATACTAAATATCCTAACCTACAAAATTAATTTTTCATTACTAAAATATTTCCTTGAATTTTCTATAATATTTAGATAAAATCTAAACATAGTTATCTAAATTAAATTTTATCACAAAAATCATATTATAATTTTTGAAAATATATTATTTGAGAACATATAATAGTTAAGATTTTTCTTCCCTCCCCCAAACTTAAAATTTTTCTTTAATAAAAATAATACAGGGTAGAAATAAAAATTCTAAATATAAAATTCACATCTTTGCACTTTAGGCATTTTTGTCTTTTTGAATTTTGCAGGTTCTTAAAATTTCTAATTTCAACTCACCTGTAATATTTAAAAACCTTTCTACACATGTAACAATTTAGAAAATTTGCTGGGTAATGAAAATTTAAAATAAGTATTTAAAACTAAACATTTAAACAACAACAAACTAACTACACTACAAATGACATATGCATTACCCAACATAGAACAAACAATTTACTATTTTAAACTAAAAAGTTCACAGTTAAAATTACTATCACAAATATCACAAACATCCAGAAATGAAAATGCAAACTTCAAAACTAAACACACATCTCAGAAACAGGCATAGTCCATAGAATACAATAAAAATCAAAGTACAATAACAAAACTAAAACAAACAAATACATCACATCACATCACTGTCACAATGATCAACATCAAAATCCCATACAACATCCTCATCACCCTGGTCAGTAGGAGGATTGGGCTGATACTGAGTATTCCGGGGGCATTCTGGAAAAATGACATCAGGCTCTCCTCTATAGTATCTGGCTTGAGCATCATAATATGCCATCTCAAAATCAGAGTGCCTCTGAAGATACTCACTATCATGATCGTGTCTTCTCTGTAGCCCTTCAATCATGTGATCAATTCTTTCTAATTTTTCATCCAACTGCTCAAAACGTTTTCTCTGTAGGGTCTTGGCATTCATCAAAGCATAGAAGGTAGGAGGACTAGAGGCAGGAGGGTCATAGCTAGTAGAAGGAATGTCTATACTAGTAGAAGGTGCCTTGCTCCTAGTTCCTGTTCTCCATTCCTCATGAGATTCATAATTCTTTATATTCGCTTTACTAATGGGTTTCATCAGATACACCCATTCTTCATCATCTCTTGCTTCAACTCCAGATAATTGACAAAGTGCATAAATAAGGCCATGATGCCCTAAATTTCCACTTGTCTCACTCTTTGTAGTTGCCATAATGTTCCTGTAAATTATTCTCCCCACATTAATGCTTCTGCTTTTCTTAATATAGAAATTCAGAATAGCTCTGTCTCTGAAGACTTCACTATGATGGTAGGTGGGTAGCAGAGTCGAACAAATAAAATAATGCCATGCCTTAGCAGTGGCATTCATCATGGACAATGGAAAGTTAATCCATTCACGATTTTTAAATTTCCAAACTCTTTTCCCATCAGTGAGAAAGTCAATAACATCGTTCAACGGACCTTCCATTGTTCCAAATGTTTCATACTCACTAGAAAAATAGTCGTGAAGCTCGTAAATAGTGTTAATACGATTAGCATTAAAGTCGATAGAGAATCCTCTTACTTTGACTGGTTCATTCTAGAGTTGAGTAAGATTGGGTTAGAACTCTCTCACAACTTCGATAACAGCTCTATTTGTTGTGTAGCAAAAGTTCTCCCATCCCCTCTTTGATAACTCGTTCCACTTCTCCTACAGAATTTTTGAAAACTCTATGTTGGATACACTTCTTATTTTGAAAGATTGAAGAATACCTCAATTGTTCTTTCACATTTATAAATTGAGTCTCGTAATGTTCGAGTCTTCTCTTTTGTCGTGGAGCAATTGTTTGATCTATCAAAATAACAAAAATCCAAACTAATCTCCAAAATAATAACACAATGGCTTCTAAAGGGGGTTTAAAGCAATCTAAATCAAGTTCCATGAATTCCTTCCAAGTCCTTTTTTCCACATTTTCAAATTTCCAAAATTTATTAATGTGGAAGAAATTCATGGTGGAAATAAAAAATTTTTACATAGGAGTGAAGCTCTTACCAAGGGAAGATGAAATCCGGTGTTAGAATTTGTTGAATTCGCTATAAATCTGAGATCTATCATGCCCTAGGTCATTTTTTCTGGTAAAACGGGGGAAGAAGATGATGAATAGTGGCATTTGACTGGTCAAAATCACGATAAATAGGTAATTTTTGCGTTCTAGCCGTCGGCAGAGTCGTTCGCGCCGTTGGCAGGCTCTATTGAATTAAATTCCTTTCTTCTCAGGAAAATCGCTCCGTCGGCGGCCTCAAGTGAGCCGTCGGTGAGATTCTAAAAAATTGATAATTTTTCAAATTTTTACAATTTTGATCAATTTGAAGCCTTTTCGTCATCCGTTTTATCATTTTAATCATATATTTTAAGTGATTAAGTGATGTGTTAACACAAATTAACTTACACACAACAAAACTTCAAATTTATATATTGAATCTAAGTGTTTATAACACATTTTACATAACACTCAGAAACATGTATTTTCTTAAACTAAATCCATTTAATCAGCGTTGCAATTCAAACCACAACACTCAAAATGCTGATAACAAACATTTCAATCATTATCTCATCTATACTAAAATTAAAAAGTAAACTACAAAAGCAAACACAATAAATAAAGTTCAAATCAAACACAACATAATGAAATAAGCAAATCAATTCTACTACTCTTCAGAATCTGTACTGGTTTCTCCTTTGATATCGCCCATTGCTTGAACAAGGACAAATAGGTTATAAAAAGGTATGAATGAGAATTATTCCGTTGAATCTTCATCAATCCAACCCATCTTCTTCACTAAGCATATCAGACTTGCTTTAAATTGACCAGTATGATCAAAATGTTCCTTCATCCTTCAATCAATATGATCAAAGAAATCAGACATAATGTTAACTATACTCATTAAATTTTGTACCTGCTTATCTAGATTCTTGATGCGGTGTAAGATCATCAGTGTCTTGTTCGCTACTAGAGGTTGAATAGGAATAGAATTCTGAGATGCTTGATCCATGATCATGCCTGTGTCATTCTCTTCATCATTGGCTGGGAATATATGAGTTGGGTCTAAAGGTTTCCAGGGTAACAGAATTTTCTCCTAAATCTTGTATGAAACATGAAACAAACTGCATATTGAAAATATTTTTGAAGGATATCAAAGCCCTTGAGATGATCCTTGAACGATCAGGCCAAACACAGACTTCACAATTATTGATCCAATATCAATGAGCCATCCCATTTGAATGCAGTAGTTCAGAATTGCACTTTCTTTCGTGACTTTGACAATTTTCATCGTCGGCAATAATTTTGCAGATATGAAAAAGTGCCAATTCTTTGAAACGGGATTTAAAAGTGTTATAGAAAAATTAACGTACATGTTTTCTCTAACTTCCCAGTCATCAGTTTCGTCCATCAAATACTGGTATATTTCATTCATATTGTCTCTTGTCGGCATGAAATTTGAATAGTGGCAGACAGGAACATTCTCAAGCATATATAACTCATTAATTCTTCCAGAATTTAATGTGATTCACATACCTCTCACAGAGATGCTTCCTTGGTTGATTCCTTGTAAATTGGCATAGAATTCCTTGACCACTGGAACGACTACTGCGGTAGTAGTATAGCAAAACACTTCCCATCTTCATCGTACAATCATTTCTTCAATTCGTGATGAAGAATTACATAATCCTCGATTGACAAATCTCCTTTCCTTAATAAGCCTTCTCTTGGACATCACCTTGTTGAAAGGTCACTGCGCCTCGGCACTGACGAACTTTCTCCGGTTATAAACTTGAAATCTAGGGTAATCTACTGAATTGGAGGCCATTAGAGAGGAATTAAAAGCGGTTTCCATTTGTTTTGGGGAGTTGGAGTGTTTAGGAACTATCCATAGGAGTTTTAAAAGGGTTGAATTCGCTAAAAACTGCCAAAATCTGCCATTTCAAACTCGAAAAACTACCCACTCGGCGATCTCGCTGTTGGCGGCCTCGAAGGCGCCGTCGGCGAGCCATATGCAATTAATTCCATGGCTCTCGGGTAAAACCCGTTGTAGGCGACGTCGAGCGCGCCGTCGGCGCTGTAGGCAAAAATTTGCACTTTATGCCGTGGTCTTTCACGTTCCAAATTTTCTCTATGGATCCGAATTCTTGATAATAAAAGGTTAAATACAAATAGTATAATTTAATATTACTACAAACTAGCAAAAAACTCAAACAAACACATAACAAATAAAGATAACTATGGTTTGCCTCCCATAAAGCGCTTGGTTTAAAGTCGTCAGCCCGACCTAGTCAAGTGTTATTCAGGTTGACTAAGCATTAAAACCTCTTTATAATTTGTTCTTTTACCCTCAAATTATGGTTTTAGTCTATATCCATTCACTTGAAACCTATTCCCAGTCTTCTAATCTTCAATTTCAACAGCTCCATAAGTGTAAACCTGAGTCACAGTAAAGAGTCCTAACCAACGAAACTTTAATTTCCCAGGAAATAATTTGAACCTTGTATTATAACGCAAAACTTCTTTCCCTGGTTTAAAGTTCTTCTAGTTAATCTTCTGATAATGCATTAACTTCAGTTTTTCCTTATAAATTTTGTCGTTATCGTAAGATTCATTTCTTAATTCTTCTAATTTATTCAATTATAACAATCTCTTCTCACCAGCATTTTTCAAATTATAGTTGAATTCATTAATCGCTCAATATGCTTTATGCTCCAATTCTATTGGTAAGTGACAAGTCTTTCCATATATAAGCCTGTAAGGAGTCATACCAATAAGAGTTTTATAAGCATTCATGTATGCCCATAATACAGTATCCAGTCTCGCAGACCAATCTACTATATTAGGATTTACAATCTTTCTAAAATTTGTTTGATCTCACGATTATAAACTTCAACTAAACCACTAGTTTGAGGATGATAGGCAATAGAGAATCTATGAACAATATTAAAATTATTTGCCAATCTCTGAATGTATTTATTCCTAAAATGGGATCCTCCGTCAGTGATAATCGTTCTCGGCTTTCCATATCTTCTGAAAATGTTTTTCATTAAGAATCTTAAAACAATTTTAGCATCACAACGAGGTAAGGCTTGTGCTTCAATCCACTTTAATACATAACCTACTGTAATTAAAATATATAAGTTCCTAAATGAAGGAATAAATGGTCCCATGAAATCTATTCCCCAAACATTAAAAATTTCCACTTCTAACATGAAATTCAGAGGCATTTCATTTCTTCTAGATATATTACCTACTCGTTGGCATCTTTTACAAGTTTTGATATATCTGTAAAAATCTCTAAAAAGAGTAGTCCAATAAAATCCAGCTTGCAAAATTTTATGCGCAGTTTTGTCAGTGCCAAAATGTCCACTAAATTCAGAATCGTGGCATTTCTGAATAATCTGTTCAGTTTCTTCATAAGGCACACATCTCCTAATAATAAGATCAATACATTGCTTATATAAATATGGTTCATCCCAAAAATATGCCTTTGCATCATGAATGAATTTTTTCTATTGCTTCAGAGTTAGCATAGGTGGCAAAATATCGCTTACTATATAGTTAACAATATCAGCATACCAATGTTTTTCAACTCATTTATATTATAAAGTTTTTCATCAGGGAAACTATCTGTAATTTCATTGTCAGTATCAGATGATTCATGATATTCCAGTCTTGACAAATGATCAACAGTTTAATTATCAGTTCCTTTTCTATAAATCACCACAAAATCGAATTCTTGCATTAAAAGTACCCATCTAATTAATCTTGGTTTAGTATCATTCTTTTGCATCAGATATTTAATAGCAGAATGATCAGTATGCACAATACATTTAGTTCCAATTAAATGTGATCTAAATTTATCAAAAGCATACAATAGCTAGTAACTCTTTTTCAGTAACTGTTTAGTTAATTTGAAAATTGTTAAGAGTTCTATTAGCATACCATATAACTTTAAAAATTTTATCATATCTTTGACTAAGAACAGCTTCAATAGCATAATCACTAGCATCACACATTAATTCAAATGGTTTCTCCCAATCATGTGAAACTATTATAGGTGCTATGATTAGCTTTTCCTTTAATAATTTAAAGGCATTCAAGTAGTATTCGGTAAATTCAAATTTCTTATCTTTTTCTAAAAGTTGGCCTAGAGGTTTGGTAATTTTTGAAAAATCTTAAATATAGCGCCTGTAGAAACCAACATGTCCAAGAAAACTTCTTACCCCTCTCACTGTAGTAGGAGGTGCTAATTTAGCTATTACTTGAATTTTTGCAGGGTCTACTTCCATGTCATTTTCTAAAATTTTATGCCCTAATACAATTCCTCCTGCAACTATAAATTGACATTTCTCCGAATTTATAACTTAGTTCTTTCGCATAGCTCCAAAACTTTTTCAAGATGATTTAATCATGCATCAAATGACGTTCCAAACACAGAGAAATCATCCATAAATACTTCTATTCCATTATCAATTAACTTACTAAAGATAGACATCATACATCTATGGAATGTTGCAGGTGTATTACATAGTCCAAAAAGCATTCTTCGAAAAGCAAAAGTTCCATAAGGACTAGTAAAAGTTGTTTTCTCTTGATCCTCAGGAGCAATAAGTATTTGATGGTAACCAGTATATCCCTCCAGAAAGCAATAGTATTTGTGTCCAGCAAGTCTATCCAACATTTAGTGTAGAAAAGGAAGAGGAAAGTGATCTTTTTGGTTGCGGCATTTAATTTTCGATAGTCAATACAAATACGCCATCCAAAAACTTGTCTGATAGGTATTAATTCATTATTTTCATTTGCTTCGATAGTTACTCCTTTCTTGGGAACACAATGAATTGGACTTACCCAAGTACTATCCGAAATAGGATATATAATTCCAGCATCTAACCACTTTAAAATATCTTTTTTAACTACATCTTTCATTATAGGGTTCAGTCTCCTTTGAGGGTCAATTCTTGGTTTATATTCTTCATTTAATAAAATTCTGTGCATACAAATGGAAGGACTAATTCCTTTATATCAGCTAAAGTCCAACCTAAAGATTTTTTTATATTTTTTTAATGTATCCATTAATTTTTGTTCTTGAATTTCATTTAAGTCTGAGGATACAATTACTGGTAATGTTGAAAACTCTCCTAAAAATACATACTTCAAATGATTTGGGAGATTTTTTAATTCAAGTTCAGGGGGTTTTACGATAGATGGAATTAATGTTTTGTTTTCTGATGCTGTTGAATTGAGTGTTTCAAATTTCTCCTGAATATAATCAACTTCTTCACTTTCATTTTCAACATAATTATCTTTTTTCTAAATCTTATTTTTCTTCATAATTTTCCTTGAAATATTCTCTTTACAGATAATCACATATATTCATTCTGAAACATTCATCATCTTTTTCTATTGAAGGGTATTTCATTGACTTTGAGATGTTAAAGGTTACTTCTTGATCATTTACTCTAATTGTCAATTCTCCTTTTTAAACATCTATCATTGCTCTTCCTGTAGCTAGAAATGGTCTTCCTAAAATGATTGGAATTTCTTTATCTTCTTCCATATCTAAAATGATAAAGTCCACAAGAAAGATAAACTTATCAACCTTGACCAGAACATCTTCTACAACTCCCTTAGGATGTGTAATAGATTGATCATCTAACTGTAGAGTTACATAAGTTGGTGATATCTCTCCAATTCCCAAAATTTTAAAAGTTGATTGAGGCATCAAATTTATTGTAGCTCCCAAATCACATAATGCTTGCCCATAAAATTTTTCACCAATAGCACACGGGATAGTGAAACTACCAGGATCTTTAAGTTTTTCAGGAAGCTTTCTTTGAATTATTGCACTACACTCTTCACTGAGTGCAACAGTCTCATGATCTAGTAACTTCCTCTTTTTGTTGAGTATATCCTTCATAAATTTAACATAATCAGACATTTGTTCCAAAACGTCAACGAAAGGAATATTAATTGATAATTTTTTCAAAATGTCTAAGAATTTAGCAAATATTTTTCCTTTATCTTGTTGCTTTAGTCTTTGAAGAAATGGTGGTGGTGGTTTTTCAATAGTAATTTTCATAGGTTACAGAGGAAAATCAGGATATAAATTTTCATTTTCTCCTTCAGTTTCTTCTTTTCCTTTTCAACTATAGTTTTTTTTTAAATTCTAGTTTCCAACTCTTTTCCACTTCTCAATTGAATAGCCTTAATTTTGTCTTTTCCATGATCTTTAGGATTTACTTTAACATTGCTAGGTAAAGTTCCAACAGGTCTATTGCTTAATGCAGAAGCAATTTGACCTAATTTGTTTTCTATGTTTTTAATAACAGCTTCTTGATTTTGTAATTGATTACCCATATTCAAAACTAATTCTTCCATATAAAACTTCTTTTCCTTAAATTGTGAATTATTATAAAAACCCGGTGGACTAGAAGGTCTATAATTAGAATTACCTTGGTTGTTTATATTTCCTAATTGGTTTACATGATTGTTCCCCCACTGAGGATTAACAGGATTTGCATTACCTTGGTTATTCCAATTAAAGTTTGGATGATTTTTCCATCCTGGATTATAATAGTTTGAATAAGGGTTGTTTTTTCTATTATTTATTACATTTATAGTTTCATATGAAGATTGAGCATCTACAATTTCTCCTAATGAATTTTCTTCTAACACTGCAGGTGTTTGAGAACGATTCATTCTGTATTGATCTATTTTCTTTGAAAGAGTAGCAATTTGAGAAACTATCATAGTTAAAGCATCAGAATCATGAATACTGGCTACTCTCTTAGGATTTACCCTTTCAGCAGGCCATTGAAAAATTATTAGTAGCCATTTCTTTTATTAACGCATAAGCTTCTTCAAAAGGTTTAGACATTAGTGATCCACCAACAACAACGTCAATTATAGATCTAAGAGATCATTCTAATCCATTATAAAATGTTATATTAATAACCAATCTGGTAAAGTATGATGTGGACATTTCCTAAGAAGTTCTTTAAATCTTTCCAAAGATTCATATATCGATTCTCCCTCATACTAACTGAAAGATGTGATATCATTTCTAAGCTTAGCAGTCTTAGATGGTGCAAAATATTTTGATAAGAATTTTTGTGAAAGTTATCCCCAAGTTCTAATAGATCTAGGTGCTAACGAACTTAACCAAGCCTTAGCCTTATCCCTTAATGAAAAAGGAAAAAAGTCTAAGTCTTACAGCATCATCAGACACTCTGTCGTACTTAAAAGTAGCACAAAGTTCTAAGAAACTTGCAAGATGTAAATTAAGATCTTTATTTGAAGTTCCACCAAATTGATTGTTTTGTACCATTTGGATAATTGCAGGTTTAAGCTCAAATGAATTAGCAGCTACATCAGGATTTTGGATAGTTAAGTGAATTTCATCTAATGTAGGGTTAGCGTAATGTCTTAGTGGTCTAGTTGATGTTCATTTTCTATTCTTTGATTATTTACGTTGTTTTCAGTTGTTTCATAATTTATAGGTTCTTTTTTTTAGTTTTCTAGTTCTCCTAACAGTGTATTCTAATTTCGAATTGTAGGGTATAAGATTTTAAAAACCAAATTTACGCATACAATCAAAATCAGTGCACAACAAAACTAAATAAGTTGCAATTCTATTAAAAAGTTTTCTAACAGTCCTAAATTGTCCGTTAGTCTAATTATATTATACTCAATTCGCCAAAAACTCGACCGCGATTTTTAATATACTTAAAAGTATAAGAATTCAACACCACTACTAAAAGATCTAAATCCTCAGCAATAACGCCAAAAACTTGACTTGGAGTGTTATTTAATTTTAGTAACAATTTTATATTATAATCTTTAATCACAGAGTTACCATTAAACGCAAGTATATGTATCATTCAAGTAATACAGGGCTCTAGTGGTGTCCTGGATATCGATTCCACATGGAATATTTAGAGGTTACAGACTTAGGATTATAGAAATCACTTCAGATTCACAACTAAATCGAAATTACATATCTGTCACTAATACGCAATTGACACTACTATGAAGTTTAAATCGAACTAGTTCTGTAATAATTAACTAATACAACTAAAGTTAAGTTCAAATATATAAGCAAGAATCTTTCTCTTTTGTTAAGATTTTTAAGTGAATAGGTAATTAGAATTAGTTTTAAAATGATGTTGTGCCAAATAGGAGCATACCTATTTTTTACCCTTTGGTAATAAAGAACATTGACTAATCTTATGCTTGGTTACTAAATATATGGCTAAGCTGGGAGGATACTGGCTCTCACTTCGGATCTCCCACGTTCCCCTTGCCTGAGGGCTAACAATCTACACTTCAACACCCAAATGATAGGACATAATTGAGAATTTTAGCCTGTCACTCTAAAATCTTCAATTCTACACCCGATTATATTATTTCACTATTTAATTGCACTCTGCTTCCAAGGATTTTGATCTCCCTGAATCTGGGATATAATCTTTACTATAGTTGTTAAACTCAACAGATTTTAACTATTTAGTTGGCCAGCTTGAAAGTAATTTAAGATTTAAGTTAAAGACTATCCCAACTTATTTAAATATTCATGGCACATTAATTTTATTTATCATATCACAAAAATATCAAAATAAGGAGAAAGATAGAACAACTACTTAGAATTCATGGAGAGGATCTAATAAAACTTGGATTTCATATATAAAAGTAAAGTACTACAAACTAAAGTAAATAAACACAACTTATCTTAAATTCCTCCCCAAGAAAACTCCTTGAAGTTCCTCTGAATCTCTTTTTTCTTTACAGTACACAGAATTCTCCTTCGAAATGACAATGCAGAAGAGATCTCTCACTTCCCTTCCACTCTTACTATCCTTCAAAGAATTCCTCACAATCTTTATTTGAACTCACTATTTAACACTCACTAATAACAATGGACACTAGTGGACTCTCTATAGGACACTAAGTAACTATTAGAAATCTCTAATAGTACTTTTAACATACTCTTAGTGACTTTTAAAGGACTCCAAAAGGACCATTTTTTCGGCCAAAAATGGTTCTTTTTAAAGTTGTTGAAGAGTCTCGAAGGTTTTCCAAGCATCCCTTCGAAAATCGTTCACATTCGACGTATATTGTGAAAGAACCACCGATCCCGCCGTCGGTGGCCTCGAGCTGCCCCGTCGGTGGCCTTCTAAAAACAGTACTTTAAACTGACCTCGCCGTCGATGGCCTCCCTTGAAATATATTCTAAACTCTCGGGAAAATCACGTCGTCGGTGCCATCGACCTCACCGTCGGAGCCCTAAGTCAAATTTTCATAATTTAGCCCTTTTTGCTCCAAATTTGCTCCTTTTTGTATATTTTTGCACATTTGTCCTTAAATCTTTATGCCTGCTAAAAAACACCAAAAATACCCTTCTTTAAAGTGAAATATTATCAAAATCAGTATAAAATAGGCATGAAAATCTTAACATTTTTTACTTGGGTCAGTATGCAGTCCTAAAAGCCCATAACGATTCAATTAATTTTTCATGCCATTGTCTTGGATTGCTAATCAATGTTTTCTTTAAAATTTGGACTAATGTTTTATTTAAAGCTTCAGCAAAACCGTTGGCCTTTGGGTATCAAATTGTTGAATATCGCCAATCTATTCCATGTCTTTGAATAAAATTGTTTATTTTTGTGTTCTTAAAGGCAAATCTGTTATCTGAGATAATCCTTCAAGGAACTCTGAATCTATAAATAATTTGTGTCGAGGAAATGAAGAACTTGTTCTTCTTTGACTTCCCTAAGTGGCATGGCTTCTGCCCATTTTGAGAAGTAATATGTGGCTGCCAATATAAATCTATGTCCTCTGGTTGACGGAGGATCTATAGGGCCCACAATATCTGTGCCCTAACATTCAAACGGCCAAGATGCAATTGTCAAATGCAATACATTTGGCGGTTGATGTAAGACCACTCCATTAACTTGGCATTGATGACATTTTATTGCTACTTCAAGGCAATCAGTCATCATTGATGGCCAATAATACCCGATTCTTTTTATTTTAATTTTCATCTTGGGCCCTAACTGGTGTGCACCACATAAGCCTGAATGAACTTCTTTAACGAGTTCTTGAGATTTGGATTGACTTAAACATCTTAATCACATTTGATGAAAAGATCGATGATAAAGAACATCATCTATTAAGACATAAGATAATGCTCTCTATTTAATTTGAAGTGTTGTGGAACTGTTATCAGGTAATGTCCCATTTCGTAAGCATTCAATAATCGGTTGTCACCAATCTTCGTTCTTTTCTTCATTGACAGTCGTTATTGCTATATTTTCTTCCTTTTGTCCAAACTATCAATATCAATTTGAGATAAAACTCACCATTCTTTTACGAATATTAAAATGTTATTCCCTTTAGGACAAGCAAATTCTTTTGTGAGTTTTGCCAAAGCATCTGTTAGGGAATTATCTTGCCTTGGAACTAGGAAAAATTTCACATTAGGAATATCTTGCAATAATTCCATAATGTAATTAAAATATTATTCAAGCTGCAATTTCAAAATTTTGTATTTTCCAATTATCTAATTAATAATCAGTTGGGAATCAACGTAAATGTTGAGACTTTTGATATTCATTTTGATTGCCAGTTCTAAGCCAACTATGAGCGCTTCATACTCAGCTTCATTATTTGTACAAGGCTCAGCTAGATGATAGGAAAATGGTATCATTCCTTTGTCCGGAGTAATAAAAATTATTCCTACCCCTGCTTTGCCAGGTATATTTTATGTTCGTCTTTATTTTTTCTAGCGGAAGAAGCTCCATCATCCCATTGCTTTGAATCAGAATCTTTTATTTTGAATACTTGTTCATCAGGCAAATCATCATTAAGTGGAGATTCATTTGGTACAGGGTGTGCTGCTAGAAAATCTGCAAATATTTGTTCTTTAACAGAGCGTAACGACACAAATGATATATCAAATTGAAGTAACAACATTGCCCATCTTGCCAATCTTACAGAAAGACTTGCTTGAGTCATTAAATATTGCAATGGGTTAATTCTTAAAATAAGGGTCACTTTGTGTGATAACATGCAATGTCTTAGCTTTTGAGCTGCAAAGATCAAAGCTAAACAGTATTTTTTGATCGCAGGATATCTTATCTCAGTTATATTTAAATAATAAATTACGTAATATAGAGCATTTTCTTTACCTTCGTCATTATTTTGAGCCAGCAATGCTCCTAATGAATTTTCTAAAGCTGCAGTATAAAGGATAAGAGGTCTTCCTAATACAGGGGCTGCTAGAACAGGAGGTGTCATTAGATATTGTTTGATGTTTTCAAAAGCATATTGGCATTTTTCATCCCATATAAATTTAGTATTTTTTCTAGTCAAGGCAGTGAGAGGTTGACATCTTCCTGACAGATTGGAGATGAAATGACGAATGTATGCTAATTTTCCTTGGAAAGATCGTAATTTGGTTAGATTTTTGGGAGGAGGCATATTCATGATAGCTTCAATTTTGTGCGGGTCAATTTCGATCCCACGATGTCGAACAAATTCTAAATATTTTCTTGAGGTGACACCAAAGGCACACTTAAGAGGATTCATTTTAAGATTAAATTAACGTAATCTCTCGAAGACAATTCTTAAATCATATGTATGTTTGTTTTTTTATTTACTATTAACAACCAAGTCATCTACGTAACACTTAACTTGCTTGTGAATAAGCTCATCTAAAATTCTTGTCATGGCCCTCTGGTAAGTAGCACCGACGTTCTTTAGTCTAAATGGCATTACTTTATAACAATATATCCCAATGAGTGTTCTGAAAGCTGTATTTGGTTCATCCTTAGAAGACATTTTAATTTAGTTATATCCTGACATTCCATCCATAAAGGAAAATAATACATGTGTCGATGCAATATCTACCATTAATTCTGGAATTAATAATGAAAATTCATCTTTTGGACAGACTTTATTTAGATCTCGAAAGTCTACACAAACTCAGATTTGGCCATTTCTCTTCTTTACTGGTACTGTATTGGCCAGTCATATTGGATATTTTTCTTCTCGAATAAAATTGGCCTCAATCAGTTTCTTGACTTATGTGATGACTTGTTGTTCTATCTCAATACACATTCTTCTTGGACCGTATTTTACAGGGATAGCTTTTTGATCCATCCCTAGCTTGTGAACTACCACTTCTGGAGCAAGTCCGGGCATTTCGTCTTAATTCAAAGCAAAGTAGTCTTTATATTCTCTTAATACTTGAATTATTTCTTCTATTTCTATATTATAAAGAGAACAGCTAATAAAAGTCAGTTTTAAGTTTTTGTCAGTTCACAAGTTTATTTCTTTTAATTTGTCCATTGTTGATTTGATTTCTTCTTCAAATTTTGATGGGGCATCCTCTGTCATAGGATCGAGTATTTGTTCAAAAGTTAGATCATCTGTGACTACCAGGAAAAATTATGTATCATCTAAAGGTCCTAGGACACCAAATCCTATTCTCTCTTTAGAATTGTAATTTCCATAAATGCTCATAATCATAAGGTTGGTTTATTGAATTTTGTTTAGACTTTAAACTATTTCGCAAAAGTTTTTGAACACATGGAGAATAAAGCTTAAAAGGAATTTTTATTGATTCTAGAAAGTTTTCATCTTTTGATTTTACATCAACATCTGAGCTAGTAGAACCAAGTCAAAATTTTATTGGTTTTTTGTCTTCACTATGTATCTCTTGACGACTAAATCTTCAACTTTTGTGGAAGAAAGAGGAGTTAGAGTCATAGTTTTTACATAGTGATTTATTTGTTCAAACATAGATTCAAATTCTTTTCCTTTATCTTCCTCTTCAAGAAATATCTTGAACTGGGGATCCTTTGGAATTGTTTTCTTCCTTTCTTTTTCTTGATAATCCAAATAAATTTCGAACTTTGGTGTTTTGTTTATGTTAAGCAGGGATCCCTTTTCGTTTTGCTTGTCGTTGGCTTCAGCTTTGACCACCGGCATCAAATCGTTTTGTTTATTTTAATATTTATCTTATTCCTTTATATTTTACATCATATCTCTAGAGAATATCAATTTCTCTACTGGGGCATAATATGCAGCATCCTTGTGTACACCAATTTCCTTGATTGAAAATGGTTGGACATCCCCTATTATGCAACATTCTTTTCCTTTTTGTGGATATTTGATACATTGGTGCAATGATGAAGGTACCATCTTATTTTCGTGGAGCCAAGGTAGGCCAAGTAGAGCATTAAAAGATATATCTGAATCAATGACGTGAAATTTTGTCGTTCTCACTAGATTTTCTGTCTTTAAAAGTAATGTTATCAATCCTACGGCTCGTTTTCCTTGTTGATTAAATCCCTGTAACATGATCGTATCAGTTAACAATCTGTCGATGTCAATGTCCAAATGTGCTAGAGTCTTCAAATTCATAATATTAATTGAAGCTCCGGGGTCAATAAGTAATCTCAGAAGCATAATATCATTGATGTTCAATGTAATATAGAGTGGACGATTATGTGCAGTTGTACCAAGTAGCAAATCATCATCAGAAAAGGTTATTTTTGTTCGTTCTATTAATGAATATGCATCATTCACAGAAGTACTAGCAAGTTGAGCTAAACAGATTTCAGGATCTAAGAGAGCCTTTATCAATGATTTTCTCATTTCCTTAGATAGGAAAAGAGCGTCATATATGCTCAATTTTGCTGGTAGCTTCCTTAAATGAGCCAATACATTACAATCTACTTCTCTATGGATATCATCTTTATTTTCTTCCTGCGGTCATTCTTGTATTGGAGGGATGTTTTAAATGGGTGCTATTTTTTTTTCTTTTTTTTATAGGGGCCATTCTTGAAGGTAGAATTTTTCCACCTCTCAAGTTGACTTCGGTTTTTTTCTTGTGGTATAGCGTTCAATTCTTGAGTTCCTGAATAAGAAAATTCTAATTCTATTGAGATTGACACTTTTTCTAACTCAAGCGTAAAAGTTTCATCTTCATTGTTATTATCGTTCTGATTATTATTAGTCTCTTCAGATTTACATATGATTGAAATATCGTCTATAGGATCAAAATCGACTCGCTCAATTTCATAAATATCATGAGACATAGTCAAGATATAAATAGAACTGGAAACACTTTTATTTATGAAAAAAAATTCATACAAAGTTAATAGTACAATGGATTTTCTCCCTTTGTCCAAAATAACTATCCTAGAAGGATATGACATAGTAGGAGTAAAAAGTACAAAATGAGGAGTAGCCCTTATGTTTACAAGACTCTTATTTCCTTTCTACTTCTTAGAAGATTTATTACAAACATTCTTAGGATTGATGAACATTTCATTATAGGATTTACTTGGAACATTATTATTGTCATCAAAGCGATCTTCGTGAGTATTTAATGAGATCATATTTACTGAACCTTTTTTAGTCTGTTTCAGATGTTCTTTTGGGATAGTAATATTTCCTTCTCTGAAGTTTTTCTCCAACAACTCTTTGAAGATGAAGCAATCTTCAATTTTATATCCCAACATCCTATGTTATGGATAGTAGTTAGGATGGTCTTTCAAATCGACCTCTGTAGGCCTTTTAGCCTCAGGTAATTTGAATTCAAGTATCTTTAACAAACCACAAAAGATTTTAGCAACCACCTCTGTTTTAAAAGGATATTCTTTATTCATTCTATCAGCCATTTCCTTTTATCTGTTTGTGGTAAGGTTGGTTGTTGAAATTGTAATTGGGAAGACGACTGTTGTTGTTATTGATTTTATTGTTGATTCTTTTATTCAGGTTGTATTTGCATCACCTGTTTCCCTTTTTCTATTGTGGTAGTTTTCTTTTCTAATACCTTGACTAGTTTTATTTTTTCAGTCTTTTCCATCTGCTTAGCTTCTTTTTGGAGATTAGTAGCTTCGCTGAGAAAATTTTCAAACGTTTTTATGGTAAATCCCTTAAGCATAAATGCTATTAGGCCATGGATATTTTTAAGAGCTATTTCCACTACATGTTGTTCTTGAAGCTGTGACTCACATTTCATACTAAGATTTCTCCAACGTAGAATATAATCCACAAGTGTTTCTCCCGACTTTTGCTTTTCTACAACCAGGTCTCCAACCATCACATCATGTTGTGATCCAGCAAATCGTTGGATAAAAAGATTTTCTAATTCTGCAAAAGTTTTAACAGAACTATTAGGAAGTTCATCATGCCAGTCAAAAGCAACTCCCATTAAACTATTGACAAATTGTTGGAAAAATAGGGTTTCACTCCCTCCTGCATTACAACAGCTTTCTCTGAAATGTGCAAGCTATTGTCTCAGATTTTCTGTTCCGTCAAACATTTTGAAAAGTGGTGAAACAAAACCTTTAGGATATTGAACTGAATCAAATTCCTCTGGGTAGGGTCTACCCTTTGAAATTAATGATCCAATTCATTCTTGTTCCATGGTTTCTTTTATTTTTTGTTCCACCAATTGTGAAAGTTCTTTTTCGGGAATCCAACTTTGAATGGGTTCTTTTTTCTTTTGTGAGCTTTTTTCAACATCAGTTTTATCTTCGTAAATATGTATTGTTTCCAGCCGAACAATTTCAATGGTCGGTGATGGAGTTGTTGGTGAATTTTGTAAGGCCGCTGCCAATTCTTCCATTCTTTGTTCAAGACAATTGATTTATTTGTCTCATTGTCGAATGACAGATCGTAATTCTTTCGTAACATTTCTTCAATTTGAGGAGTTATTTCCTGAGCAGCACTAGATCGTGTTTCTACGACATGTATTTCTATAAACTCTTGACTGTGCTGGTTAGAAGAATTTTCCTTTCTTCGTGAAACTAATCGTTTAATGTTATCTCTTAATTTCTCCAATCTTTCCTCAATTGTTTTACCAAAATTCTTTTCAGGGGTGTTGTCTTCAGAATTATCTATAGTAATATCCATGATGCTAGAAGTTCTACCTGAAACTTCTTGTTTCCTTGCATTCGATTTTACTTTATAGTTATGCTTTTTTTATTGTTATTGGTCTCCATCTCGTAGCTTATGCACAAGAGCCTTCATCTTTTTCAATGTTTCTTCGTCTTCCAAAAGCAATTTATAACTATCTTGTTCCTTTTTTATTTTGAACAGAGCGTAGTTGGCACTGAAGTATTTTGACAATAAATGGACTTATCATATTCAAGGATTTTCCTTTTCATGACAGTGGTAACTGCACATCCCATTTTATCTAATAACTTGGCAATTAAACATCTATCTTTTTGTGCCAATCGTTTGAATACAATGTGTATTGTTTGGATAGGTGGAAAATTTTCTTCTTTTAAAGACTGATACATACCCTCATTATATTCAACGGGTACAGGATAGAATTTAGTTTCCTCCCAAGGTTATGTATTTTCTTTATACCAACGAGGGTAAACATTTCAAATTTATTTTCATTTAGATTCTTACTCTTTCTTGGAGTATGATGTTGACCTCATTTTCATGATAGATCAACATTTTGACCTAAAAAGTCAACTTTGGTCAAAATGGTTAATCCTGACCCAATGACCAACTCTGTTGACCCAATAGGTCAACCTTTTGACCTAAAAAGTCAATTTTGGTAAAAATGGTCAATCCTGACCCAATGACCAACCCTGTTGACCCAATAGGTCAACCTTTGACCCAAAAAGTCAACTTTGGTCAAAATGGTCAATCTTTACCCAATGACCAACCCTGTTGACCCCACAGGTCAACCTTTTGACCCAAAAAGACAACTTTGGTCAAAATGGTCAATCCAGACCCAATGACCAACCCTGTTAACCCCATAAGTCAACCTTTTGACCTAAAAAATCAACTTTGGTCAAAATGGTCAATTTTGACCCAATGACCAACCCTGTTGACCCCATAGGTCAACCTTTTGACCTAAAAAGTCAAATTTGGTCAAAATGGTTAATTACTGACCAAATGACCAAACCTACTGACCCAACAGGTTAACCAATGACTTAAAAAGTCAACTTTGGTCAAACTGGTCAATTTTTGACCAAATGACTAATTATTGAACCATTAACCTGTTTAGGACCCTAAGATGACAAAATTAATCAAATAATTAATTTAAAAAATTATTTTTGATTAATTAAGTTGACCAATAAATTAATTTTCAATATTTTAATTAATTAATGACATAATTAATTAAAATAAAAATTAAATTAAAAGTCATAAAATGACAAAATGCACCAAAATGAAATAAAAATGATAAAATTAATCAAAAAAATAATTTCAAAATTATTTTGATTAATTAATGGACTAATTTTTAAAATTTTAATTAATGAAATAATTAATTAAAATGAAAATTAAATTAAAAGTCATAAAATGACAAAATGCACCAAAATGAAATAAAAATGACAAAATTAATGAAATAATTAATTTCAAAATTATTTTGATTAATTAATGGACTAATGATTTAATTTTTAAAATTTTAATTAATGACATAATTAATTAAAATGAAAAATTAAATTAAAAGTCATAAAAATGATAAAATGCACAAATTAATTAAAAATAATGGAATTAATCAAATAATTCATTCCAAAATTATTTTTGATTAATTAATTGACCAATAATTTAATTTCCACATTTTAATTAATGACATAATTAATTAAAATGAAAATTAAATTAAAAAAAGCCATGAAATGAGACAAAATCCAACTTTAAATAAAAAAATGACATGAAAATAAATCAAATAATTAATTTGGAATTATTTCCAATTGATTAATGACATAATTAATTAAAATGAAAATCCAATTAAAAATTTTAAAAAAAAGAGAGAGAAAGACATGAAATTAAAATTTGATATGTGACACCACTTATGACATAATGAGTGGTTTTCAAAATTTTAAATTCGTTAATGACATCATAAATAACCTCATATGGGTTAAACATAACCCATATGACCCATTAATAAATGAATTAACTCTTTAGTGATTCATAACATGGTATTTTAACCATGGTTAAGGATCATTATTAAGGCACCATCTTGAAAAAGGGTGAAGTGTCATTCTTTCACAAACCCAAGCTATCACTCACCTCTCTCTAAGATGAGGTGGCTAGCCACCTTAAAGATAATTTTGGTCACTACCCTAAGCATCCAATGAGAAAGGAAGTTAGCATGGACTAAACTTTAACCATAACAAAAATAAGTAATGAAGAAATTATGCATGAAATGGGTCATGGAGCTTACTTTTCATGCTCCTATTAAATCCTAAGTGACATGGTGGATGAAGAAGAGATTGCCTACTTTGAATCTTCACTCACCTTCTTCCTAACGAATGGAAGAAAAACAAAACTTAAACCCAGGGAATAAAGGTTAAACCCTAAATAACAAATTTTGAATCACTTGAAAATTTAAAATGACATTTTAAAATTCTAAGGGAGAATAAATATAAATTTATATTTAATTAACCCTATAAAGAATCTTTTAAAACATAATTAGGTCTAATCATCTTAGACTTGTTTATACACTTAAACTTTAATCATATTAGACTTAAGACAGAGCAATTTAAGTCTAATAAACAAATATTAATTAGGTTTAAAACATCTTTAAACTTAATTAATCATAATTAAACCTTAAAAAACATTAGGTTTAATAAACAAATATTAATTAGGTTTAAACATCTTTAAACTTAATTAATCATAATTAAACCTTAAAAGACATTAGGTTTAATAAAGAAACATTAATTAGGTTTAAAAACATCCTTAAACTTAATTAATTATAATTAAACCTTAAAGACATTAGGTTTAATAATAAACAAAGCCTAATTAGGTTTAACCCACATTAAACCTAGTTAATCAACTTAAACCTTACTTACATTAGGTTTATGTAACCCTTAAACCATAATTAGGTTTAACCCACATTAAAATTAGTTAATCAACTTAAACCTTACTTACATAAGGTTTAAGTAACCCTTAAATCCTAATTAGGTTTAACCCACATTAAACCTAGTTAATCAACTTAAACCTTACTTACATTAGGTTTAAGTAACCCTTAAATCCTAATTAGGTTTAACCCACATTAAAATTAGTTAATCAACTTAAACCTTACTTACATTAGGTTTAACTAACCCTTAAACCCTAATTAGGTGTAACCCTATTAAACCAAATTAATAAACTTAAACCTTACTTACATTAGGATTATGTAACCTCTAAACCTTAATTAGGTCTAACCCATTAGACCTAATTAAACCATTAAGTCTTAACTAAATTAGACTTAATCAAACCAAAACCCTACCCCCCATTCGACCTAATTAAACCATTATGTCTTAACTAAATTAGACTTAATCGAACCTAAAACCTAATTAGGTCTAACCCATTAGACCTAATTAAACCATTAAGTCTTAACTAAATTAGACTTAATCAAATCAAAACCCTAATTAGGTCTAACCCATTGAATCTAAATAAACCATTAAGTCTTAACTAAATTAGACTTAATCAAACCAAAACTCCTAATTAGGTCTAACCCATTGCACCTAATTAAACCATTATGTCCTAACTAAATTAGACTTAATCAAACCAAAACTCCTAATTAGGTTCAACCCATTGCATCTAATTAAACAATTATGTCTTAACTAAATTAGACTTAATTAAACCTAAATCCCTAATTAGTGTCTAACCCATTGGACCTAATTAAACCATTAAGTCTTCACTAAATTAGACTTAATCAAATCAAAACCCTAATTAGTGTCTAACCCATTGCATCTAATTAAACCATTAAGTCTTAACTAAATTAGACTTAATCAAACCTAAACTCTAATTAGGTCTAACCCATTGCATCTAATTAAACCATTAAGTCTTAACTAAATTAGACTTAATCAAACCTAAAACCTAATTAGGTCTAACCCATTAGACCTAATTAAACTATTAAGTCTTAACTAAATTAGACTTAATCAAACCTAAACCCTAATTAGGTCTAACCCATTAGACCTAATTAAATCATTAAGTCTTAACTAAATTAGACTTAATTAAACCTAAACCCTAATTAGGTTTAACCCATTAGACCTAATTAAACCATTAAGTCTTAACTAAATTAGACTTAAGTTTAACACAAACCTAACTTAAGTCTAACTCATATTAGACTTAAGTCAAACCATACTTAGGTTAATCCTGACATGAACCTAAGTTTAACACAAACCTAACTTAAGTCTAACCCATATTAGACTTAAGTCAAACCATACTTAGGTTCAACCTGACATGAATCTAAGTTTAACACAAACCTAACTTAAGTCTAACCCATATTAGACTTAAGTCAAATCATACCTAGGTTCAACTTGACATAAACCTAAGTCTAACCCAAATCCAACTTATGTGTAACTCATATTAGACTTAAGATAAACCATACTTAGGTTCAACCTGTCATGAACCTAATTCTAACCTAAACCTAAGTTAAGTCTAACCTATGTTAGACTTAAGTCAAAACCTATACTTAGGTTCAACCCAAGTTAAACCTAAGTCAAACTCAAACCTTAGGTTCAACATACATGAACCTACCCTTAACCTATACTTTGGTTCAACCCAAGTTAAACGTAAGTCAAACTTGAACTTTAGATTCAACATAACCTTAACTTAGGTTCAACCCAAGTTAAACCTAAGTCAAACTTAAAACTTAGGTTCAACATACATGAACCTAACTTCAACATACACTTAAGTTCAACCTAAGTTAAACCTAAGTCAAACTTAAACCTTAGGTTCAACATACATGAACCTAACTTCAACATATACTTAGGATCAACCCCAACTTGAACTTAAGTCAAACATTAAACTTTTTAGATTCAACATACATGAACCTAACTTCAACATACAACTTGAGTTTAACCCACATTGAACTTAAATTAACCTTAAGTCTAGGTTCAACCTAACTTGAACCTAACTTAACTCAAACTTAAATCCAACTTGAGTTCAACCCAACTTGAATCTACGTCAAACTTAAACCTTAATTAAGTCTACCACATTAGAATTAATTAATCTATTAAACCTTAACCAACTAAGGTTTAATCAAACCTAAACTCTAATTAAGTCTACCACATTAGACTTAATTAATTTATTAAACCTTAACCAACTAAGGTTTAATCAAATCTAAAATATAATTAAGTCTACCACATTAGACTTAATTAATTTATTAAACCTTAACTAACTAATGTTTAATCAAACTTAAACTCTAATTAAGTCCACCACATTAGACTTAATTAATTTATTAAACCTTAACTAACTAAGGTTTAATCAAACCTAAACCTTAATTAAGTCTACCACATTAGACTTAATTAATCTATTAAATCTTAACCAACTAAGTTTTAATCAAACCTAAACTCTAATTAAGTCTTACTTAATTTATTAAACCTTAACCAACTAAGGTTTAATCAAACCTTAACTCTAATTAAGTCTACCACATTAGACTTAATTAATCTATTAAACCTTAACCAACTAAGGTTTAATCAAACTTAAACTCTAATTAAGTCTACCACATTAGACTTAATTAATCTGTTAAACTTTAACCAACTAAGGTTTAATCAAACTTAAAGTCTAATTAAGTCTACCACATTAGACTTAATTAATCTATTAAACCTTAACCAACTAAGGTTTAATCAAACTTAAACCTTAATTAAGTCGACCACATTAAACTTAATTAATCTACTAAACCTTAACTAACTAAGGTTTAATTAAACCTAAAACTTAATTATTAAACCTTAACTAACTAAGGTTTAATCAAACCTAAACTGTAATAAGACTTAATCAAACCTATTAAACCTTAACCAATTAAGGTTTAATCTAACCCAAACTAAACTTAAGTCTAACCCATATTAGACTTAAGTCAAACCATACTTAGGTACAACCTAACATGAACCTAAGTCTAACCTAAACCCAACTTAAGTCTAACCAGTATTAGATTTAAGTCAAATTGTACTTAGGTTTAACATAACATGAACCTAAGTCTATTAACAAATGACAATGAACCTAACTCAACTCAACTCGACATAAACCGTAGGTTTAAATGACAACTAACTCAATTCAACTTGACATAAATCTTATGTTCAATTAACAAATGAACCTAACCAAACTCAAATCGACATAAAACTCAAAACTAAACTCAAATCGACATAAAACTCAAAACCGACATAAAACCCATAACTAAAATCAAATCAAGATCAAAACCTGAAACCAATTTTAAACAGACAAAAGTTGACATAAACCTTAGGTTCAACCCAAATTAAACCTAAATCAACATAAACTTTAGGTTCAACCCAAATTAAACCTAAATTGACATAAACCTTAGGTTCAACCCAAATTGAACCTAAATCAATATAAACTATAGGTTCAACTCAAATTGAACCTAAATCGACATAAACTTTAGGTTCAACCCAAATTGAACCTAAATTGACATAAACCTTAGATTCAACCCAAATTGAACCTAAATCAATATAAACTATGTGTTCAACTCAAATTGAACCTAAATCAACATAAACTTTAGGTTCAACCCAATTGAACCTAAATCGACATAAACCTTAGGTTCAACCCAAATTGAATCTAAATCGATAAAATTGAATCTAAATTAACATAAGCCTTAGGATAAACAAAATTGAACTCAAATCAACATAAATCTGACATTTCAAACATAATTCGACATAACCAACATAAAACCAACATTTCAAACATAACTCGATAATAACTGACATAAATATGATATTTTGAAGAAAAATCGACATAACCGACATAAATTTGATATTCCAAACAAAACTCAACAAATTCGACATAAATCCAACATTTCAAATGAAACTCAACATAATTCGACATTAATCAACATTCCAAACATAATCAAACATAATTTGACATTAATTAACATTTCAAACATAATTTGACATTAACCGACATTTTAAATCAAATTCAACAAACACTGACATTAACCGACGTTAATTGACATTTCAAATGAAATTCGACAAACACCGACATTAACCGACTTTAATCGACATTTAAAATCAAATTGAGCAAACACTAACATTAACCGACATTAATTGAGATTTCAAATGAAATTCGACAAACACCGACATTAACCGACTTTCATCGACATTTCAAACCAAATTCAACAAACACCGACATTAACCGAATTTAATCGACATTTCAAACAAAATTCAAAAACACCGACATTAAATGACATTAATCGACATTTCGAACCAAACTCAATAGAACTCAACATAAATTGATATAATTCGACATAAATCGACATGATCGAACTTAACACGACATGAACTGACATAGTTTTTAAGTTCGACCTGTATCAAATTTAACTTAATTTACGACATCATAATTCTTAAGTTTGACCCACATTGAACTTAACTCAACTTAAAATTAAACTCAAATTGACATAAAACTCAAAATCAAACTCAAATCGACATAAACTGATATAAAACCCAAAATCAAATCCAAATTGACAAAAAAATCCAAAATCCAACTTAAAATGATTTAAATCTAAATAGACATCTCAACCACATTTGGACATCCGACAACTCTAGATCAACAGACACTTTGACCAGGTAATCGAAATATCTAGATATGACATTGTTTCTAACTTTGTTTTCTTTGCAGGATGAAGACATGAAGTTTCGTTTAGATTTTCTTTGCATGTTATAGGATGTGCTAACTCTGTTTTGCAGGACGTCGACGACGGAACATTGACAATAAAATTAGGACTTTTAGGTTAGCCACGAAATCTAAAATAGAATGATAAAATCATTAACATTGACATCGACATAACATCAACATTAACAAAAACATACAACGACATTTCTATACCACAATAAAATGATGACATGATAATAAACCAAAATAAATAGATGACAAAATGACATGACAAAATAAAATTGAGATGACCACAAAACTAAAACTTAAAGCAAAAGGAAATCATAAACAAAATAACAAAAATAAATAAATAATGGCATCTTCTTGACATCATAGAAGGTATCTCATGACATAATAACGACATCTTCTTATAGAAGATAAAATATCTCATGAAAAATCGAGATATTAATCACGACATCTTATGAGATTGCGACATCACATTAAGACATGACATAAAATTACATGACATTATACTTCATATTAAGACATGACATTACGACATCACATTATCATATGACACGACATACAAACTACGACATCCCGACATGACGTATGACATGACATACAAAATGACAAAATGACAAAATGACAAAATGACATTACAACAACAAAACAAAACACCACAAAGTAACGACATACACCCAAGATAAAAAAAAACTTTCTGGTAGTATCGATTCTTCAGAAATGCACTGCCATGACAACACTTACACTTTTTTGAGGATAAATGTTAACCTTAATCGGGAGTTTTCATTGGCAGTATTAATTGCTCAGGATGTAATTAACTATAGGAGCTTGCTCCTATAGGAGATTAAAGAACCCAGGATAGGTATTTTGCCTATAAAACCTCTCTGGTTACCCAAGATCTTCATATGATTTTCTCATATTGTAAAAACTTCAGTAATTACCCAATCTGAAGAGTTATTCTATGAGATTATCATTCGATTTTATTTTCTCTCAATCTCTATCATGATTAATCATTCTTAAAATTCTCCAAAGACTTCTGACAATAAGTCTAGGTAGGATAAGAATTAGGGTGATAGATAGAGAAAGAGAGTGGCGACTCCTTGACATTAACATAAAACAGGAATTGATAGCGATGTAAGTCGACATAAAAAGATTTTCATTGCCATCATATGAGTTAAATGAACAGTTTTGGAGCTAGATCCAAACTCATACATTAATCTTGGAATATTGTCTTCTTGTACTTCATAAAGTCCTTTCTCATTATTATTAACTTTCTCAAAGCTACATTGTTTCATAGGAAGTTTTTGAGATAAAAGAAAAGGTTCTTCATAAGGGTTCTCATAAATATTTGGAAAATATGGAAAAGGTTCTAATATCATGGGATGATTATTCCAAATATATTCACCTTCGTCATCAAATATTTCAAATCTGTTTTGAGGAAAGTAAGCGACTTCAATAAAAGATGAATTTAGATCATGAAAATAAGAAAAGTATGAATTAGGAGAATCCATAGCAGTTTTCTTCCAAAGTCCAGAGAAATCTTATGTCAAAATTTTATGATAGATTTATCTATGAACTGGAATCATTATTATTTTATCAAAAATATCTCTTCTAAAAGAGCTAGTAGAGATGATATTGTTTGTTGAATGATATTTTGAAAAATGAGTATTTTAACAAAACATGAATAGAAAGAATATATAAAGATCAATCCCCAGCGGAGTCTCCACTCTCTTGTCGACAATCAAAAACTTGTCTCTTCCGATCGTCGCCAATTCCTGGGCATCCTGTCAAATGTCAAGGATTCGCCAGTCTATTTATATTGCCACAGTCTTTAATCTCCTTTTAAAAAAAGAGTGAAAGAAAAGGGTCAAAATAGATAATCATAGGAAAAGGTAATGTGATATCTACATAGGGAGAACTCTAGAATGTTCTCATCCTACTAGAAAAAATCACAAATCTGGTAACCAGAGATTTTTAGGTATTTTACCTATTCTGAGCTCTTTTTAGTTCTATTATAGAAGCAAGATTCTATAGTTAATTACATCCTAGAAAAAATCTTGTTTTGCCTAAGAAAATTTTTTATTAATGTTAAAAACTCATTTTTTTGAATATATTTTAGGAAAATAAGCATACCAATGTTTAATGTTTATTTCATTTTGTCATGAGATATTATGTCATGAAGTATCTTCTATAGATATTTTATTATTTTGTTTATGATTTTTATTTTGTCAAGTCAAATGTCATATCAATGTTTTTGTTTTGTTATTGTTTTAATGTCATTTTATTATTTCTTCTTTTTTTAAGTTTCGTGACTATCCTAATAGTTTCAGTTTTATTTTGTTGACGGCTATCCTAATATCCAGTTTGTTGTTTTTGTTGTCATATCATTTTGTTGTTTGTTTAGGTTTCATGGCTAACCTAAAGGTTCTGGTTTTGTTAATTTTTTGTCGATTTTCATTATATTTTAATGTTGTCGATCGTCATGCAAAATAAAGTTAGCACACCCTATAACATGCAAAGAAAATCTAAACGAAACTTTTTTTCATCTTGGAAAGAAAATATCATTAGAAATAATGTCCTAAAAATATTTAGATTACCTGATAAAAATGTCCATTGTTTCAAAGTTGTAAATATCCAATTTTTTTGTTGAAATTTTGATTTAAAAATTGAATTTTTGATTTCAATTTATATCGATTTAGGTTTGATAAGAATTTAGGTTTAAGAATTAGACTTTTAAATTCAGTTGTCATCTGAACTTAATAAGTTCAATGAGATTTTAGACTTAATGTCGTTTAATTCTAAGGTTTTGGAGTTAATTTAGATTATCTATTGAATAAAATTTTTAGACTCAATGTCATTTGATGCTAAAGGTTTGGATTTTAGATTTTTAGATTCAATTGTCACTTGAATCTGAATAAAATTTTTAGACACGATGTCCTTTAGAGTCTAAAGGTTTGGAGTTGAGTCTAATAGAAATTAGACTTTGAAATTTTAGATTCAGTTTTATTTGAATCTAGAATTTCTGAGTTTTTGTTGATTTAAGTTTTACTTATCAGTTTTAAATTTAGGATTTTTTATTTAAGTTTAATTTGTTAATTTATGTCGAGTCGGGTTGATTTACATCAAATTATGTAAAGTTAAATTATGTTATTTTATGTTTATTTATATTGTTTTGAACTTAGGTTTTATTTTTAGATATGTCGAGTTAAGTTGAATTTAAAATTTATGTTGAACTAAGTTCGATTTGAACTTATGTCTGAATTTAGGTTAAACTTCAGCATAAGATTTTTATTTAAATTGAGTTTAACTTGGGTTTAAATTAAACCTAAAACTTTAGGTTTGGCTTAAGTTTAATACAGTTTGAATTTTAAGTTAGGTTTGGGTTAAATTAGGTTCAATTTGAACCTAGGCTTAAGGTTAACTCAAGTTCATATGAGTTGAACACAAGTTAGATTTAAGTTTCAGTTAGGTTGAAATTAGGTTAAAATTGACTCAAGTTCAATAGGAGATGAACTTAAGTAATATTTAAGTTAACTCGAGTTTATGTCATGTTGAGCCTAAGTTTAGTTTTGACTTAAGTCAGATGTGATTTGGACTTAAGTTAAGTTTGACTTAGGTTTTAAGTTTAAGTTAGGTTCCAGTTAAGTTGAATCTAGACTTAAGATTGACTCAAGTTCAATATGAGTTGAACTTAAGTTTGATTTATCTTGGGTTCAAGTTAGGTTGAACCTAAGTTATGAGTTTTGTTTGATAGAGGTTTGTAATTAATTGAACCAAATTAAGGTTAAGTTTAATTGGTTCAAGGTTAATTAAACCTAATTTGGGTAAATTGATTAATTAGGCTTAATTAGGGTTAAGCCTAATTGGTTTAAAGTTAATTAAACCTAATTTGGGTAAGGTTTAATTGATTAATTAGGCTTAATTAGGGTTAAGCCTAATTGGTTTAAAGTTAGTAAAACCTAATTTGGGTAAGGTTTATTTGATTAATCAGGCTTAATTAGGGTTAAGCCTAATTGGTTTAAAGTTAAATAAACCTAATTCGGGTAAGGTTTAATTAATTAATTACGCTTAATTAGGGTTAAGCCTTATTTGTTTAAGGTTTGATTAAGTCTAATTTAATTATGACTTAATGGATTAATTAGGTCTATTAGGTTAGAACTAATTAAGGTTAGGATTGATTAAGTCTAATTTAATTAAGGCTTAATTTAAGGATTAATTTATATTAAACCTAATTTAATTAAGGCTTAATGTTTTTATTAAGCTTAAGCTTGGTTAAAGTTTTATTTATATTAAATCTAATGTCTTTAAGGTTTAATGATGGTTAACTAAGCCTAATGATGTTTTAGACCTAATTAAAGTTTGATTATTATTACACCTAATGTCTTTAAGGTTTAATGATGGTTAATTAAGCCTAATGATGTTTTAGACTTAGTTAAAGTTTGTTTGTTATTTATTAAACTCCATGTCTTTAAGGTTTAATGATAATTAGTTAATCCTAATTATGTTTTAGACTTAATTAAAGTTTGTTTATTATTTAATAAACCTAATTTCTTTAAGTTTTAATGATAGTTAATTAAGCCTAATGATGTTTTAGACTTAATTAAAGTATATTTATTACTATTAAACCTAATGTCTATAAGTTTTAATGATAATTAATTAAGCCTAATGATGTTTTAGACTTAATTAAAGTTTGTTTATTATTATTAAACCTAATGTCTTTAAGGTTTAATGATAGTTAATTAAGCCTAATGATGTTTTAGACCTAATTAAAGTTTGTTTTGTCTTAAACCCAACATGATTAGGGTTTAAATCATTAACTAAGTCTAAAGTGATTAGACTTAATTAGGGTTTGATTTTATCCTAAGCCTAATGTAATAAATGTTAAAGGATAATTAATTAGGTTTAATATATGGTTAAACATAATTAGGTTTTAACTTTGTTTTACCCTAATTTAATTAAAGATTAATAGTGTTAATTAGGGTTAATGTTGAAATTAATCCTAATTATATTTTCATTTGAGTTCATTTGAAGTTTGAACTCAAATTTAACCTAACTCGTGGTGGATGAGTTAAGTGAAGTGGATATTTAAGTTTTAAAGTTATTTTTGGGTTTTCAATTTTGAAATTTTTAATCCTAACAAAAAATGTTATTTTAAATTTTTGACAAGTTAGAATCTGTCATTTTATGGTTTAATCTTGTTCCCTTAAATTACTAGTCAATTTCCAATTTAATCTTTCTATTATCTGAATTTTAGAATTATTATTAAAAATAATTACTAAATCTCATGAAAATTAAGAAATGTTAACCTAGAGAATTTTTCTGTCTTTGGAAAAATCAGAGATTGTTCCTAAGGTGCTAGGAATTATTCCCTCAAATTTTCATATTTTTCTAACTTATAAATAGGTTTTAATAATTAAAATACTCCAGAGAGTATCTAATTAATTAAAATTTAAATATAAATCAAAATCAAATATTCCAATTCCACATTGTAGTGCTCATTGACCTGAATCTAAAGGTATTTCTATTTTTTTTTTGTGATTATTCTATGAAAAGTTATGTATTTTTGAAGTTTTTAAGGTTTATCTGGATTTTATTAAATCTAAATAAATCTTAGAGTGCCCCTTGTCCTCGGACGGATTGAAATGCGGTTGATCTGCTCTGGGGAGCTGAACAGTAGAGCGGCTATCGTTCAATCTGAATAGTCCGTCTTTTAAATAGAAGATCAGACGGTTCTCCATCATCGTCCTCTTCCCATCTTAGCTCGAACATCGTCTGTGTTCTAGGCTTAATATCTCAG
Source organism: Papilionanthe hookeriana x Papilionanthe teres (assembly GCA_022702705.1). Classification (NCBI taxonomy): domain Eukaryota; kingdom Viridiplantae; phylum Streptophyta; class Magnoliopsida; order Asparagales; family Orchidaceae; genus Papilionanthe; species Papilionanthe hookeriana x Papilionanthe teres. Next base: position 77,978,697 of record CM040428.1, on the reverse strand, counting down.
CCAAATCTTTATGAAATTTCATGAAATTTGTTTCAGAAGCTTCATCAAGAGGAACCAAACACATCCATATGGATTTATACATGTTTTGAATTACTTCGTTTCACAATGTGTCAAACCCGAACGAAATTAGGGTTGAGTAATCCATACCTTGGCCACAGTGGGTCTAGCTCCAAATTGATTAGTCTGGAAGCGTCGTGTGGTCTAGAGAAGAGTTTCCTACTATCCAATTTGAGCTTAAATCAAGTCTTTATATGAATTTGATCAAATGGAAGCTCAGCCCGAGGGAGTTGATCAAAAGCTAGCTTAGAGACTTTGGGGATAGCAGTTTTTTATTAGGCTTATCCTTACACAGTCCCTACATGGGTTTAGGATGGTTAATTTGAAAATTTGAAGAATTTGGTTTCAGACTTCCATTTTGTCCTAGTTTTGGGCTTCTCAGATTGACTTAATTGGGCTGACTCAGTGGATTTGGTGGCTTGGTTTCATGTGAGATCCATTGCTTAGGTCCTAAACTAATTTTTTGATACTGAGAGTTAAGGGTATAGGGCAGTGTATAAGGTTTTCTAAATTTTTTTTCTCTCTTTTCCATGTGTTTATGTCTAGCTAGGATTCATCTATAGAAGTTCTTAACTCCCTCATAAATGATTTGGATAAAATGGTCGTTGTTAATTAAATGGAATTTGGATTTTAAAAATGGCTAACTCATGTTCTGTTTATTCATGGTTACGCTTGAGTTTGATTTTTGAATTTCTCACATTTGCTCATATAGCATGTTAACTTACCATGGTATATCCTCCCTTACATGTTAATGGTGTTAAGGAGAAAAAGCCACCTTAGCCCCCTTACTCATTTCATGCATAAATGGATTACCATGGTATTTAACCATGGTAAAAAGTTTATCCTAGGATATGCATCTTTTTCATTGGATGATCAAGGAGGTGGCTAAGATAACCTTTGCCATGGCTAGCCACATCATCTTGGGGAGGAAGATGATTCATGCTTTGAAATGGTAAATTTTTGCCACTTCATTTTTCATGTCATCATGTCTTTTAACCATAGTTAGAAATATTATATTATAAATTATTAAAGGGTCAATTCATTTTTTATGGGTTATATGGGTTGTGTCTAACCTATATGAGGTCATCCATGCTGTCATTAATGACCATAGAATTTTGAAAACTATTTATTTTGTCATAAATAGTGTCATGGGTCAAATGGCTTTTTAAATATAATTTCATCCTTAATTAATTATGTCATTAATTAAAAATATTAGAAATTGGCCAATAAATTAATCAAAATAATTTTGAAATTTATTTGATTAATTTATATTATTTTAGTTCAAAATTAGGCATGGTCTTATTTTATGGCTTATAACTATATTTCACTTTTTAATTAATTATATCATTAATTAAAAATATTAGAAATTATATTTTGGTCAATAAATTAATAATTTTGGAATTAGTTATTTGATTAATTTTATCATTTTTTTCAAGATTGGGTATTTTGACCAAATTTGATACATGTTACCTAGAACTTACCATTTTTAGGCTTTAAGTCATTTCATAGACCAATGTAGAGACTTTTAGTTTAAATTTTAGCCATTTTGATTAATTCCTTATTGATCATGCCAATGTTTGTATTTGAAGTCAATTTTGTAGTCAAAGGGGCATGGGCTAGCCATTGTGATAAATTTTAAATCTTTTAGGTCAATAATTGACTAATGGGGTTAATGTAGTTGTCTTTATATTATGTGTGGATTGTTTTGACTAAATATTTCATTACTTAATCAAAAAGGTTGACTAATGAAGTCAATATAATATTTTTGGGTCATGGTTTGATCATTTTAACCTAATTTATCATATTAGGTTATGAGATAAGTATAGTGGTGATTAGGTCATAAGTTGACCATTTTTCTCTTTTTTATGTCGAAGATTGATCATTATTGATCTAGGTTGATCATAATTGATCAATTTAGGTCCAAGTTTGGCTTAGATGATTCATTTAACATTGTCATAGTTAATTTAGTTGCATGGTTATTAGTTTTAGCAACCATACCTAGGTTTTACTAAGGTTGGTAATGTTGGGTCAATTTAGTATTGTCAATTAATTGAATAATTTATATTTAATCAATTTATTACCTGAGATGTCTTGATGGTAAATGTGGTAAATACCAAGTAAATAAGGAGGTCATTAAGTCATGCATTGACCTTTTGACCTAATTTAGATAATTTAAGTAAAAGATTGACTAATTTTATCAAATTTATTTAAATTAATCATTTCAAAGTTTTTAATTATTGATTTTATTAATTCACTATGTTATTTTTAACTCAAAAAGCCTTTGCTTGGGTTTTATCCTGAATTTTTAGGATTTGTTGTCCCTTGTTAAATTTTAGGAGGTCAATATGGATAGTCTCCCATATTTAATATATCTGTGAATGACCTTCACAAAAGTGAGGTCAACAATAAGACCAAAAATTCACAAAAACTATTCCTAGAGGTCCTCCGATCTTGGTGAACCTTCTAAAATGTTCCTAAGGAAAAATAACTTGTGTTGATTAATTAAATGAATTAACTTGAAAATTCTCTATTTTTTTATTAAAATAATTCCAAAAATTAAAATATAAATAAGAAAAACTTAATTTCTTGTCTAATATTTTAATTGACCAATGAGTTGGGTAACAAGGAAATTGTTAAATCATTTGAGTTGAATTTAAAGAATTATGAAGTGGAAAGCATTAAGGGCAAAATAGTAATTATGAAATGTTGTGTGCTCTGATTAAAAATTTATGATAAACCAAAGGGAAAGGGTAATGTCAATCCTAATTAATTCTTTTAGATGATTGAAATACAAGGGATTAAAGGTAGAAACCAATTCATCACCTTTCTATAACAAGAACAAAGTTGTAGTTTCTTGAATTTTTATAATTTGGAAGTTAACTTAATTGGATTATCCTAACGTAGTGGGCTTGGTTTAAAAAGATAATAAATCATTGATTTTAAGGCCCCTAAATGATGATTGAATGACCAGTATAATCTTTTAATCAGAGTTTGGCCCATTTAATTCAACTTTGTTAATTATTACAAATTTACCCCCGAGATCTTAAGGGCTTGGTAGTGAACAAGGCTTGATCTGAATTTGTTTAAAGAGGGTATACAAGGAAATATAAGTAATTCTAAATACTCTTAAAGCACTACAATCCCAACCAAAATGGGGTGCACAAATCCTTAATAATACAAATTGCTTTTAATGGTGTCCACCCATATAATTCTTAAATGGAACATTAAGTGAATACTTAGTTACCCCGCTCATGGGATAATTATGATTAAGGTTCATTGAGCTCAGGATAACAACATCACCTCTAAGTCCTAAGTTATTTGAGGATGAATGATTCAATAGTAATTAGTTTAAAAGAAGTCGAAATGATTTAAAGGATTTTTAAAAGTTGTTTATAGTTATGCCCTGAACGCTTTTCTGATCTTTGGATGTTTTGAGGGAAAATAGAAACTATTATGCTTTGATAAAGAAAATCATCCTTAAAACCTTTAGGGAACCACCAAGTTAGGACTCAAGACCTGTTAAAACACCTCAATAAATAAAAATACCCTAAAGTTTTTATCCTACGTTTATAACCCAATGCTCAAGGAGTTGATATTCTTTAAGATATTTAAGTCCTTGTGAGCAAATGGGTAAATTTATGTTTTGCCACATACGGATCATCAGACCAGTGTAAGTCTAAGATCTAGGTAGTTAGGGTGATGATATTAATGTTACTGTATGTTAAATGAGTGATATGATGTGAGAATCTTAGAATGGTATCTCCTACCATAAGGACCTTCAATAAGGGGACAGGTATGTAAATACATATTGGGTGGTATGTATGGAAATTTCCCTGAATTTTTTAAATTTTGTCATATGTTTTGAGAGCCAATAATGAACAAGACTGTGTTCCATCATTAGACTTGGTTTGATCATAATTGTTGAAGGAATTTTTTTTATTTATTAATAAATTGTTATTCTTGATTATTTAATGAAATAAATACAAACAAAAAAATTTGGAAAATGTACATTCATACTAAGACAATTCTTATGTATATGCATATCTAACACATAAAGTTTGGTATTTACATGTGTAGCACTTTAGTGCTATAAAATTATGAATAAAAATGTTTATTGAACATTTAAAAAACTAGAGTGGTGTTTTTTTTGTGATGTTAAAAATTTGAGTGTCATGCATGTAAATAGGTGAGTTTGAATTTGTATATAGATAAGAATTGTGTGGTATGTTTTTAAAGGACCAAAATATTTTGCTCTATTGTTCATGAGTAGGGCCAAACAACATTTGTGCTAGTCCATACATTGTTGGTTCATACTCTAGATAGAAAGATAATCATTTACAATACATTTACTATGATTTCATGTATCAGTTTAAAGTTGTCTTAGTATTTTAAGGACATGCTTTTAATGAGTGATTTTGTAAAAAAAAAATTACCTCTTTCAGAGGTGTTTTTATTGCATCAGTAGACAAGAACCAACAGTCAAACATTGCAGTGGTGTAAGCTCTTCTTGATTGAAACCTCCTTGCCAACCTCAACCTTCTAATGGATTACTTCACCTATTGTATAGTAGAAAGTTCCTAAACTAGGTTAAGGATGTGAAGCTAGAAGGCTCATCAAGCTCAAACAGCTTAGCAAGATCAATTCGACTATGTAATTCAACCAGATAACTCATCCTGATAACTCGCCTATAGTGACCATCACACATAAACCTAACAGAGATAGCTAAGCAATGCTTCCGAGTGAAAAACTCTTCCAAAAAATCATTTTCTCCAAAACGATCAACTCAAATAATGACCAAGCTTTTGAACTCCCCATGAAATCAATTTTCTAGAAACACAATCACGCCACATGAACGAGTTGGCTAATAAGAGTATTACTGAAGCCAAAGTATGAGAGAAAGAATTTATAAGTAAAAGTTACCAAGAAAACAATAATAGGTTAGTAATATTTAATTGCAATGCCAATGCCAGAAAAGGATAAAAAAGAATAAATTAGATTTATTAAGATTCGTGAACAATAATAAATTATTTATAATATATCATTTTATTCCTTAAAAAATAAGGGTGATTAGGGCATTCTTCTATAGGGAGTCGGGCCTCTATATACACACACATAACCACTCCCACCGGGGGAGTATGTGATGATTTCTGACCCTTTTGCTTGCAAGGGATAT